>OU898285.1:9064857-9664857 GCA_918026665.1 Diabrotica balteata
GATTGGCAAGACAAAAACTTAATACTCCACAGGGTTCTGGTTTTCCTGGGCAAGATTCGACGAATTCCAATGACGGTGAAAGTATTATCATTTCATCTATACGTATATGATCGATCTTATTTGGCATGACAACCATTAATATACTGTTGAAAAGAGGAAAGACTTCAAATTTGTTTATTTCTTTGTTGATCATTAATTTTCAATCATCATAAACACCTTTAGAGATGATCTGATTGTAAAAAATCGGGTTCGGTCATGATTTTTGACGATTGAAACTCATACTTTCTCGACCAATACATTCTAATCGTCGGAGCTTATTGCACTCATAACATATGGATGCCAAATAAATGTTTTTATCTCTTTACTTGGGTCAACTTCAGCTCTGTTCCTTTCCCTTTTAATATGTTCTGTTTTGTTGGCTTACAGTCATGGTTTCCATCATGCGGTCATCATTTATATTGCTTTAAAAAAAATTCTTCGGGAGTCCATAACTGACAATCCATAATCTTTATACCTTTGGTGGTAAAGGGGTTTTTTCGTAGGGGTGTAAATTACCGGTCTATGCATCGTTACAACTGGTATTGGTACTGGAGTGTACCAATTTCGACGTCGTCCCCTACGTCTTACTATTGTTCTGGGCACCACGACTACAACCTGCTCTGATAGATCTACGAAACGTACGTGTGTTTTTGTAGTTAGTGACGATGAGAGTGATAGATACTGACTCAGATGGAGCCTCTGCGGTTTCTTCTGAGGTGATCGAGTTGTCTGAGTATTTATGTAGTCAGATCGTTTATCTGATTTTGGCCGAAATCAACTAAGGCATATTTCTTCATCATCGGAAAGGTTTAACTCCGATTCGTAAAGAAGCTGTTCAAGTTCTTGTTGAGTGAGATGCTGCAACAAATGAAAATATTTGTTTAATTCCCGAAAGTCATTACAACATTGTCAGTATACATTTAAGACCCTTATGTAATACCTATATTACATAAAACTATACGTGCCTCAATCAAATATGTTCTCATGAATTTAGAAAATACAGATCGATTAGCAAAAAACTGATCATCTAGGTCATTCAATAAATATAAAAAATTATGTACAAAAAGTAATATGATGACATTAATATTTTATGTTATTCCGTTGACGTGAACGAGGGGGTCGTAGGCCCTTCTTTCATGTTCATTTTATTATTTTAGTGTTATAACTTACTATATTTAAACAGTTACCATTATACAGGTCCCCAACTCTTAGAAAGTAAAGTAGTTTTCTTTGATATCAGTTGCTAAGTTTATAATAAATTAGTGAGATGGCGGTTCACTAGAAAAGTTTGATTTTTTATGTTACAATATATGACACTAGAGCCAGCGAGGAGGTTAAACAAACTACCTTAAATTTATTTTAGGGCAAAAAAAATATAAAAAACGAAGGAAGCAAATGCAATAATCTTACTTCCATGACAGAAAACGTGTGACTCACTCGAACTTTCTCGTGCTTTACCGATCGCAAGTGACGAGAGTCGTACAAGACGAGCAGATTTGCAATTCTAGACGACCACTAAACGCCCCGTCAGTAGAGCTCAATGCAACAATGAAGGAACTTGGGCGGTGGGGAGAGACCTACGCGATTGAAATTGAGACTTCGAGCGTCGACCCATGTGCGGACGGCCTTAATCTGCAAATCCGATATCGGATGATAAAATGTTATATCCACTAATGTTAATGAGAAAACTGGAAGCGTATGAGATGTGGCTTTTTAGGAGAACTTTGAAGATACCATGGACCTATTATATTACGAACGAACTGGCGTTGCACAGAATGGGAAGAAGCAGAGAACTTTTGATCACCATTAAAAGGCAAAAGACAGCATATTTGGGGCACATACTTAGAAATGATAAGTACGAGTTGTTGCAGCTGATTATGAAGGGTACAATCGAAATAAACAGGGGTTCCGGTAGACGACAAATATCCTGGCTGAAGAACATGCGCGACTGGACCAGATTAAACACAGAGACGCTCTTAAGAAAAGCAGAAAATAGAGACGAATTTGCAATGATTACAGCCAACCTTCATTAGTGAAGATGGTACTAGAAGAAGAAAACAATAGGTCTTTCCCATGTATACTGGTGAATTGTTTTGTTGGAAGAATGTTTTTTCTTTAATTTTAAGTTAAATTATTTGCATATCTATGTAAATGATTCTTTTTCCATTATTGTTAATACGTGGATTCCCACATCGTCCGACTACTTTATCATTATGTAGAATTCCCAATTTTCCATTTGAAGAGGTTGTGAAAAATGAGGTTTTTCATTCAAAACATGAGCAATATTTAATAAATATCAATTAATACAAAAAACTATATTAAATCAATTACGAAACAATATATGAAACAATTACAGGAAATAATATATTTATGAATTAAATTCAGGATTTTTTCTTAAAATAACAAATCCTTCCATAATTGGCGTTAACGCAACGTATTCTTCAGTTGCGAGCTCAGCACGCTCACCATAAGCCAAAAGCACAGGAGTTGTATGGGTTTGGAAACCTGTTATAGTTTTTGGTTTTCCTGCTTGGCCAACAACATCTACTGCCTAAAAATGATCGTTTAGAATGTGTATAAAAATAAAACGGCAAAATATTTACCAATCCAACCCTGACAGGCACTGGTAGAGGATTTAGCTCATCATCAAATGTAACTAACATCCTTGGTTGCATTGCAGCTGCTAAGGTGTACAGTAAGTAGTGTGACTTCCCCAATATAACTAAAAAAAAATTAAAGTGTTGAAGATTTTTAGTTTTTGTTATTAAAAAAGTTCAATTTTAAATATACACTACTAAATCAAAAGTGTGTCAGTTTAAAAATATATTTAATAGCCCTGAACACGATCAAAACACATATGATATGGGCCGAAAATCTGTGAGATGTGGGAGAACAGTTTTTTATAAATTAGTTGTGTACGCTATTGTAAATTATTGGATTATTTACAAGGATTTGCATAAAAGAAGTGTACAAAATAATGCAAAATTTTCACTTTTGAATTTTCTGGTGCCACTAGCAGAATAGCTAATTGAATTGGGAAGATAGAAATTAAATGTAAAAAAACGAATAACTGGCATTCTGGAAGAATAGCGACCATTTGCCACAACAAGTTTATTTCTTTACTGATGGGAATTATTTATCCCACCATTCAACACTAATGGGACATATATGTCCCATGTCCTTTCTAAGCTTAACTTAATGTTCCTACAAAGCTGAACTGAAAGGCTGATTCGAAGATGTTCCTTAGCATGGGCAGCATTCAGAAGATTACAAACAGTATTTAAATCAAACTTACCAAATACTTTAAAGCCAACAAATTTCGATCAGTACCTATTGTCAGTACTAACATACGGAATTAAAACATGCGCTTTTAACAACAATTTAGTCCACAAACTCCAAGCTGGATGAAACAGTGGATGCTCAACATTAAGCTCAGCTATCGCAAGTCCAATGAAGAAATAAAAAGGACCAACCCAAGTTACAAATGTAATCCAAAATATTGGCATGATAAAATGGAACTGGACAGGGCACATAGAAAGAATGGAAGACAACTATTTTGGACGAAGCGAATTATTGAATGGCAAACAAGAATAAACAGAAAAAGTAGAGGCAGAGCTCAAATAAGATGGACTGATGACATCAAGCGAATGGCTGGTCACGAATGGATGCAAAAAACAACCAACAGAAATTAATGGACACACCTAATGGAGGCTTACGTTCAACGATGGATGGAATAGCTGTTGATGATGATGAATATGCATGAACAGACTTCTTGGCAGCCTTTGGAGGCGACGGACTCGTTCTATACAGACATGTAAGTCTTATCACGTTCTAAAATTACAAACAGTTGCCTTTGTCCGCTTTACTGAAGTCACAGCGGTTCTACAATCCAGGTTAAATTGGAGAATAGTTATTCTGAGTATAACTTATACTTGAGTTTATTCCAAGTATAACCTTTCGAGCGTTCTACATTGTGAAATCGACAGCGGAATAGTTATTCTGGGTATAACCACAGAACACTAAGGTAAAACGAAATAGTAGATCTGATATCTTCAAATTAGTTCAAATTGTTATTGACAGCGACATTTGGCATTTGTCATAACTGTAAAATTTGTTTACAATTGAAAGGAATTGAATAATTGATTCGCTTTATCTGGTATTTTATCTACGTTTATATTATTATACTTTACAAAATTAATATAAAATGGATAAAAAAAGATGTAAAAATTTTACATATACAGAAATTGAAATGCTTGTGAGTTTACTTGAAGAACATAAAGAAATAATAGGTATGTAAAAAAATATGTATCTATGGGTTAAGTATTTATTTTAATTTTGTTTTTAGAATGTAAGAAAACTGACACAACAACAAGTGCCATGAAAGATGAGGAGTGGTTAAAATTATCCATAAAATTTAATTCCAATTGTGGTACAGGAAGGACAGCTAAAATGCTTCGAAGCAAGTGGGAGTCTTTGAAGAAAACCACAAAGAGACAATATGCCAGTTTGAAGTTCAAATTTTAAAACAAGAGTTGAGAAATAAAGTGTAAAATATTTACTTAGTACTTAGTTAATACAGGACATACTCCAACCTTGTATGGAGGACCCTATGGGGAATAACAAATGACCATTAAAAAGTTTCGCTCTCATTGTTTAATAACATACACTGCGAGTTGTCAATTTTGACTGACTTCTATTCATCATAGCTTTTGAATTGTAAATTTGATGTGTCTCATATTTTGGTCAAACATGTCACTAAACATCACATTTAAACTAGAAATAAAGTCAGGTCCGGTTTAAAAAAAAATAGTTTGTTCTGTTCATGAAAGAATCTCAACCTATGGTTTTTAAAAACTTTAACAAAAATTTTACAAATTAGACAAACTGGAATATCAAGTTTTTATAAAATAACAACTCCCTTGCACTTTTTACTGGTTACTTGTTATTTCCCATAGGGGTTTCCGTACGAGGTAGGAGTATGTATAGTTCCTCATGACTCACATTATATTATATTAGGTTTGTTCCAGCAAACATTTTCAGACAAGACAAGATTACTGCAATAAATACACAAACTGCTGTACTAAAGGAGATAGTAGATAAGTTGCCTGGAAGCGGTTCTAGCATTGAATCAATAAAATAGTGATATTATATTGTAACATTTTATTGTATCTCAAATATATTGCAACTGTTTCTGTACTTAAGTTATAACTTTTGGAATATTGTATTTAAAATCAATTTCTCCTTAGTAAGATATTCTCTTTTTAAATTTTTTGATTATCATCAACTGAGATTAGTGTTGTAATATAATAACCAAATTATGTAAATATATCTATATAGGTACTCCACATTTTAAACAAGTATAAATATTGGATTACAAAATATATAATTTTAGTTAAAGAAATGTTTATATAATACAGATTCTAGAATTACAGTCTCTGTTATCAAAACATTAAAAATATATTGCTTGGTAAGATTATCCTATTACTATACTGCCGTCCTAACATGAAAGGTCCTATCTGCAAAATTTAGGTTTTGAGAAAATCAAGTTTTTGTTTCTTTTCATTGTATAACGCTTGGTAATTTAAAGAAGTCTTTATGTTTTATTTTATATATTATGTCAGAGAATAGAATTTAATTGCTAGTCAGAATTTTGTTTTATTCTTTCCAGATTAGTCGATTTTTGATTAAATTGCCACTTAGGACAATTTAGCTTAGTGTATCTGAAGTACGTTTTTTTGTATTACTTACTGAAATTGTCCTAAATAAAACTAAAATTCAAATTAACTGAACACTTTTAATTTTATTATACTAAGTTTTATAAAATAATAGAACAAAAAATAGTATTCCTCAAGAATGGAGATCAAGGGAATGGGAATTAATTTATGAAACACAACACTAAAATTAACAACCAAAGTGATAACAAATAAACTGAATGAAATTATAACACAGGCAGAAGAACCACAAGGTTTTAGGTCGGGAAGATTATGCATCGACGCTATATTTATAATGAGGCAAATGCAAGAGAAATCATTAGAATACAACAAACCGGCATATCTATGTTTCGTGAACCTTAAGAAGGCATTTGACTGGGTTAAACTAAAAGACGTTATCCACTTACTGTACGCAAGAGAGATACCTCCAGGAATAATCAAAACGATCAAAAATATCTACCAAAAAAACACAATAAAAGTAAAAGTAGAAGAAGAACTAACCGACCCTATTGTAACTGGCAATGGGATAAGGCAGGGAGATTCTATGAGTCCTTTATTATTTAACCTGATTATGGATGAAATAATAAAAAAAGTAACTAAAAAAGGATACCAAATGGTAGAAAAACAACTTAAAATAATCTACTATGTAGACGACGCAATACTGATCTCTCAAAGTGAAGATGATTTACAACTTAAGCTGCACCAATTTAATATAATCGCCAGAAAAATGTTAATTTACCCAAAAAAGACAAAATGCATGCTTACAACAGCAAATTTACTAAGATGTAAATTGGAGCTGGAAGGTAAGATAATAGGAGAAGTGATGGAGTTTAAATATCTAGGCATCACATTATCTAGCTACAGAAAGCTCAAAACTGAAAAGGAAGTTCAAGTGAATAGAGCAAACAGTGCCGCATGCTGCCTGAATGAAACAATATGAAGAAATAAAAATATCGGAAAAGAAATGAATGACAAAATTTACAAAACAGTCATCAGACCAATAATGGCATACGCAGCAGAAACAAGACCTGACACAGAGAGGACAAAAAGGATGTTAGAAACAGAAGAGATGAAAACACTTAGAAACATTGATGGCAAAACACTATGGGATAGAGCTAAGATAAGATACAGAGTACAGAGATACAATGTATATGCAAGGTGAGGTACATCAGACAAAGTAAGAATATTAAGAACTGTGTAAGAAATAGAAGAGTAGAATGGAACGATCATACAAGCCGAATGACAACAAATAGAGTAGTAAATACGGCAAGAGACGGTTCCCCAATAAGAAGACAATCAGTTGGAAGACCACGAAAACGATGAGATCAGTAGGAAGACCACGAAAACGATGAAACGGCAACTTACTGGAGGTACATTGAAAAACAGACAGAGTCATGTCTATATAAAAAGAAGAAGAAGTTTTAAAACTTAGTACACAATTTACATCCTAATATATGTAACATAAATGATAATAGTTAGATTCGAAACTAGAATCCGACTCATTTCCATTTATATTATTGTCGAATTTATTGGACGTCCCAGGTGCATAATCTGGATCATTCTCGCTTTTGGCTAAATACCATACGTTTACACCTATCGCTGTTCTGGCTACGACATGCTGCATTGCTACAACCAGAAAATATAGACGCATGTGCGTCTATATTTTTTGCTACTACTACAAACAATAATTACGATCAGTTATTGCTTATACCTAAGGTAACATTATTAAACTTACCCTTCATCCATTTCTCACAATATATTTACTTAAAATACCAAAAAGCATGAGAGTATTCCCAATGTCTGACAATAACAAATACCCTTTTTAATTAATTATTTGAAGTTATGTTACACACATGCTTATATCATACTAGGCAAAAATTGTCCTAAATGATGCCGCTCAGTATAAAATACTAGCTTAAATAGTCCTAACTGCATTTTTAAAGTCAAAACGGACAATTTTTCTTAGTATATGTGAGATAGGACAATTTATGTTAGTGAACATGGCTTTTTAGTCAGTTAGGACAAACCATTTAGGTATATAATAAGGCACTTAAGACGCTTATAGGACAATTTCATTTTGTACATACATAGATAATATGTTTACGAATGCCGTGAGCCAATAAAGTCATTTTACCAAATTTTGCAGATAGGACCTTTCATGTTAGGACGGCAGTATATTAGTTATATGTGTAGACATTATTTACATTACATACATATCCTAAATATTTAGAATTGAAATAATAAATGCTTTCTTTTTCCTTTGGATTGCCTAATAAAATTTCTTTGGATTTACAATCTACAATGTTTGTGCAATATAAAAAATTTTATTTTATATATAAAAACAACAAAACCACAGTTCATTGAATGGCATAAGTGAGGTTAAAATATTACAGATTTGACAACCCCTGACCGACCAATAGAAATGCAGTATAAAATTTAGTTACTCGAGTATATCTGACTAAACTGCGTAATCTTATTCCTAGTTTATTCTTTGTTTGTAGAAACACCATTAATGAAGTTATTCCAAGTATAACTTTATTCTCAGTATATACTAGCATTGTAGAACCGGCCCTAATATGAGGTTTGTTCGTAGAACGATCAGCAACCGTTGCCAACCATCAGACGCACGCGCAGTTAACAGTTAGCGTTCGTAGAAGCACTTCTGACGGTTGGCAATTTTAAGTTTGCTGTTCGCAGTAACAAAGTGATTAATCAGAATTCGGTTTCCAACGGTTGTTAAAATCCCCAACGATTGTGCGGACTAAAAATCAGCGACATGCGCAGAGGTGTTGTTGTTGTATAAATCTATTTTATAACCACAAAACAAACGTTGGGTTGTTATAACAACTATATAGGTATAACTAAAAAATAAAATATACTAAGAAAACTATAATCAAACTAATAAAATCAAATAAACGACTAATAATATTAAACAATAAATGCAAAAAAAGTGAATAAAAAGATTTAACAAACTAATTAGATCGAATTCTAAAGGCCGTATGACACTATGCATTTTCTTGTATCATTTCTTATATCGTTTCTGATATAACAAAAAAATGGATAGTGTCATACAAGCGTATAGTTTCTTATATCAGAAACGATACAAGAATTTGTGTCCGCTGCATTTTCTTGTACAAGAAATGCGCCAATTTGTGCGCAAAGCCGCAAAAACGTAAAACTTCTGTCATATTGGGCTGGAGGAGAACTTTGATATACAATTAGACCAAGCAGACATCAGAGAAAAGTGCCCACCAACAGTAACCAAGATTAGAACATCAGTAGCCAAATTGAAAAATAATAAATCACAGGGATTGGATCAAATAGCATCGGAACTACTGAAAGTAGGAGGAGATGTTTTACTAAAAACAATACATAACCGCTCTAAAAATTAGTGATGAGTTTAAAGATTATTTTATATCTCCAAATAAGAGAGTAGAATTTCAAGAGCATGCCATTCAAACACATAATTAAAAAAAAACAAATAAATTATTACAACCAAATTATTATTTCTGTCTTCCATTACAGCCTGTTGAATATCTTCAAAAATTGTGGTTTCCAATTTAGTTTTAATATTGGGACATTTTATTTCTTTAATTTTTGCACCACAGTATTTTAAAAAATAATCAGTAGCATATGTCCTCAGTCCCCATTAGCTTGGAGTCCTCAGGTACTGCAGTTCTATTTTTATAGGTGTCAAAATTTCGACCAATCATGTGCCAAATCACATACAATTTGTAAAGACCTTGCATAGTGTCATACAGGGCAAAAATGTACGTGCAAGAAACGATACAAGAAAACATAAATAACTTTCTATATCAGAAACGATATAAGAAATGATACAAGAAAATGCATAGTGTCATACGGCCTTAAGAAATAAGAAAAGGAGATTTCGAGATTTGACAAACGACAATGACAAATGCAAAATATCAAATTTTAGGTGTTCGTAGAGCACAAAATCACAAACTAATTCCAAACAGTTTCCAACTGAACATGCGCACTGTATTTCAAATCACAAACCGTTTGTAATCGCTACTACGAACAAACCTATGGTTATTATTTGTTTGATGGATTTAAGGGTTCTAAGTTTGTTTTTTTAGAAGGTTGAGAGAAAATGATGAGTGCGTAGTAGAAAATGAAAGGGATGTAGAAGAAATTTTGGTTTCAACTTTATTGATGAAACTTATTTTAAACTAAAATTGTGGTTTTAACTGTAAGAATAATAAATTGTATTAGGGTTTCATTTAAATATTATTGGCGTTAAATTGGCGTATTTTTATAAGAAATTTCAACATAAATTAAAGTAAAAAGGTTACTCACTATTTTTAACATCCAAGAAACCGATGAGCGTCGCCATTAGACCAGCTACAGCTACTGGACTCATCAGCTGCCTATCACTATGGAATGGACTGAGTGTTAAAGTTCCTTTACCAAGATGAGTGAGACCCTGGGCGATGCGAACCATAAATAAATTATTGGGATCTTTGGCATGGTACTGTGCTAATTGTCGTAGCATAGCTGCTAACCTTGCATTGTTAGTACCAGCTCCTACTAAACCCATCGCAAATATGGCATTATGAGCCACTTCAGCATCGCTATCATGTGAAAATTTACTCAAAGTATCAAGAATACTTAATTTAGGATTTGAAACTGATATTAAGCCTAGGGCCAATGGAACAGCACGCCTGATAGCTGGTTCACAGTATCTTAGTAAATGGCCAAATGTGCGGAAAGCCATTTCGCTACCAATATCTTCTCCCATGCTAATTAATGCTATACCCAAGACAGCAATAGCTTGTCTAGCTGAGAGATCTTTATCTTTTTCTTTCTCTGT
This sequence comes from Diabrotica balteata, assembly GCA_918026665.1. NCBI lineage: Eukaryota > Metazoa > Arthropoda > Insecta > Coleoptera > Chrysomelidae > Diabrotica > Diabrotica balteata. The sequence continues at coordinate 9,075,439 of OU898285.1, forward strand.
TTCCTTTTTATCTTTGTCTTTTGAAGTTTTGTCAGGAGTTTCAGGAGCATCGTAATGTTCTGAACATATATGTAACAAATGTTGAACTTTCAAAACATTTCCTGTGCCTGCATAAGCGCAAATATCGACCATGGTAGTTGCCATGGATCTGAAGGGGTCAGGTATAACTTCTAACGCTGCTATAATTGTATCAATACTTTCTTGTTTACCTAAATGACACAATCCAAGACCCAGAGGCAAAAATCTGGCATAAGTATCCTTTAATTCTATTTCGGACTTTTCCATAAGAACTTGCATTATTTGTGTTGTAACATGAGAATTACCAGATCCTGCAGAAATCATTCCGCATGCCAGTGCCGCCATTCCAATGACTTCCATATTTGATTTAGGGTCAGATAGCACAGGTGTGATTAAAGATAATACTGCTTCTCTATTTGATCCAACATAAGCTAAACCTAGACCTACAATAGCTCCTATTCTCATTATATTTGTATTGTGAAGAACATAATCACTCAAAAGTGCGAGTGCTGGATCACATTCATTTCTGACACCACAGTTTACAATGCCACAAGCTAATAAAGCACCAGACTTAATATGATCCTCGGAAGAGTATAAGTATTTATCGATAGGAGTAAGACCACCGTCTACATCCCATAAAAGAATTAGCCCCAAAGAAGCAGTAGCACTAAGCATTCCATGTTCCTTGTTTTTATAAAGCCATTTATTCCCGTCTTCCATTAAGAGCTTATCTTGGCCAAAAGCCGCATTAACAAATCCATTAACAAAGCTGGCAGCTAAATTTTGTCTGGCGGAATCAACTTGGTTTCCGCCGAAAGGGGGACGACTATTTTCCAAGTGGGATTTGTAAACATCTTCCGGGGTTTTAGGATCCATAATGTCCAATTCGCGTGCGAGGTTCAAGAAATGATTATTAAGATGACAGTTTGCCATTATCTCGATTAAGTCTTCATATTCTGGAGTATGTTCAGGAATTTCAACATATATCTGTTGTCGTCCTAACATAAACGCCAGTTGTTTCTGTACATCCCTAAAAGAAAAAACATTATAATTAGATTTCAATAAATCTCTACACAATAACAAATAATACAGACAATAAACTTTATTTAAGTGAAATAATATATCAAGTGGAAGAGTGGCAGCCTTGCATTAATTAAAGTAAAAAGCAAATTAAATTTCTGGCTGACAATTAACGAAAATAACAGTGAATATGTGAAAATCTGGGAAGTGAAATTGGCGTAAAATGGCACAAAATACTGTCCAAAATACGGTTTATAGGAAGTGATACATATACCAGTTTGGGATCATTCCAAACTCCATTATTACGCCAGTCTATCTAGGAAAAAAATTTTATATGGCCTCATTCAAGATATGGAATGGACAGAGCTGGAGGCGTACTTGGATGTGGATGTATGTATGCAGTTGTTTTATGAAAAGCTCTATGCATGCATTTATCAGTCAGTACCCAAAATACAGACGAGGAATGTATTACGAACAACAAACAGGTATCCTACTTTCTTTACTTCGGAACTTATATCGAAGATTAAACGTAAGAATCGTCGTCATAGGCAGGTAAATAAATCTGCAAATGCTTTGGTTTTGGCTGAATATAAATCACTGAGACGAGAGGTGAAACAGCTTAGTAGGAAAGCATATAGGTATCACAATGAAAATATTGAGAATAATGTACAAACTGACCCTAGTAGTTTTTGGTCCTTTATAAAATCCTGTGGTGTAAATAATACAATTCCAACAGAGGTCTCTTATAGGGGTGTGGACATAAGTGGCTGTCAGGATATTGCCAATGTTTTTGCAGAATACTTTGGCTCTGTATTTCAAAGATCAAATAGTCTCAATAGTACACTGAATCAGGGGGTTTTTACTTTTCAAAAATAACAGTTGAGAATGTTCTCCAAAGCATTAAAAGACTAAAACCAAAAAAAGCCACAGGTAATGACAATATACCAGCATACATTTTTAAAGGTTGTGCAGAGACTCTTTTTGTCCCTCTCACACTAATTTTTAATTTGTCCTTTAAACAAAGTAAATTTTCAGATACCTTAAAGCATGCAGTTATAACACCTATATTTAAATCTGGTAATGCTGGTAACGTTGAGAACTATAGGCCCATATCTGTCATCAATTCAATTGCTAAGATATTCGAGAATTACTTTGGAGATAGGTTCTGTCCACAACAACATGGTTTTTTACCAGGGAAGTCCACTGTGTCAAATCTGTGCGTTTTTACAATACTTATTGAAAAGCTAAGCAAATTTGATTTTGATTCAGAAGCATGTATGTTTCAGGTGTACCACAAGGTAGCAGCTTGGGTCCTCTTCTGTTTGCTATATTTATTAACGGTTCGCCTCACTGTGTGAAGTTTTAGACAAGCCTGCAATACTACGTTCCACGTTTAGAAAATAACATTGCGGAGATAGGACCATGTATTTCTTATGGACGATAGCAACGCGGCGTTGCCACGACACACACAAGCACAATTTAGGGTTGTATAATTTGTATTTTCGTTTCCACAAACATGAATTAAATTAATGTTTTTTAACGTAATTGACCAAAAGTGTCCATTCGAAACAAGAGATGAAAAGTAGGAAAAATTATTTTAATTAGATAAATAGTATTTACAAAAGATAATTTTATTTTATCTTATTTTAATTATAGTAACGACAGTTTATTTGTTTTTCGGTGAGAATACGATATGCCATGAATCATAGAAATCAGTAGAAAATATTGACGGCTTGGAATGCGTATATCTAATTACTAATTGCAACTTAAAATAATATGATGTGCGTATGTCAGCTATTTTATGTCGTTCTCTGACTACATAATGATAATAAGGCTTTTATTAAGTAGTTATTCTGACTTTACAGTTAAATGTTAATTGAAAATGAAAATTCAAAAATTAAGCAAAGGGAATATCTTGGACATCTGTGCAAAAGAGAGTGTCTGAGAGTTTTGGCAACACTGATCGCCATAAGCGTAATGTTATTTTCTTAACTTGAAACAAAGTATAGTTGCAGATGATTTTAAGATTTTTCGAGAAATTTCATCTGCAGGACTCTGAGATGTTGCAATGTGATCTGAACTCAGTAAGTCAATGGTTCAATGATAACAAAATGTTTCTGAACAGTTCTAAATGTCATGTTTTTACTATCACTCGAAAAACATAATACATGGAGAACCAATACAACATTTCTAACACTGTACTTGGAAGATCTTGCAGTAATGTTTCAGCAAAATTTTGGGATTTGGGGAACATTATCGGATCATCATACAGAACTCATACAGGAAAAGCATACAGAACTCTTGGCTTCATAATCTGTAATTCAATTTTTTTTAAAAGATTTAAAACTTTAATATCATTATACAATGCACTTGTAAGACCTCACTTGGAGTATGCCTCTATTATATGGGCACCACAAGCCGAATGCAATGTTGATCTGATTGAAAAGGTTCAAAAACGATTCTTGCGGTTTCTTTATGTCAGAAAGTTTGGTATCTATCCATACAGTAATGATTTTCTATAAGGCTATGTTAACTTGTTTTAAACGTTCAGCGACTGAACGTTTTTCTATAAGGCTATGTTAACTTGTTTTAAACGTTCAGCGACTGGATAATAGAAGAAATTTTCATTCAGCCCTCTTTATTCACTATGTTGTAAATTACATTAAATATAAAGATTGTTTTTTATAAATAGTATTAAATTTAATGTTCCAAAAATACATCTATGAATTAAAAACTGTTCTCAAGACTGTTCTCAACTAATAAGACAGTACTCGCTTGACTTTCGTAGTATACAGTTGATTGCTCCCGTTATCAATAGTGCTACGGAAAGTGTAAATAAAAAAAAAAACAAAACAAATTAGCTTATCAGTGTAATGATAAATGTGGTCAACTAATTGACTAGCAGATAAAAAATGAATACATTACCTGCTTTTAATGGGCCAAGAATTAATTACAACCAACAAATGTTGTCAACAAATAATGGACTTACTGTACAGGACGTCTCACCCTGCAACACATACACACCACAAGACCAGCAACCTCAGAATATTGAAGCTCAACCAATTCCCACACAGTATGCAATAAATAATAGCCAACACCACCATAGAAGATTATCAACTAGCGATGTCTTAGGATTTGATAAGAGCGAGCAAAATAAAGAAAAATGAAGAAAAGTTAATGTTACCCATAGACCATCAGAGAAAAATAACAAATATAGTTCTCTAACACTCCCAGACCAAGAGGAAGAAGAATCCAGTTTGTATCTTTATTCCGTAGATGATCAGTACCAGTATAAGGGTAACCATTTTTCGGTTTGTAACATGCACCACCAATTTTGTTTTTTGTTTTCCTGTTTTGCATGACATGTAATTACATTTTAGTTTTATTCTCGCATTATATTCTAATATCTTTACTCCAATTAATCTTTTCTATTATAGAAGCTACAGGTAGCTGTAGCTTCCTCCGTGGTTATTGTTAGTTGTTGCCCTGGAAACCATCAGGTTCTTCTAACTCTAATGTCACAAATTGGTCGAATTGCTCATGTAGTGATCCTTTCCTAAGTTAACATGCTCCTTTCCTAACTTGGCTGCATCATACTGAAGATGACCAATAGCCAGAAATATGTATATACAGTTGCCTTCCATCGATATACCCGTTTTGTTTTTTGTCCATATTATGGTCTGTAAATATGCATATAATTAGAGTGACCATAATTTTTCAACAAAAAAAAAAAGTACATTTATAATTTTTAAGAAAATATGTACACTGCTACATATTGCTGCTGCAAATTTTTCTGGTCCAAATTTTACGAATCTTTAATGAAACAATGATAAGAACGATTTTTTTAGTCAAACATAAGTACATAAAAAATATATGATAAATTTTAATAGTTAATTTTCTTTCAACGTTCCTTCCTGAACATCTTGATCATAATTTTGGTACCAGTCGTACTTTTTGGAACTATGAATTTCCTTTAGAAGTTGTGGTTTACTCTTTAAGAACGGAAACGTTTCATTGCACGAAACTTTGAAGTTTGTGTAGAGTTGCATGATGGCTTCCAGAGTAGATATTTTCAACTGCGATTTGTTGGGACTCCATTAGTTATTGATATTTGAGAACAACCGCTCAATCGCGCACTGGTCACAGACAGACAAAAACAAACTCACATAGAATTTTAAGATTTTTCAAAGCACTTTCTTTTTGGAAGATTTCGAGCGATCGATTTTCGGTAGAAATATTTTTCGAATTCCAGTCTGCGATTTTATCTTCTGTAACGTAGATTCATATTAGCCTAACTTCATCAAACAGTTCGTCCTGATTCAATATCAGACCTATGTAGTCTTTGAAAGCCTTACACGGCGATACAACTTCAGCCCAAGAAACTTGTTTTTTCAAGTTAACCCATTCGAATAGCTTTAGTTCACTTAAATTTTCACTTCAGTTTTTCAAATATGTTACACAATTTGAATAGAACTGCTTGACATGCGTAATAAAGATATCCCGATAGTTCACACTAAGGTCTTCCATATTTTCAAGTTTTGAAATTAACTCTCTTACTTTAAGCGGTAAAAATAACTCATTTAAGCGATTTTGAAGCTTATTTATGAGTTCGAAATACTCCGTAGCGGCTTCCGTTACGCATATTTTGTCACCTTCTACATCTATAATCACTTTGTGGAAGAGAGACGAAATGTTATGCACAAACCACATCCATACTTCACTGATTGGGTTTTGAAAAAACTGTTTTAGAACTGTTGGACAATTATCAATCGATAAAAAATATGCTTTCAAGGGTTCGAACATTTGTGTAATTTGTTCAAGGGCTGGCATTAGACTCAAAAATCTTTTTTGTGAAAACGACAATATTTTTTTGTACTCGATACTCGATATCAACAAAATTGCAAAACTGTTTTAGTTTCTCCACTGTGACTGTAAAAGTATAGAAATACTTAAAAATCTTGACTGCAATAACCTCGATGTCTATGGATAAGACGTCCGTCGCATTTTGTAAACAGTTATTAAAAATGTGTGCCACACAACTAATTCCAATCACGGGTTTACCACGAGAAACATTTAATTTGCTCAATAGATTGTTCACTCCTTTTCTTTTCATCCCACCAAAATTTGTATTTGTATTAGCAGCAGACAATCCGATGCATTTTTGTAGTAGATTATGGTGATTTAAAACATTAACCACGTAATCTTTTAACTGCTCAGATGTTTCACCAGGTAAGTCACCTGGTAATATCTACCATTAAGGGCACAACTTTAATCAATTGTGATACTGACGAAATTTTCTTTTCGAAGGTCAATTTCTAACTGGGATTGAGCCTCTTGAGCTAAAACATTTTTTATAATCGCCTCAGTCTTGGTTCGAGCTGCCACAAATTTAGGTTCAAACATGCTTACAATTAGTTTTGACGTGCAGTCTAAGGATCTGAAACTTTGCAAATGCTTAATTGTATGCTAAGCCAAAGTACCTTCCTTGACAGCAATCAACATATTTTCAGAACTTACATTTTTTTTTTAACAAAGGTTTCCGATTTGCTGCTCTTTGAGTTCGCATTAGCAGCCAACAAGTGTTTTTTCTTTGACAAATGTTGTTTGATATTACTGCTACCACTGTTAGAAATACCAACATCACTTTTACAAACTTGACAAAACACAATATGCAGTGATTGATATGCGATAACATTTGATTTTTGTTTCATAAAAAGGATATTCTGCTTGCAACTCGACGTTAAAATGGCATTTTCTTCTAGGCGGTGACATGATGAAATTGTTTATTTTTCCATACAGCACATAAAAAACGAGAAAATCTGCCGGAATTTAAGACAAAAGGTTAAATCAACAGTGAGCGCACAAGTAACAAATAAACATAAACATACGACGAGATATATATTTTTACTAAATAAATAAGATAGTAAGTTCTACCTGCGAAATGAAATCGACATTGATGGGAGGGAGATGGGCGCATCGGTAATAAACTAAACTAGACGATGAAGCGGCGACGAGAGTCGCAAGTGACTCCTGCGCCGATCGATTGCTGCTAAATATAGGAGATTCTGATTCTTCCGCAAAAGATCGATTCTTGAATCAATTCGAATCATAATTATATTTTGTTTTGACAAAAAGTAGGACTTAATTTTGTGTTATTAAGAAAAAGAGTACATTTAGGTGTACTTCATTAGTTTTAAAGTACAATAGGACAGCGTTTGAAAAGAAAGTACTGTCCTACTAAAAAAAGTACATATGGTCACCCTACATATAATGTATGGTTTAAAAATATGATAAGAGAAATATCTAATAGGAAAGACAAAAAAAAAAGAAGTAACTCAATTTCAATAAAACTAAAAACTATTTGGTGTACTTACGAATCAGGACAGTTGACAAAAATCTCTTCAATTAGTCCAAAGTCATTTAACTGCATAGCTAATCTCAGCGCCTGAGGGTATTGATCAAACTTTCTAAACAGTAAAAGAGCAGTTTGTAGTAGAGTAGTATTCTCGGGATCTGCCACATAGGGTACACAACTGCAAATCAAATATGACACAACATTAGTAAACCAATGGCATTAAAGCAATGTATAAATATATTTTATATACCAAATATTCTTGATATATAGAGATCATGCAAAATTCAAAGGCTGTGATTCCACAGAAATTTGGAATTTATCACAGAATCAACCTCACTGTTTGCATCATCGAAGTGAATGTGCGAAACCTAGTTAAAAATAATAGTCTTGCTACAAAAATTGATTCCTTAAAATGGCTCTCAAGCAAAACCATACTGATATTTTAAACTCTCAATTATTACACAAGAGAAAATTCTATATTCTTACCTGGTAAGATATAAACACACCCTGTGGTAAATGTTTTCATCCACATACTGTTCTAGTAGATCAAGCCTTTCAATTTCCATAAGCAAATCACATGCTTCTGCTTCTGCATTGTGTGCCATGTTGTATGGCACAATTTGTTTTGTAAGTAAAATAAGTTTCTCTCTAATTTCAGTGTTTACTATAAAATCAGTCTCGGCCCATTCTCCTGCAATCTCTCCTGCCAAATGCCTAAAAGATAATAATATATTTAGTTTCCAGTAAGTGTTTGCTTTGGGTATCTGTTAGATATTTTTAAATAATATTGAATAATATTTTAAAAAACTTGTTTTCCAAGGATCTTGCCTAATCCCGATTTTTAAAACAATACATTGAATGCAAAGTGAGAGTACAAGGGGATCTTTCAGAACCATTTACAACTAACAAAGTATTAACGTTAGAAAAAGTTATGAGAGATTCAGGAATAAACTTAACGGGTAGATAACAGGTTACATATATTGTATTGTAATTAAAAAGGAGATCCTGAAAAGTATTTCATGCTGCTTGTACAATATAATTATTTTAATGGAGAGTAACTTAAATGATAACAGTATACAATTAGCATTGTCAAACTGTGGAAAATGTTATTCTGCAATACTCAGCACAGGATATCTATGTTTTTGGTGATTACAATTTTCCCAATGCATCATGGGAGAATGATGAGTTTGGTGTAATGGTGAATATTGCTCAAGCCTTGGTTTTTTAAAATTGTATCAGCATAATAATATTCCCAATAATAGTAATGTATTTTTGGATTTAGTTTTTTTCTAATGTTAGGGAGCTAAATATCTTGAAAGCAAGTGATCCCCTTGTAGATCCTAGCATCCATCATGTGGGTTATGAATATTGCTTAAACCTCGATGTTCAAGAAACAAATAGAAGTAAGTTCTCTGTGTGCCCTTCTTCATGGAAAGAAAGTATGTTGTTCCTATATTTAAAAATAGTCAGAAAGACAATATTCAAAAGCATTTGTATACAATCTGCAATCCCAGTCTTATAGCAAAGCAACTTTCTTGGTTATGTAAAGGCTTAATATCTCAATCGCAACATGGTTTTCATAGCAAAAAATCCACTGCAACAAATTTGGTTTGCTATCAATCTGATATATTATCTCATACGGAAGACCGTAAACAGGTAGATGCAATATACACAGATTTTTCCAAGGCATTTGATCATGTAGATCACCAAATACTTTTAGACAAAATAATTAATGTAGGCTTTCATGTCAGGTTTGTTAAATGGATTAAAAACTCTACATCTGGAAGAAGTCTAACCTGGTTTTGTATGTCAATCATATATATAACAGCTTTGAGGAGGGGTGCCAGGTTGACTCAATCTATACTGACTTTTCCAAAGCATTTGATCGGGTAAACCATGGGGTCGACGGAATACGACTATCAGTGGGTAAGAGATAGTCTTAACTTACCAACACTTGAGTCAAGGAGGACATTGTTAGATTTATGTTTCTTACACAAAGTTATCAATGCTTTTATAGATTGTCCTCAACTCTTATCGCTTGTTGGTCTTAACGTTCCTAGTAGAAGCAACAGACAATCAGAAATCTTTTCGGTGCCATTTCACCACACTAATTATGGTATCAATGAACCAACTACACGATTGGTCCCGGAGTGCTAATAGCTTGCCAAGACAAATAGATATTTTTGACTCCAAAATTAGTTTGTTTAAAAAACAACTAAAAAATATCTTACAAGAAGTTGGTTGTACATCTGTATTATTCTTATATGTTTGTATTATTCTGAGGTGTTTGTTATTTTAATAATTTATTGTTGTTAAGGTGTAACTTTTTAAAACTTGTGATTGTTATTTTAATAATATATTGTTTTTAAGATGTAACTTTATAAAAATTGTAAGTAAATGGATGCCGTATATAAATAAATAAATAAGTCAAAGAGTCAACCATAGGTTGTCAGCTATCTGACAGTATCACAGTAACATCTAGAGTTCCTCAAGGACGCCACACTTCTCCACTTTTTTTTAATATCTTCGTTAACAACATCACTTACTGTTTCCTAAGTAGGAAATGTCTAATGTTGGCTGATGACTTGAAATTTTGGAAAAGTTATAGACAGTTTTAAAAGATCAAGCCTTGCTACAAGATGGCTTAGAAAGTCAATAGAATTGGAACAAGCTATACAATTAATAATCAGCAACTGAATTATGTTCCATCTATTCGGGATTTAGGTGTTATTTTTGATGAGAGGCTTACTTTCTGTGACCACATAAACTCAATTTCAATAAAGGCATCTAAACTTCTTGGTTTCGTTACTAGGAATTGCAAGTATTTCTCTATTAATTCAACAAGATTAGTGTATTGTTGCTTAGTTAAAACTATTTTGAAATACTGTTCAGTTATTTGGTCACCCTATTTTGAGAACAATATTGATACTATAGAAAGGTCCAGCATAAATTTTGAGATATTGTGCTTACCACATCCACACTACTATTGAAAATCATGATTATTAGCGTATCGAACAACAATTATCTTTACCCTCACTCATCATACATCGATTTATTGATTGTCCAAACCTGTTAAGCCAGATTAACTTTAATGTTTCACATCAAGCTCTACGGTACCACAATGTTTTCAATATTCCTTTCCACAGAACAACCTATGGTATTCACAAACCCATTGGATAGATACATGGGGCTATTAAATGATCTCGATTTTGATATTTATAATATAACTTTAACTCAGTTAAAAGATCTCTTGCTTTGTGATATGTATATTGGGATTGTTGAATTTTGTTCTTGTTATAGTCTTTCAAGTTTTGAATCCTAACTATGATATTGTTTATTGTAATTTAAACTGTTAATGGGGTTATCCTGTGTATTAAATAAATAAATAAAGTCTTATTGTAATAGCTGAAGAACTTTGGCCATCATTCTTTTGAGTGACTGCTTGATGAAAAGTGATAATTTGACTCTTATTAGAACTGGTAAATAATGAAAATATGTAAAAGTAGAAATTATGACATGAGGATATGCCAAAAAATATTGGAAATAGTTAAATTAAAGCTATTATGTTAAGGTTAGGGCATCTATCTTTAATTTAATTAATTTACGTACCTAACATATTCATGTCCCCATTCACCAATTTTATCCAAATTAGAAAGAAGCCGGTATTTTAAACTTTCTCTGCCTTCTCCCATTGTCATAGCTAAAACAGATATAATATCTGCACACACTTTTTTAGTGTCAGGATCAGTTATTTTTTCATGTACTGTCTTCATAGTGTCATAATGGGGCCTCATAAATTTTAATGGCTTAGGCACAGAAGTCATCGAAGTAGTTGAGGCTTGAATATGATTTGATAAAGCTTGCAGAGCAGGCAAGTATCTCTTTTCATCATTATCCTAATAAAAATATAAAATTAGTAATGTCATAGTCGGTTTACAAAATATATAGTACCTGGAGTTTCTCAACACATAAATTTAGTTCATCTTGAAGCTGTTTGTCTTCTTCGGACTATAAAAGAATTATATATATAGTAAAATACAACAGAGTCTAAAACCATAATATTACCAGTTCATTTTTGTTTTTGTCCTCATTACCCTTTGTTTTATCCACCTTTGTAGGTTCTACCTTTGAGTCACCCATTCTTATAGCTCTTTTAAATTAACGGTTGTTTTTATAAATATTCACAATAAATGTTTAAAACCTAAAGCCTTTAGAAGCTATGGTTAGAATTACTTTACTCATGCACAGTATTGCACAGTCATGCCAAGGCCAAGCATTCAGTCGGCACTGTCAGACTGTCACTCACAGCCAATGTTGCCAGGTCAAAAACAACCTCAGCCATTGATTTGCCATTAAAAAGAGGTTAATTTATAAATAAAACTTATTTTTATATTGTCTATACTTATATTTATATGTCTATACATTAGGTATAAACATTTGATATCAATATTCTCTTAGCTGGAGAAATTAGTCTTCTTATACTCCACTGAACACTGAACGGAATTTCTAGTAACAGTGGAAATTGCGTTGCAAAACAAACATTTTTGGGATTAAAGATGTTTCCAACTGCTTTAACGTAGTCCAGTAACATAAGATTGGGATGAGACTGTATGATAATTGCTTGTACTTTTTCGGAAAAATAGGTTTAGGTTTTGTTTTAGCTGCAGCAACGTAAGAAGTTATAGGTGTACTGTTTTCTCCGTTACTAATTAACATTATTGATTTTGTTGCCCTTGTAGTCAAAAGTAACAGGTTTAGGATTATTCATAATTGTTGTAATTATTGACCAGTGTCTAGATAACAAAACACACTATTTCGTATTACTGGTTGCCTACAAAATTCGCGTACAGCGAAAGGTGCCTTGAAATGTTTTTAAAATTAACATATATCTAATTTTAACGATTAGATGACTATGGATAAAATTATACAAAATATACTGAAAGTCCAAAAACTCAATCGGAATTAAATAAGAAATATAAATTATTTTTTACTATGACATAATTAACATCCTACTGACATACTACAACATTGCAGACCTTACGAAAGTAAACGACCAAGAGGAAGACCACCAGATGAGATGGGTTGATGACATTAAAAGAATAACCGGAACAAATTGGAAATATGTTGCTCAGGATAGAGACCGATGAAAGGAGTTGGGAGAGGCTTATGTCCAAACTTGGACGACATGATACTATGATAAGAAGATAAGATATTGTGCATAAGTCGTGACGTCATTGGAGAGTTGCACGTCGAAATGTCAGTTTTTTGTATATGTCAATACATAATATTTAATAAATAGTTTGGAGATATCCTTATGTGTACGATTATTGTAATTATTGAACCTCTTAACTTATTTTCGTCTAGTAATTTCATCACAGTTTTTTTTTTACTTAATTAGATGGCTTTGGTAAAGACCAATTAGCCACCAATTAGCCAGACATTTAACTTTAACAAGAATTCAAATTCTACTCTCCAATGACGGCATGCGCGAACACGACCGATTTTGTGCTACGGGAAGATCCTACCTTGTTATTCATAGTATCATGCATGGACGACAGAAGGCTAAGAAGAAGAAGAAGAAGAAGAATTGACATCCATGTATTACGCAATCTAAAACAAATTATCGTGCTGTGTCAAATTTGAAATCTGTTTATGCGCACTCATATTGTGTTTACGTAAATTCGTTTTCAGATTCAACTGTAAGCTAATTTCAAGATTTAATCTTAAAAATAACAAAATTTGGATTAAGACAGATATTTACAGGTATTTACATTTACTTCAAAACAGTTAGATATTTTTATTGTATAACTAAGTTGTACTGAAGTTTTGTAATATTATAACATTATTTTGTATTAGCGGTGTTACCTATATGCTAGAAAATGGCATTTGAGTGTATGTACCAACCAAAAATTGTGTTCTCTAGAAAAATAGACAAATTTGGATCTATAAAGTTAAGATTTTAAAATTATTATTTTAATTTTTAAATTGTTTGACTTAGTATTATATAAATCTGATTTTCGGTAGTTTTACCTATTGCTATGCAGATTGTTATATTGTTATAGGATAGTTAATGTATTTAAAACATCCTTTATAGATCCATAAAGTTGTGTGTTTAAATTGCTAGATATACTTTTTATTCAACAATACTTTTAATCTTTCTTATTTACAAACCCGGTATTTTTACTCTCGAAACAATGCTTTAGTAGAATTCATAGCATATATTTCGCAGAAAGATTGTTTTAATAAGAGTAATAAATAAAAATATAGTTTTTATTTCACTAAAATCAGTAAATCTCCACAGCTTTACGTCAGCAAATGTGGCAGCTGTAGCTCAGTGGTTTTGCTACTGGCTTAACAAGGTGGAGGGCCCGGGTTCGAATTCCGGCATCGACAAAATTTTAAATTTTTTAATTCAACTGAGCTGCCACCTTGCTTTGGAGGGCTTGTAAAGCCGTCGTTCTCGACTACAAAAGTAGTGGTTAAGTCATGTTAGGGGTACTTGCGCCACCTAGAAACCTTAATATAATCGATATGATGAAACTTTATGAAAGATTTGCTAATATTGCTAGCTACATAATTTTATTAGAAACTATTGTATAATTTTACTTTTTTGTCTTATTTCATTGATTCATTTCCATATATACCTACAATATGATTTGCTCTTGTTGCCAGACTAACGCAATGTCACCTTTTTGCATTCTTTACTTTAATTATTTTGACACTTAAACTTTAATATTTCTGTTAAGGCATGCAATTGATACTTATTGATTGCTATTTATGATTTACATTTTTCTAAATAGATAATTTTTATGCAGGCACTTAGTATTTTTTATATGTTTTTGTATGCTTACATAATTTTTACTTCCTCTGTATTCTTAAACTACTTTAACTAAATATTGTATTCATTTTTAGGCTATTCAAATTCATAGTTAATCTGCGAATAATGGGAGACAATGTCCCTGTAGAAGAGGTAAGTCACTAATATATTTAAAAATTCACAGTGTTTAATTTTATTCATTTGATAGGTACTACATCAATTGAAATTTTCTTGATTACAATTATTGCTCTATAATTATTTTTAGGTTGATTTATAATTTAGAATATATTTTATTTTATTTAATTAATGGCTTTAATTTATTTATGTTAATTAATTTAGAATATTATTTAATACATTATTGTCTTAGTTTTTTTTTTATATTTTATTTATCCGCATCAACCACTGGAGTTATTCATCATCATCATCAATCAGCTCTGAGTTGTCCATTGTTGAACATAGGCCTCCTCTAGACTTTTCCATCTGCTTCTGTTCTGTGCCTCTGCTATCCAATTGGTCACGATTCTTTTGAGGTCGTCGGTCCATCGCGTTGGGGGTCTTCCTCGGCTTCGTTTGTCAGTCCGTGGTCTCCACTCAAGCAATTTTTTGTCCAACTGTCGTCTTTCATTCTTGCCCATCGCTGTATCGCTGTCTCTAATTCGTGTGTTTCGGACTGTCCTTTCCAATTCAATGTTAAATAGGAGGCAATTCAATGTTTCCAATTCAATGTTAAATAGGATGGCATCATCTTGTCTGAGTCCATCCTTTATCTCAAAGGATCGAGAATTTTTTCCCTGTATCCTAACGCTGGCTTGTAAATTAGACATTGTAATTCTCGTTAATCGGAAAAGTTTTTCTGGTATATCAAACTCACGCATTTATTGGTATAGTATTGATTTCTTGACACTGTCATATGTGGCCTTAAAGTTGACGAATATGTGATGAGTTTCAATGTTAAATTTCAATCTGGTCAATTGTGGATTTTTATGGAGTACATTAGGCCTAGTATTTTCCAACTGTGCAAACTTTTAGCCTAATCACGTTAAAATGTTTTGAGTAACTTTTAGGATTTAATTCTTTCCTCTTATTTCTTTTCCATCTTTATCATTCAATGAGTTTATTATAGGCTTTAATAAGTTTGATCTTAAGCATCTTCAGGCCTCGGTTCGTTTCTATCTTCTTTTCATTATAGATCCTTAAATCTTCCTTTACTCCCTTCTTTATTTCTTTATTCAATTCTTTGAAACCATTGGTGTTTCGCTTTCCTTCGTTTAGAAATGTGCGTCTCTTTTCCATCAACCGTTTTGTTCCATCACTTATTCTGTCTTCTTTATTTTTTGTTTTCTTTGCAACAGTCAGTCCTGCTTTCAAGAGCTTTCGTTTTTTATTATACGGTATTTAAAAACATTCATTTTTTTTATTTAGAAATTACAGCCGCATCCACCATAATGGTTATTAGCGGCGGCTACAGAATCACAAAATTAGAGTTCATAAAATATTCCTATAGATTTTAAGAAATTTACAATATTACTAGCTGAACAATTAGTACCTAATAAATTACTTAAACTGTTATGTATGTTAAATGTATCACGAAAATTGGCAAATCTATGGCATTCAATTAATAAATGGTTAACGGTTACTTGTACATTACATTTTTCACAAATAGGTGGATCATTTTTGGACAATAAATATGAGTAAGTCTCGTGTGTCCAATTCATAATCTCGTTATCACCAATTATTCTCTTCTGTTCCTCGTTGAGGGTTTCCCAAGCTGTAACGTCATTTTTAATTTGCTTCAGTGATGTTAGAGAAGATTGCCATTCGTTTTTCCACTGGAACAAAATTCGATTTTTTATAAAAGCTTTTATATCACTCGCGGTATTTCGATACTCAGATTTTTCTATATCGGCACATTTATCAATTTCACTCGCGCACTGGTCCGCACTTTCGTTGCCAGCAATGCCAATGTGGGATGGAATCCATTAATCTGATACTTCTAGAATTTTCTTGAGGCTTCATGAGTTCTAGTTTTATCAGTTTCTCAAGGGGACCTTTAGGATAGATCTGTTTAAGGGTTTGAAGGGCGCTTAGTGAGTCAGTTAAGACAACAGAGTTAGGAATGTTATTAGGATTTATATGCATGATAGCTTTAAACATTGCATAGAGCTCAGCGGAGAAAATCTAAAAGAAGGTTGGAAGACGAAATTGATATGTATCGCTTGAAGTAACGAATGTAGCACCTACTCCTTTATCACACTTAGATGCAATGTTCGTAATGCTGATGGAGAATTATACCTAGATTATTCTTAATCTCTGCGTGACAGTTAATATGTTTATCGTATTGGTTTAGACCAGTATTTATATTTGGGGTATTAATTATCCAAGGAGAGGGGCTTCTAATATTGATTGGAAAGGCAATTGGAAATTCGATATTAAGACATCTTAAGTAACAAACACCGTGCTCACTCATAGTAAGGCTTATGTTTGGTACTATTGGTAAAGATATTTATATATTTATTAGTGAACGTATTATTAAATAGACGTTTGTTCACATTTGAGGCTGTTGACGTTGCGTGTGAAAGTGTTAAGGAAATTCGGTGGTGATATAATGAAGGCTCCCACTTTCAGAATATAAACTTTTCACCGGTGATGTTCGAGATGCGCCAAGAGAGAGTCTGAGTGATGTGTTGTGAATATAGTCTACCTGTTTTAACAATGTGGGGGAAGCAGAGGCGTAAGCAATTGATCCATAAACAATTTTTGATCTTATTAGAGTTCTGTAGATTGTAAGTATGGTAGAGAGATCAGAGCCCCAATATCATAACATAACATAACAAAATCTTTATTTTTAGAAAATAATGTACATTCCGTGAACATAAAATTATTTAAAAAAAACAGTGTCACAAACGAAAATATTATTTACTTATTCCTAACCGTTACATATACAAATAGTCCTCCACAGAATGTGGCTCAAGAGCTACCAGTAATTTAAATATTTGATGTTTATACAAACTTAATCTTTCCTCCCTTTTAATAGGTTCAGGCAGTTTATTAAACAATTTGATGCAGCAATAAAGAGCGTTTTTTTTCTGTTATACTTAACCTGTGTATTGGAATTTTATAATTATATAACCTGGTATTTACTATACTATTGGGCTCAAAGTTCCTAAAGAGAATTTTATTTTTATATAGAAACAGTAAGCATTCTTGAATAAATACAGCGTAAACTGTTAAAATATTATTACTCCTAAAATGCCCTCTACATGATTCCCTACTTTTTAAGTCAAACATAACTCTGATTATTTTTTTCTGAACCAGAAATACATTATTTATGTCCCTACTGTTGCCAAAATTTATTAGACCATATCTAAATTTTGCTTCAAAATTAGCATGATACACTGTTTTTAATGAGTTACTATTCATGTATTTTTTTTAGAACTCTAAAGCTGTAAATCACTTTACTCAAAGACATACATAACTGGTCAACATGTTTATCCCAACATAAAAAACTGTCAATATATAATCCTAAAAATTTGGTACTGCTGCTAATATTTAAAGTGTCATTATTTACAATAATACTGTTTGGCATATCTGAATGTGCATAATTTGTCTTAAACAAAAGAAGATCTGTTTTATTTTGATTTAAAACCAACCTATTTATAGAAAACCAGTCTTTACCTTTCTGGAACTCTAAACTAGCATTAACGCTTAGAACAGACATGTCTTTACCACTGACTAAAATGTTTGTATCATCTGCATAATTTGTTATGCTGGAAGTAGTATTAGCCACTAGACCATGAAGATCATTGATATAGATCACAAACAGTAAAGGACCAATCACACTTCCTTGTGGTACTCCAATATTGATAGTGCTTTCAGATGAGATGCCTATTTCAGTGTTTTTATGTATTTTTACTAAATGTCTCCTATTTGCCAAGTAGGACTTAAACCAGTTCAATGCTGGTCCACGTATACCATATTTTTCCAATTTATCAAATAATATGTCATGCACTAAACAGTCATATGCCTTTGATAGGTCCAAAAAGAGACCCAAAGCCATATGACCAATCTCAGTACATTTCAAAATATCCCAGACAAATTGAAAAATGGCAGTCTGAGTTGATTTTCCCTGTTGATAACCATGCTGATTTGCACTAATAATTTTGTTAAAAATTCTGTTATCCGCCTATACATAGTCATTTCTAAGATTTTTGAAAAGGAACGTAGAAGGCTAATTGGTCTATAGTTATTAATTAATTTAGGATCACCCTTTTTGTAAACAGGTGTTACTATGGCAGTTTTCAGGCATTCAGGAAATACACCAGATTTTAGTGAATTATTTGTGATTGTAGTGAGAGGATTCACTATCTCCTTTATACAAAGTTTAAGGATTTTAGTGGGTATTTCTTCAATTCCACAACTCATTTTGTTTTTTAAATTTTTAGTTATATCCATAATTTCAGTTTCTGTCACAGGTGCGACAAACACTGAATTTATGTTACTTGCAATGTTGTCTTTATATTCAGTGTACTGTAATTGAGATAAAGTGTTATTTAAAGAAGTATTTAAGTGGATCATGTATTTATCAGCAATCTCTTGAGGACTACCCTCTACTTTTATTGAATTTACATTTTTTAATTGACCATTAATTTCATTAACAATTTGCTTCAGACATCCTGTTTTCATATAGCTTTGATCGTTTTGTTATTAGTTTCTTATTATATTATTTTTTTACCTGTCTATAGGAATCATAGAATTTATGGTTAACTCTGCTCATTGTAAACAAAATGTCTAAACGAGTCTTACATTCTATTATCTGTGGATCATCTCTTTTATTAAGGCCTTTTTACGTTGCCTAGAATCTAACTTTTTAAAAGGAAAACACTGATTGAATATATACAGAAACTGATTTAAGAAAGTATTCCATTGATCATTTACACATTTGTAACTTAAATTAAGCCAGTCATGATTATGTAATTTACTTATAAAGGTTTCAATATTATTTGTACTAAAATGTCTTTTCATTTCAAGAGTATTCGTTTCTGCTTCCTCTACCTGAAAAGTTAATTTTTGGGCAGAATGATCAGAGATTCCAGCGTGCAAGACTTCTACTGACACATATGATTGCATATTTGTTAGTATGTTATCTATACAAGTTTTAGATGTGGCAGTTACTCTAGTGTAGTCTTCAATTACATGAAAAATATTATATGAGTTAATTAACATACAAAATTTTACTTTATCTAATGTGTTATTCTTAAGATCGATATTGAAATCTTCCCCTCTAATTATAATTGTGTTTTCTATCATAATTCTTCCCAGTATAATATAAAATTTGTTTAAAAAAAACTGCCAGATCGCTACCTGATGGTCTGTAAACTGATGCTATAATGAGTTTGTTATTACCTATATTAGCTTCGCATACAGCACACTCTATTACCCTATCTACTGATAACTCTTGTATATCCTTTCTTTCCTGGCCAATGATGTCTTTACTAAGATATATAGCTGTTCCTCCATGTTCATTTACATTATTTCTACAATGACTAGCTGTCAGCACAAAATTGTTAATTCCATATTCACTTAATTCTTCTTTAGTTTTTCAATGTTCTGTTGTGCACAATATTTTACAGTCACTGTCACATCTATTTGACAGTGTTCTCATTAGGTTAAGTTTCGTATGACAAGTCAAAACTAATTGTCTAATATGTTCTTTCCAAGTAAGTTGATTATCAAACCACATACCTAAGAATTTTACACAGGATTTGAAGGATAGCGATGTATTGAAAAACTTGAGATTGGGATTATTCTAGAAGTTCTTTTTTTTAATGTGATTAAAAAATACTTCAATTGAGGCAAGATATCTCGCTAACAATAGTTTTATATTTTGCGTGTTTTTGAAAATTATTAACACTATTTTTATCATTGGATTTTAGGATCCTTTTTGGGATCCTGTTCCAGATCAAGAGAACCAGCAGCTCGTACAAATAAAAGCTAAGCCGGCTTTTGTTAATATACCTGGTAAGTTCAGATATTCTTTTTAATTCAGATATTCTACTTTTATAAATTTTTGAATTTAAAATGAATTTTAATTTATATAAATCATATTTACTAATTACATTTAGAACCGTTTTATATTTTTTCGTACTGTATATAATTATATATCTTGTTCAGTGTTGTCAATGCTAGATCTTTTGCTTTCTTTTACTTTTACTCCATACTCAATATTTATTAAGAAAAACCGACCCAATAACAGCCTAGTTAAGGATTATTTGACTTTAGGCGTAAATATTAAGGAAACGAAATGATGAGAAAATGGATTTAAAATATATTTGATAGCTTAATGTTGTTCTTATCAAAATAATAAAAAAAATGAAAAATGTTTTTTTTTTCGTCAAAAAATTGTGTTCCACGAAACACGAGACATCCAAAGCAACGCCAACAAGGTAAGAGATGGGACATTACAAGGCTCGATCTACCTGATAATGAACGCCAATATCAGTCACTAGTACAAAACAAATTGCAGACACTGGAAGAAGAAGAAACATCAACACTAGAATTTGCCGTAGACCATAAATGGCAAAACATAGTGAACGCCATAGAGAGCGCCGCAGCGGAAACTATTGGAAAAGAAAGGAGTAACAGGATGAAAAACCAGTGGTTTGACCAGGAGTGCGAACAAAGTTTGCAGCAGAAAGCAGTCAAGAGGCTGGAATTACTAACACGACCTACAACAGAGAACAGAGAAGACTACAACAGAGTAAGGGCTCAGACGAGAAGACTTTTGAGAAGAAAAAAGAAACAGTACCTAGAAGAGCGAATACAGCAACTCGAGGAGGAACATAGAACCGGGCAGTCTAGACAGTTTTATAGGGACCTAAAAACAATGAAGGGCAACACGACCAACAGCCCAAGTTTTATAAAAGATGATACAGGACAATTACTTACCCACGACGAGGAGATAAGCCGTCAATGGAGAAAGTATTTTAAACAACTTTTAAATACAGAAACTCCCACAACAACGGGGCAACACAGACAATACCAGTTAGCCGAACCTGAAATAGTAGAGCCCACACTAGCTGAAGTAAAGTCCGCAATTTCGTCCCTAAACAATTATAAAGCCCCAGGACCAGACGGCATACAGGCGGAACTACTAAAAAAAGGGGGAGAAAAGCTACATCTTGAGATATACCATCTTATAAGAGAAGTCTGGAAAAGAGAAGAAATATCGAAACACTGGCATGAAAGTCATATAGGTAATACCTATCCACAAGAAGGGAGACAAACAAGTATGTCACAATTATAGAGGAATATCGTTAGTCAATACAAAATACAAAATTTTATCCACAATATTATTTAGAAGACTAACTTCATACGCAGAGGAAATAATAGGTGACTATCAAAGTGGATTCAGACCGGGAAGGTCGACCATAGACCAGATCTTCGTCCTACGCTAAGTGTTGGAAAAAACTGGGAATTCAATCGCGACGTACACCAAATATTCGTGGACTTTAAACAAGCCTACGATTCTATTAGCAGAGAGGCATTGTGGAAGACCATGGTAGAATTGGGAGTACCTGGAAAGATGGTACGATTAGCACAGGTGAGCACGGAGAACGATTCCGCACGGATCAGAATTGGCAACACCACGTCGGAGGAATTCCACATTGACACCGGGCTTAGACAAGGAGATCCTCTCGCTCCCCTGCTGTTTAACTTCTCACTGGAACATGCAGTAAGGAAAGCTCAGCCACAATTGACAAACGGATTTGCCGCACAAGGATCAAAAATACTATTGGCCTTTTGCGGATGACGTGGACACAATAGCACAATCCACAAGAGCTGCAAAAGAAGTTTTCACCGTATTCGAGACCGGAGCCAAGGAAATCGCATTCCTTGCCTATTCTACGTAGGACCTCAACATTAGTCACACGACCCACCTATGAAATTCTTAAGTTACGTCTATAACACCACATCTCGAATGTCTCGAGTTTTCTTAAGGAAGCTTCGGAAAGTGTCCAGGCCTCTACTCCGTATAATAAGGTAGAAAATACATAGAATCTAATGAGAGAGATTTTTGTAGCAAGTGGTAAATCATAGTTAACAGTGGTTTGCCTTGGTTATCTGCCAAACACCCAACTCTTCTAGGTTTGTATAAGCCTGCAGCTTCTTTAACTTTTTTGTGCATATTAAATGTATCGTGTTTATGTTGCAATTGCTGTATTTCCGAACACTGTTTTCTTGGATGTGTATCCTTAGCTATTCTAATAGCTTTTTTGATCTTTTTATCGATTCTTTTGTATAATGACATGTCTTGATTTTTGAACTTTCGCCTCTCTTCCATCATATCTAGAATATCATTTGTTATCCACGATTTCTTCTTAATTTTTGGTGGTTTGAGAAATTTCTCTCGTATGTCTTTTGAAACTGTATGTTACTTTTCTAGCTCCTGGTCCATTACATCCGATTGAATAACGGTATTCAAATTGTTCTGTATATACCGCTTTACACTATGTTCTGTGTGTTGGTCTTTTAATAGCTTGATGTCGAATTTTGGATTGACACTACGTCTAACCTTCTTTAGCCTGAGCCTAATTTTGCCAATCAGTGGGTTATGGTCTGATTTGATATCAGCTCCTGGGTATGTCTTGACTGATGTTATGCTGTTCCGGAATCTTTTATTAATCAGAATGTAATCTATTTGATTTCTCACTATGCGGGTTCTCACAAACATGCACATCAACATTCATATTTATATAACACATTAAAAGCAAATAACGCTTCTCTGGTTCCTAGTCCATTTCTGAACCCAAACTGACTATCATCTACTTTTTCTTCCCCAACATTTGCGTTAAAGTCTCCCATTATAATTGTTAAATCTTGCATTTTAATGTATTTTAAAATGTTGCCTAGGTCTTCGTAGAAAGTTTCAATATTGCTATCTGGTTTGTCTGTTTGTAGGATGTTTATTTTGGGTTTGTTCTGGTTTAATTGTAAGAGTATAATTCTGTTGGAGTATGGAGTGAAATTTATTACAGCTTCATCAATGTTTTTGTTTAATATTATCCCGAAACTATATCGGTGTGAACCGTCCTGACTTCCTGAATAATATATTGTTTTATTGTTGATTTTTATAATACTTTCCATTTCTTTAACGGCATTATGTACTTTTCCAGCTTGATGTAGACTTCTAACATTCCAAGTCGCTCGCTACTTTGCATAGTTTTCGCATGTTGACGACCGGGGAGGCCTTGCAGTCTTGTGAGTTTCCTCCTCTGCCGGATCTTGTTTTCTGAGTTTAATGGTCAGTAAAGGTTCGTCCGCCTTTAGAAATGATTTTCCATTTCTCGGACAAGAAGGTGCCCTTCCACTTACCGACTCTTCCACTCGAAGCTGTTGGTCAGTAAGTGGGGGATTGCTTATACCGGCAATCACTCGGACACCAAAGCCTCGTTTGTTATCTAGCAGAATGTACCGTATGATCATGATCTAGATCATCTCACGGGCAGGTGAGGTTGACATTTGAATAGGAGAGGCTATGTATTGCGCATCACTATTCCTTACATTCCGTCCACCATACCAGTTGAGGGTTAATATTTGCCTTAGCAAAGAAAATAAGCCCGTGATAGAATAAATTAATTGATCTATATCTTTACTGTAAATTAAAATTAAAATTAATTGAATATTTTATTGATTTTAGTAACTTTGGATCCACTCTATGATCCATCGTCAGATGAACCTTATATTAATCAAGTTTTTACCTGGATTGAGAAAATAGGGGAAGGAGCTTATGGCTATGTTTTCAAAGCTACCCATAAGTCTGAAAATAAAAAATATGCCATCAAAAAACTGAAAACCGAGGGAAGTCTCGAAGACGAGAAGTACAATGAAATTAAAACTTTAGAACAAGTAGGATATCATCCTCATATCGTTAGGTATTTTATGGGATGGGAAGAAAAAGATGAGACTTATTTGTTACTTCAGTTATCTCAGATCTCCCTGGCCGATTTTGTTAAAAATAGTAGAGAGGTTCCGGAATATGTCTACTGGGATGTTATTCATGATATGTGCCTTGCATTGAAGTATCTTTCTAACGAAAGAAGGTTAATTCATTATGACGTTAAAGACCGGAATATCCTTATACATGGGAAACACTTTAAACTGGCCGATTTCGGCGTTGTCTTGGATGTACAAGAGGTAAGTTGGTAAAAAAATTATTTTTGTGTTTATTTTTGCTCTTTTAACCCTCGATCCCCACTATTAGATTATATCTAATACATTTTACTTTCCTTTATTACTTTTCTCTTCCACCTCATATTGTGATATCCCGCCAGCCATGCCCCGCTAAATGTCGCTATTAGTTTACATCAGCATTAACGAAAATCTGCTCAATGCGCAAAAAAATTATTAACCCGTATCAAAATGTAGTTATAAATTTTTAAAAGTGTCATATTGAATGTAATAGTCAGCTAGACTAGTATTTGCTTATCATATTTGGACTGTCTTTTTGTTGTTGCTTGTGACGGCGTATGATAAGTGACAACAACGATTATCCTTTAGCGCTTTCAAGTAGATCAATAGAAGATGGCCGCAGCAATGGCCTGTTAATACATACAGGTTTTTAATTTCGACCTGCCAAATTTGCGCCAATAATACTCTTAATTTCAACCGGTGCTCTAAAAAGTTTCGCCACAAACAACAATGTTTTTAATTTAGACTGATTATACGCTAAATCTACGCTTACAATAATCTTTGTATTCTTATTTTACATTCAGACTCATTAGATTTCTACAAAGTACTTTGTGATTGCCACGGTAAACAACATTTAACTTTAGGACCGTTTCAAAAGAAGTTCAGTAATTTCGTGTGATTGCCACTTTGATAAAATGCTAATTGGGGTTGTTTGAAATATGAGCCCCTAGGTATAGGGCTGTGTAGCTCAAAATATAATATAAATATTTATATATATATATATATATATATATATATATATATATATATATATATATATATATATATACCGGGTGGTGAATCGTCAAACGGGCCATAGGAAACTCAATGAGAAATTTTAAATTGTTGAATTGCTGCTTCCCTAATTATTTTAGATCAAAAGTCATAAAAAACTATTTGTAGAGGACTAAAATCTGAATTAAAAACAAATGTTAAAACCGTTCTACGAATCAAATGTACTTCAAAATTTTGCAAAAATATAATACATTTTTCAGGCCACCCCTAAAAGTTAGGCCACACGTAATGCAAGAATATATATTAGGACTTGTGTGTTTTATCATATTGATTTCAGATATTTGACAATTTAAATTGTCAATTTTTTTATTTTATGATTAAATTATAAACAACAAATTTTACTAAATACTACTACTAATGACCATTATTACTTTGTGAACAATAAATTATATTGCTTAGAAATCGATCAATATAATGAAATGTACTCAGTTGACGAAAAATCGCATAATGTTGTATTCAGGCAATAGCGCGAACCTTTTTCTGCCCCTACCGGATCTTTATTTAACGTAAGATATTCTAATTAACTAAAATTTAATTCCATGTTAAGTTATACAACAATTCAATGAATTCCAATATACTGTTACTGTAATCTTTATTCCTAATAATAATATATGATAATTTCTAAACATAAAACTATAATATAATAAAACATGAATAAAACATTTTTATCATTGCTTTTTTCTCCTCAACTGAGTACATTTTTTAATCAACTTAATTTTTTTTTAACAATAAATCACAAAATTTTGGCCATTTAAATCATAGATAAATGTAATATAATTGATTTAAATATTGTCAAATATCAGAAACAATAATATGACAAAACGCAACACGTAATATACATTTTTTCACAGAAAAATGTATTATATTTTATCAAAATTTTGGAATACGTTTAAGTCGTAGAATAATTTTAACAGTTGTTCTCGATACATAATTGAGTCCTCTACAAATAGTTTCCCATGACTGTTGGTGTAAAATAATTAGTTAGGGAAGCAGGAATTC
Organism: Diabrotica balteata; assembly: GCA_918026665.1. Classification (NCBI taxonomy): domain Eukaryota; kingdom Metazoa; phylum Arthropoda; class Insecta; order Coleoptera; family Chrysomelidae; genus Diabrotica; species Diabrotica balteata. The sequence continues at coordinate 9,101,670 of OU898285.1, forward strand.
AACAATTTAGAATTTCCCATTGAGTTTCCTATGGCCTGTTTGACGATTCACCACCCTGTATATATATATATATATATATATATATATATATATATATATATATATACATGTGTGTGTGATATGAAAATTATGTCTAATCTATATTGGAATCAAACTACTAAGGTAAGAGTTGACAACCAGAACACCCGATTTATGAAAATACAGAGAGGAGTCCGCCAGGGTTCCGTGCTGTAACCACTACTTTTCAATAACTATAATAAAGCGGTATTTAAAGTAGAGCTCTCAAATTCAATAGAAGGTATATCTATAAATAAGGAAAACAAAATCAATAAAGCAAACATGAAAATCAAACCACAGAAATTAAGGCACGTATTGAAATAGCACCCTAATTGAAGTTCAGTGAATTTATGGCTTAAAAGCATGGACATTAAAACAAGTGCATTTAAATAAGTTTGTGCCACCTTTGTATTTTTTTGGATCCTACGAATATCATTGACTCAAAGAATATCAAACGCAGAAGTTACTAGAAGAAGACTATCAAAAGAAGAAAACTTGAGTACTTAGGCCATGTAATGAGCAGCTTATTATTTATCATCATGGCTTCCTAGAAACAATTAATAGTAGTAATAATTTTCATTTTCGTGTTGGCTAGCGTCATGCCCAAAAATAATAAATAATTAACTTACAAAAAAACTGGACCCACTACAATCATCTACAAACCACCTACATTGGATTGCATATTCTCATTGTAATTATAACATATATAGCACATATATAGCGACATATAGCACTCGCCATTGACAGTGATGACCTTGTCAACGTTATAGTTTATTCGTCTTCCGGGTTTGGACCGTGTCATTTGTGAGTGACCCAAAAGTGGGTTCATCTCTTGAGTTCAACTTTCAGTTGAGATGAACCCACTTTTGGGTCACTCACAAATGACACGGTCCAAACCCGGAAGACGAATAAACTATAATTCTGACTCTGGCCGTGGAAGCCTACGATTTCACTTGTCAACGTTATTCTCAAAGAAATACGAACCAATGACACCGTCAGCCGATGTGTACAGTCCAAACTCTGGATGCATTGGACGCTCTTGTATTTCATCTGGATTGTTATCTCCCAAATTCGCATATTCTGTTTGTTGACGTGCTTACCCATTTATCCAAAATGCGCTTCATCGTCGAACATGATTTTTCAGACCGAGATAATTTCGGTAAATGTTGCGTTTTGTCGACATACATAGCTTATTAGAGTAAGACTCCACGCGCCATTGATTATTATATTTTTAATTGTACTGATTTTTATAAACATGTGTTTAGATTTTCTATTTGTTATTATTGCTGGAATTCTCGGGACTATTAAAAGTAGGAAAATTCAAACTGCAATTCTAATTGCATGTGCTCCGATACCATTTAGTGGATTATCCTTTACATTCCAAGGCCTGAAAACCCAATCCTTACCTGGTGAGCTTACCTGTTACATTAATATACTAATTTTAATATATTTAAGCAACTATACTCCAGTAGTCAGTGACGAAAATGCCACTAAATTTTGCAAATAATATTAATTATAAAACCCCAAAAAAGATACAATAAAGTTTACCACTTTTACCCTCGGGCTTCCTACCCACCCACCCTCTTCGCAGGGGGTAGAAACGCAAAAAACTCGATTTACCAAGAATCTGTGTACCGTAGATAAAAATGTTTTAAATAAAAAATGTAGCTGAGATAATTTTAAATAAAAATTTTTATAAGCATTTTTTGTGTAGAATGAACCGTTTCCTTGAAAACAACGTTTGAAGAAACCGTCGATTTTGCATGTCAGTTAAGCGCGCGAAGTCAATGTTCAATAAATTTTATATCATCTGGACGGCAAAAATTCGATATCTTTTGATTCAAGTGACCTATTGACAAAAATCAAGATGCGTTTTAAACCTAAAAGTTCAGCTTTCGTATGAAGTTTTTGTATTCTGCCGCAAATAAACTCAGATTTTATACAGGTGTTAAATAAATAAACGTGGCGCGATTTTTGCTATTTTTTATGATTCTGACGAGATCAATACAATATATCTCTTTTATTGACTGGTCACTATAAAGTTTTGATTACTACAGCCTAACTTTCAAAACCTATAGCACGAAATGTTAGTTTTAAGTTTTGGCAACAAATATGAGCCATTTGAAATATGCTTAAAAAACGCTGGATTTAAACTTTCATACAACAAACGATCTAAAACATTTAAAACTTTTTTTTTAATTACATTAGAAGTACGTTTTTCACAAGAACAAAAATTTTGCAATAAACTACGCCCAAAACAGTTTTCTTAAATGCATTTTCCGTTACGTGTGATCATTTGTAATGTAAAACATTAAATTCTGCGTTTTTTATTCATATTTCGGTTGAGTTTACCGAAAGTACAAGCTGAATATAGCCGCAAATGTCAAAAATATTTCGGTTTGGCAGTGTTGTCATGTTTTTATAATGTATTTTTGTATGCTTCAAATATAAAGAGATAAAGCTTTTAAAAAGTACATTTTGATTATACTATTTTATGAATTCTGCAATTTTTAATTAATATGAAGCAATAACGAGTAGATATTTGTCTCTTTCGAGATTAATTGCAAACATCTGTTGTAATCTGGCAACTGCTGATTTGACTACTATTTAAATGGGAATAAGCCACAATTAAAGTTTAAAGTACGTTTAATGACGTTTCAATTTCCACTTCGGAAATCGGTATCAAAATACAAACAGTAAATTAAACAAATTTTAATAGGTAAAGAAATAATAATAAGACTTACTCACAATCAATTTAATTTAACAATCTGACGACCGGTTTCGCTTTCTACAATTTGCAAAGCATCTTCAGGTCTAGATACAAAGTTAAACTAATGCTGCAATAAAATAAACCCAATTAGGGTGGTGTCTAATAAAGATAAAATAAACAAATAAGTTAGTTCATACAAATTATAGTAATTATGCCAATATTACATGTCTGTGGTTTTCAAAATGAATAAATTTGAATATATAAAAAGGTATTAACAGACAAGGTAAGACCCACAATTGGTATAAAGTAGTAATATTATATTGTAATAAATTAATAAATGAGCAGATAAATAAAACAAAAACAAACATTACTTACATGCCGGTACTCTATTAACTGATGGATGGTAGGTCATGGTTGCAAAAATCATGTATTGTTGATTGGAGAACTTTAATGTGCTATTGCAGTTGTTTTGACAATGAACGGGAAGTTCTTGAGGAGAACAGATTTGATCCAATGAATTAGAGATAGGTATATTGTGGTTGTTTGTCAGATGAAAGTGATGTTCTTTACCATTGTATTATTTAAATTATTTACACTTATATCAGAGATATATTTTTGGAATGTGTGTTATTTATTGAGTATTTATGTAATGAAGGAGACAGTATTATGACAATGAATAAGAGTAGCTGTACCGATTGTGTGGTTGTGCAATTATTTTGACTTGTAATTATCAAGTCTATTGGCAAAATTAATCAATTATTGTAAAGATTATTTACTTTACAATAATTACTTTACAATAATTGATTAATTTTGCCAATAGACTTGATAATTACAAGTCAAAATAATTGCACAACCACACAATCGGTACAGCTACTCTTATTCATTGTCATAATACTGTCTCCTTCATTACATAAATACTCAATACATAACACACATTCCAAAAATATATCTCTGATATAAGTGTAAATAATTTAAATAATACAATAGTAAAGAACATCACTTTCATCTGACAAACAACCACAATATACCTATCTCTAATTCATTGGATCAAATCTGTTCTCCTCAAGAACTTCCCGTTCATTGTCAAAACAACTGCAATAGCACATTAAAGTTCTCCAATCAACAATACATGATTTTTGCAACCATGACCTACCATCCATCAGTTAATAGAGTACCGGCATGTAAGTAATGTTTGTTTTTGTTTTATTTATCTGCTCATTTATTAATTTATTACAATATAATATTACTACTTTATACCAATTGTGGGTCTTACCTTGTCTGTTAATACCTTTTTATATATTCAAATTTATTCATTTTGAAAACCACAGACATGTAATATTGGCATAATTACTATAATTTGTATGAACTAACTTATTTGTTTATTTTATCTTTATTAGACACCACCATAATTGGGTTTATTTTATTGCAGCATTAGTTTAACTTTGTATCTAGACCTGAAGATGCTTTGCAAATTGTAGAAAGCGAAACCGGTCGTCAGATTGTTAAATTAAATTGATTGTGAGTAAGTCTTATTATTATTTCTTTACCTATTTGATATGAACTCACACAAGCAACACATTCATGATTTAAACAAATTTTGTTTTTTTGTTACTTGGTGAAAAATTCTTCTAATAATATAATTTTACTAGACTCATTTATATTGACAATTCAGACATACATTATACATTTTAAAGTAGGCGACTTTAAAATGATATTGCCAATATTGTTGAGTTGCGCTCCTGGGACGACTTTACTTATAAGATAGTTCATTCGATTACATGAAATCAACTTTAACTTAAGAATATCCGTCAGAAAAAATCATAGCATGTAATTCGTCTTTAAAAAGACAAAAACATGCCATGATGACAGTAAAATTCTCCTGTTAGTGATTCCATAGTAAATTTTGAGGGAAAACTAGAAAAAAACCTCATAATACTATCCCGACATGGTAAGTATTTGGTCGTGCATTTAGTTTACCTTCAATAAACACCAAATTCTGATTTTATATATTTGTTATTTAAAAAAAACGTAAATTATGTATCCTCTATATGTTACTGACTTACTAATACTGGTATTTTCTTTTTAATAACTTCCTGATTGGTCTCATTTAGCATAATTCGAGCCGCTTTTTTGATTTTTCTATTTTTACCATCCGTTTCTTTTAGGACTACATTTGAATTATTCCATTAAACCCTATGTTCAATGCAATATGAAATATTCAAACGGTTGGTAAAAAAGAAAAATCGAAGAAGCGGCTCTAATTATGCTAAATGAGACCAATTGTTTCGCAAATTCCTCGGTAGAATGTAGTAGGATCTGGTTACCCATATTGAAAGAGGAAGTTATTAAAAAGAAAATACCAGTATTTGTAAGTCAGTAACATATAGAGGATACATCATTTAAGTTTTTTAAATAACAAACATATAAAATCAGCATTTGGTGTTTATTGAAGCTAAACTAAATGCACGACCAAATACTTACCATGTCGGGATAGTAGGTATTATGAGGTTTTTTTTCCTGGTTTTTCCCTCATAATTTACTATGGAATCACTAACAGGAGAATTTTACTGCCATCATGGCATGTGTTTGTCTTTTTAAAGACGAATTACATGCTATGATTTTTTCTGACGGATATTCTCAAGATAAAGTTGATTTAATGTAATCGAATGAACTATTTTATAAGTAAAGTCGTCCCAGGAGCGCAACTTAACAATATTGGCAATATCATTTTAAAGTCGTCTACTTTAAAATGTATAATGTATGTCTGAATTATAAATGAGTCAGATAAAATTAAATTAGTAGAAGAATTTTTCACTAAGTAACAAAAAAAATTGTTTAATTTACTAATGTTTGTATTTTGAGAACGATTTCCGAAGTGGAAATTGAAACGTCAATAAACGTAATTTAACCTTTAATTAAGGCTTATTCCCATTTAAATAGCAATTAATTTAAAATGCCACAAGAAAATAGCTTCAGAACAATATGCTGATTTGACGATTGCCAAATCTATCCCCTAATCTATCAAAGGGTAATTGCTAAACAAAATCTAATAATTAACTGCAACTAATCTCCAAAGAAACAAATATTTACTTATTGTTGTTTTATATAAATTAAAGATTGTGGAATTCATAACATAATATAAACAAAATGTACTTCTCTAAAGCTTTATCTTTTTATATTTGAAGCATACAGCATCTACATTATAAAAACATGTCAACACTGCTGTACCGAATTTGTTTGTTCCATGTTTTTGCGGCTATAATCAGATTGTACTTTCGGTAAACCCAACCCATATTTCAAATGCCTCATATTTGTTACCACAACTCAAAATCGAATTTTCTTGTCATAGGTTTCAAAGATTGATCTCTGAAATGAAAATTTTACCACAACTGGTCAATAAAAGTGATCAATTTTATTGATCTCACCAGAACTGTAAAAAATGGCAAACATCGCGCCACGTTAATTTATTTAATACCTTTATAAAAACTGAGTTTATTCTCGGCAAACTACAAAACTGTATATGAGAGGTGCACTCTTTGCCTTTAAAACGCATGTTAATTTTTGTTTGTAGGATATTTGGATCAAAAGATATCGAATTTTTACTGTGAAGCTGATACAAAATTTATTGAACATTGATTTCGCGCTCGTAATTGACATGCAAAATTGACGGTCACTTCAAGCGTTGTTTCTAAGACAACGATTCATTTTACACAAAAAATGCTTATAAATATTTTTGTTCAAAATTGTCTCAGCTACATTTTTTATTTAAAACGTTTTTTTCTACGGTGTGCAGATCGATATAAATCGACAGAAGACATTTTTGCATCTTTTTTGGAGTCCCAAAAGTAATATTCTACGCAACATTCAGCTTGTTCGTATGATTTTTAGGGGTCAACTCTCTGACGACTGGACTATTATAGTCCGGGATCTAAGGCTCATTTTTATCATTTATTCCTAACAAGCTAATTTTTCGTTAGTACATTCAGTTTGACTAGACGTCCAACTTTTACATGGGTAGAAGAGACGAAATTTGTTGATTTGACGATTCTCAAAAAATTATTACAAACTTATGTAACAATAAAACACTGAGAGTTTTGTTTTCAAAACTTCCACAAAATTTATGTTAAACTCTTATCACTACAGCTGTTTTGGCTGTTTGCCTTTCTCAAGTGATCTATTTTTGGCATGCGTTTACACTTTATAGTCTTTAATGAAATAGGTTGAGGAGGGGAGAACTGTTTATCTCAAGTTGGTCATTCAGAATTATATCTGTGTTTTTTAATATGTTGATTTCCATAGATTCTAACAAAGATAGCTTAAGGCCTTTATTTCGAATGTGAAGAATTTTAAATTTGTCATTAAAATAATGATTATGATCTAGAAGGTGAAGCGCGTATGTAGAATTTGTTTTTCTATTATTCAAAGCACCCTGAAAAACAGATTCTACATACGCACTTCGCCTTCTAGATCGTAATCATTCTTTTAATGACGAATTCTTCACATTTAAAATAAAGGCCTTACGCTATCTTTGTTAGAATCTATGGAAATCAACAAATTAAAAAACACAGATATAATTCTGAATGACTTGAGACAAACAGTTCTCCCCTCCTCAACCTATTTCATTAAAGACTATAAAAATAGATCACTTGAGAAAGGCAATTAGCCGAAACAGCTGTAGTGATAAGAGTTTAAAATAAATTTTGTGGAAGTTTTGAAAACAAAGTTTTCAGTGTTTTATTGTTACATAAAATGAATTTCCATCAAGTAATGGTCGAATCCATCAATTGTATTACAAACTTGTTTATTCTCAAAATAATTATCTAAATTGGCAGAAAAACTAATTGTTCTACAAAATTCAAAATTCATGTTTTATCAAAGAGTCTCCAAAGATACCTTTGTCATACACTTACTAATAAAAAAATGTAGTGGTGGTATTGACAACTTTTGAACGTAGGACTAGGATAATGTACCACACAATTTGGAAGGGGGGACTTTTTGATAAAACCTTGAATTTTGTAGACCAAATATTTTTTTTGGCTAATTTGGATAATTATCTTGAGAATTAACAAAAAGACTTGTTAGTAATAAAATTTTAGAGACTCGTCAAATCAACATATTTCATCCCTGTTACCCCTGTTAGCTACCACAAACGCAAATGTTGTGAAGACAAAAGTTGGGCGTCGTGTTAAAATGAATCTACTCACGCAAAATTAGCTTGATAGTAATAAAGGGTGAAAAGGCCCCGGGATCCCTGACTATTACATCTAAGGAAAATTATTTATTTCCTTTTTGTAGTTTTGTGTTTATAAATCATAATTTTTATTTTAAAGGGTGCAGTCAACCTGTTAAAAATGACTTGAGCTTGAACCAGTACGGGCCAAAATAAAAGGTAAGTTTTTAAGCAATTCTATTTTTAATATTTTTATACTGATTGTTCTTTTTCTAAACTGAGTCTAGCTAGTACTTCTTCATTTGAATTCAATTTAGAAAAAGAACTATTGAGAACAGTCAAAAGAAGAAAAACCAGTTATTTAGGGCATTTGTTGCGCAACGAGAAATACTACATCCCCCAGTTGATAATAAAAGGCAAAATGGAAGGAAAGCGAGAAATTGGAAGAAAAAAATTGTCCTGGTTACGTAATATCAGAAACTGGACAGGACTTGGATTTGAGGAACTCTTAAGAGCAGCTGAAGATAGACAAACGTTTGCCACCATAACCGCTAACCTCCATTGATGGAGACGGCACTTGAAGAAGAAAATACTGATTGTTACAATAATACAACAATAACGATAATTCTCCAGACGGATTCTCATTTTACAGGTCCAAACTTGCAAGTCTGTTTAAATTCAAGTTGTAGCTTGTTGGTTTTTAAGTTAATGTATTGTTTGTTATGTGTTATAGTTATTGTTAAGTTATTTACTGGTCGTGTTTTTTAGAGTTTAGCTTAGGTGTTTAGTATTAAGTTTTATAGTGTGTAGTCATGATAGTATGAAATAAAGATAAACCCGCGCGCACGCGATCAGTCCATCTCTTTTGCTCGTGTGACATCACTTGGCAACAAATATCACCAGAAATGTTCTGTTTTGCATGGAGTTTTGTCAGGTTTAGTATTGTTTTATTGTTTATCTAGTATGTTGACAAATAAATGTGTGCATTTTTGATAAAATATATTTCAGACTATTAAATTAAAGATAAACTTTTATCACCAATTGACGTCATGCGCATCGACGTACAAAATTCGATTGCGAAGTGGTTTTATCTTGGAAGTCATAGTATCATGGTTTGTAGTGAACTTTTAGTATCAAAAAACAGTATTTGTTAATCAAAAGTAAAAATAGCTTGCGGGAATCATTTTGATAAAAGTAAGAGAAACCAATATTTTAATTTATCGATGTGTCGAAAAGTTTTATTTTCTTTTTAGTCTATTTATTCACGGCTTTTGCTGTAAATATTAAAGAACCGCTTGGATTGACATGAAATTTGGCATATAAATAGCTAACGGCAAAGAAAAGAAGTGGTATTGTGCCGATCTGTGCTTTCGCCATGGGGATGAGTTTCACCCCTCCTCGGGCGTGAAAAAACATGCGTTCCAAATAAGTCCAGAATTGAATAAACTGACTAATTATAAGCAACTTTTATTATACGGTTTTTGCACAAAGTCAATACTTATCGAGTTATTTGCGAGTGAATATGATCATTTTTCAAATAAAAAATTCACGTTTTTAGACTATTTTCCGGAAATAGGTCAAAAAATATTTTATCGAAAAACATATTGTAAGGAAAAATATAGCTTATAAAAAAGTTGAAAAAAATGATGTACCTATATGAAGTCTGTAGACTCAGTAACAGCAAAGTTGCAGCTAATGAACAGCAATTCAAATTTTAAATCGAATATTTCAATGAAAAATATCAAAAAAATATGAAGCACTTTTCGGGGAAAACTCGCTGTCGGGGTAAGTGCTTGTTTGTTTATTCTTTCACGTTCAAATATTCGATTTGGAATTTAACGAATAAGAATCTACTTTTTATTAGTTACAAATGTGCTTCTAGATTTATACATAAGTCCACCATTTTTTTTGTTATTTTATAAGCTATATTTTTTCGATAAAATACTTACTTTTTGAGATATTTGCAAAAACCGTCTAAAAACATTTTTTTGTTGTTGAAAATTAAACATATTCACTCGCAAATAACTCGAAAACTATTGACTAAAAAACTATAAAACAAAGATTGCTTAGAATTATTCAGTTTATCCAATACCTGACTTATTTTGAAAATAATTTTTTTCACCCCCGAGAATGGGCGAAACTCACCCCTAGGGCAAAAACACACATCTACACAATATAACTTTTTTTATTTAACATGTTAGCTATGTGTATGCCAAATGTAATGTCAATCCAAGCTGTTCTTTGAAAAGGTTTTATCGTGAGTGAATGGAATATTTCTGGACTTGAAAAAGTATACAGAATGCCGTTTGATAACTACCGATATTTTCGATGATGCTGATTTTATTACAATACATATTAAGCACATTAAGTTATTGAAGATAAATAGAATAACAAAAATATCAAGCACTGATACAGCCGATGAACCCCTTGATATTGATTTAACCCTCATCATCATCATCTTGATGCTACAGCCCTTAGAGGGCCTCGACCTTCTCAAGCTTTCTACACCATTCTGTTCTGTTCCTTGCTTGCATTTACAGTTGCCGACTCCGATCTTCTTCGTATCTTGTGTTACCCCATCCATCCACCTCAGCTTTGGTCTACCCCGTCTTCTCATTCCCGCGGGTTGCGCTGTTAGAATCTTTTTTATCATGCGTTAAATAATATCATAATCATTAGTTAGCGTCCATGCCTCTGATCCATATGTGAGAACGGGGACTATCAGTGCTCTATACAGTCTTATAAGAGTTTTTTGAAACAGACGTTTGATTTAACCGTCACTCCACATAAAAAAGACCAGTAAAGGGACATTTTGACGTTAAAACGAAGGAAATTATTACAAATGTATCTAAACAAATGTCAAAATGTCAAAAAATGCGATTTTTATTAGAGTAGCAGATAAAACAGGTACTGCTATTGTTTCTCTATTATTTATTTTAGGGTGCGCATTTTCACTTTATTTAACAAATATTGTTCATTTTTATCTATTGTAGGCGTGTGTAGCCGTGGTGTATGCAATGTGGTTCATGAATATGAAATAACGGGGACATTGTCGACACCAAAATCAGTTGAGCATCGTAAAAGTATTGTTAACTCGCTGGATGAATTTGACAGAGAAGCAATAATCCATCAATTCTTTTTTTGAAATTAAATACCCGCAATAGACACAGTTTTGAGGGTTGTTAATGAAGATACGGTTTTGCCTAACTTTAAAAGAACTACGTTTTTTTTAATTATTGAAAGAAATTAATTTTAAGTTTCAACGTCGTCAGCGAAGCAGCATTTTGATGGACAGGGACGAAATTTTGTTGTGGAGACGAGAATTTCTGATAAAAATTAAGTCCTACAGAAATGAAAACCGCAAAATTTACTACTTAGATGAGACTTGGCTAAACGTTGGTCACACAAATCTAAAGTATGGAACGACAATTCGGTAACGTCTTATAAACAAGCGTTTTTAGATGGTCTTTCTACGGGGTAAAAAAATCCTGCAGGTAAATGTTTATGTGCTTTTTCACTTTAAGTAAATTTTAAAATAATAAAACTTTCAGGAAAAAGAAAGAGACTAATAATCTGTCACATTGGCAGTGAAGATGGGTTTTTTTCAGAAAGGCTCTGGGTATTTGAATAAAAAAAGTAAGTGGGGACTACCGTAAAGAGATGGACGGGAAATCTTTCGAAAATTGGTTCAAAAATATACTGCCCCGATTAGAAGACAACTCCATCATCGTATTGGACGACGCGTCTTAGAATTCCAGAAAATTGGAAAAAATCCAACTACTGCTTCTAGAAAATCTGACATCCAAGCGTGGCTGAAATACAAAAATATAGGGTTTGAGGACTCCATGTTAAAAGTGCAACTGCTGGCTATCGTTAAGGAACAAAAGGAACAATATAATAAATATATCATTGATGAGATGGCAAAAAGCCAAAACAAAGTAGTGTTAAGGCAGCTCCCATAGCATTGTGAGCTCAATCCGATTGATCTCATCTGGACAGAAGTAAAAAATTATGTAGCAGCCAAAAACACTACTTTTTAATTTGCAGATATGAAAAATATTTTTTATGATGCAATAAATAATATTAGTCCAACAACGTGGCAGAAATATGTGCAACACGTTCAACAAAAAGTCGAGTCCAAAATGTGGAAGTTGGACAATATAATAGAGAACCATATCGAACCCATAATAATAAATCCAGTCGAAGTCAGCAGCACATGTAGCTCCTCAGATTCTGAGTAATTTAAATAGTATGTTTTTATGCTTTAACAAACTTATGACAATGCTACTTTATTCAAAATGTACACTTTGTTATGTATCTCTTAGTTAATGAATATTTTATTTTAGTACATTTTTCTTCAATGTAACATTAAAATTTGCTCACAATGATTAAATTTCAAGACATTCTTACACTAATAGTTTCAAAAGTAAATATTTTTAAAAATCATATGATACACCTCAGTACGACCCTGTTTGGCTTTCTATATGTATTCCAAAATATATCAGTGGTTAGTGCAATTAAACCCAGAGCTAAGATTAATATCATTACAAGAATTAATATTGAACTGCGTGAATTAGTATTGCGGATTGAACTGCGTCGATTATCGTATAGAATTTGTTATCTGCATGTCGTTATGAAGTCGTTTCTATTTGATGAAATACCAGGTATTTAACAGGATAGTCCTCTGTTTTAGTCTATTTGTTTATGATAGACACCTCTCGAAACTTTATTTATTGTTACCTTCGAAAATCGACCCCCACCAAGTGTTACAACAGTTAAAAATACTGTTATATTTTTTATAGTTCCAATTTACTGTCTTTATTATAATTTATTAAAACTCACGATAATTTATTATCAATTTATTAAATAACTGTACAACTATTTATTACGTTCGTACATTTAAATACGCGAGCCCCGAATTTATCTTCTTACTAACTGCTCAATTAAAATCTTCCTTTATTTATATGAAACCTGCTGGTAAATAGAATGTTGTCGAAAATACGATGCCCTCCTCGACGTAGACAGAGCGGCAATAATCTAAAAACTGGTATCGGTGCAGTTCCAGAAAGCTCTTATTTGTTGTTTTTATGACGAAGGGGAACCCATCGTGTGCCAGGTAGATTTTGACCTAGAAATTGCGAGAATCGATAAAAAAAGAATTAGTCATAAAATATTTACAGCTTTATACGCCATAACATTTAAAATCGTAACAATACCATTAAACATTTTCTTATTAAATTCATTTTCTCATTAAACTTCGGGATGTGTAAACAGTTGTAAAAAGTGTCATGAAGGTAATGAACCACGTGTTAGACTTGTCGATGAGGAGCTTCAAAACAGAGATATTGATATTTTTGCTTTTGCAGAAGCTAGTGAACCCTGCAATAGTGTATAAATTGCTAAGGAAGTTAACGTGAATGTTCGAACTGTCCAAGCGAGTTCTCAAAAGGAATGGGTATCACTGTTTTAAGATACAACCAACACAAGAACTCTGTGGTGTTTGGGAGACATATGTTAACTCCAAAATGCATGTTTTTCAGTAGGGCAATTTTAACATTGAAGAAGGTTTCTTATATCGAACGCAACAAAATAACAAACCAAATATATTTCATTAAATACTTTATTAAGTGCTATAACAGATGTAACAAATAAAATATGTTATACCATTTCTGTTTTAGATATAATGGCACATATCATATTTGTGTTACAGATTTAAAAAGTATTTTAATGGAGATAAAAGATGAAAGAGGAGGAAAGAACTTAAACTATTATTGGTCAATTTCTTTGTATTGGAAAACAGTGCTATGGAAATATATGGCTTTACTTGTACCAAATTAAAACTTGTGTCGAAATTTTCATCACTGTCGCTTGTATATTGTGTGGTACTTGTTTGAGTGTGTTTAAGCGGATGGTAAAATCCATGATCTATTGGATCTATAAAGGGTAGTAGGTCGAAAATATCTTCATATTTCAAATAGTCTATGGGTAGAGGATCATTATAAGCTGGAAGTATCTTAATACTAGACATAGAAGTTGACCTGCCTCTTCTTAGCATGGAGATTGAACGAAACGGCTCGGTGGGATCTAATGTGTATTTGAAGCATATATCACTATCCTTTTTGTAATGTAGCCAAAATAAGCTGTTCCAAACAAAAGAATTGTTATCCTTATCAACATTTCTTTTTATAAAATGCGTTGTTAGAAGTTTGGAAAATCTAAACAAATCAGTTTGTTTCATAAATTTTACGTCAAAATGAGAGCTAGTCATTTTAAATTACTGATATCCAGTCCTGTGGAACTGAAATTGTGGCGTTTCTTTTTTTCACAAATCTCTCTATAGTAGTATGGTCGGTATCACATTCTAAATGAATATGTCCAGGAACTTATGATGAATTTCATTAGAGTTTCCTTTTCTTCAAGTGCTTTTAAAAACATAATCGGAAATAGATATACATATATACAATAAAGGACTAGTTTTTCTACCTGTTTTGGCAAATCTTTAATAAACTGAAATAAGCAAGATCCGATCTCATCAGCTCCTCGTTGAGCTACACCTTCATGTCAAATTAAAAGTCCATAACTTACTCTTATAGAAAGCTACACTAGATGTCAAATTAGGTGTAGCCAAACACTTCTGCAAATCAAATGCAACTACTACAAGCTTGCCTAAGCTCCGCATACTTTCTTCTTTGTCGCCTTGTTTTGTTGTATAATAAAAGAAAGCCTTATTCTGGTGTTCTGGTCTAACCTTTGTTTTTCTTCTTCGGTGTGTTTCGCATGGAAGTGGAGACTAAACCAAATTTCGTCTACTGCGCCGTGGTCAGGAGTGTTTGTACGATCTCTACTTATTTACTTATTTATTTATTTGTATTGCTATTAAGGCTAAAAAAAAATCAAAAAATTAGTTTTAGAGCATTATAATAAATATACTCTAGAGATGGGATTGCAATAAATCTTAATTTCTATGGTAAACAAAACAATGTCGTTATCTGTATATGTATTCCTAGATAATATACATATTTTTGTGCCTTTTGTAAATTATTGCAATTATTTTCATGTTTTATATACCTTTTATATGAATATAAATATTTCTATTAAAAACTCGTTTTTATTTCTATATTAATTATCATACATCATGTTGTGCTGTGGACACTAAAATAATTTATAATAAACATATTTTTTAGGTGCAAGCCAACTATATTTGACATAGACTGTTTAACTCTTTATTTTTCAGCACCAAATGTTTTTGAATTTCCACTAAACGCTGGTAGTTGAGGCTTACTGCAATAAGGCCAAAACGTCATATAATTAGAAAAACAGCACTACACTCATGTTATTAAAGAATTGTTAAAAGTCATGCAGGAAAGATGTAAGATTTCAGAGAAGGAGTAAGCCCTCAAGACTTCCAGCTACCCCATGTATATATGTCATCATAAATCATTCATACATGGTGTCCCAGACTAATTTACCCACGCTATATCTCTTAAACGAATAGAGATTTTCAAATGGGACAAAAAGTGATTTATTCTACTTGTAATACACTTTAATATGGCGCAGAAAAAATCATCCCCTAAATATTCATCCCTTAGTTACAACCCCTAACTTTCATTTTTTTAATAGCACTCTGTATATTTTTTTATAGTTTTAAATGTGGTCTTCTAGCGTCTATTCAACAGATTTATTAAAAATAAAATCGGTTTGTAAATAATTAAGAAATCAATTTATTTTTTATTTTTGTTAATTAAGTGTCCCAGACTAAATTATCCAGGCTATATTTCTTAACAAAATAGAGATTTTTTAAAAAGACAAAAACTGGTCTATTCCACATGTAATACACTTTAATATGGCGAAGAAAACATCATCCCCTAAATATTCATCTCTTAGTTACAACCCCTAAGTTAAATTTTTTAATGGCACCCTGTACATTTTTTATAGTTTTTTTTAAATAAAATGGGTTTGTAAGGTATCAAGAAAATATCAGTTTATTTTTTATTTTTGTTAAATTAATCAAGATAGCCTTAAAAATAGAATAGAAAAGAAATATTTTGCATTATTATCACTGAAAATTTTACTATTTTAACTACGTAGTATAACTTCTTACGTTCGTACGAAATACACACTCTTTTTATTTAAACATTATTTTTAATTTTTAAAAATTTGCTCTTTGTAGGAGCATACGTTATCTTCCAGTGTGCAAAATTAAGTGTGCAAAAATTAACAAAAAAATCTCTTATAATAAAGTCACAATATTTGACAAACTTTTGCGGTTATTTTACGTCTTGGATATTACCCTTAATTCAGGTTGCCATGATTTGATCTGTCAAATCAACAATTATTATTTTTGACGTTTGGTATTAGACCAGTAATAATTATATTTGTTGTAATTGTGTATCTATAACATTTCAATATGCCTTATTTATTTTCGCCTGACGAGTACGTTGATATCATTTTGATTTATGGAGAATGCCTAAAAAATAGGAGAATTTCCCGACAATTATATCAAGAAAGGTTTCCAAATCGAAACATTCCAAGAGAAAAAATTTAAGAATTTGGAACGTTCACTTAGACAGGGACATTTTCCTAACAATAAAAGAGGTACAATTGAACGCAGAGTAAGATGTAACCAAAACCTTATTAATGTACTAGCATTTGTTAATTTTAATCCCAAGGTGTCTGTTAGAACCCTCGCCAGTGAATGCGGCATTCCAAAAAGTTCTGTGCATAGAATTCTCAAAGATTTTAAGTACCATCCTTTTAAAGTGCACCTAGTTCAAGGATTACAGCCTGGTGATGACCAAAAATGTCTTGAGTTTATTGCAAAAATGATGTTAAAAATCAGTGATGATCCACTTTTTTTATCAAAAATATTGTGGAGTGATGAGACTAGATTTCACAATAATGGTATTGTCAACAGTCACAATTCCAATTATTGATCTCCCTTGAACCCACATTGGATGATGGAAACAAGATTTCAGAATATTTGGGGTATAAATGTGTGGTGCGGTTTATTTAATGGCCGTGTTATATGTCCTTACTTTTTTAACGGCACTCTAATAGGTGTTCGATATTTAGACTTTTTAGAAAGCATTCTACCCGATTTGCTAGAAGATATTCCTCTTCATGAGCGTCAAGAAATATAGTGGCAACAAGACGGAGCTCCTCCACATAATGAGAGAATCGTTAGCGACCACCTACAAAACCGTTTTGATAACCACTGGATAGCATAGCAAACAACTCTCTAGAAATTATGTGGGCCGCACGTTCATGTGATTTGTCACCTCTTGACACTTTCTTTTGGGGAGAGATAAAAGATATTGTTTATCAATCAAAACCGCAAAATTTAGAGGAGTTAAAAGAAAAAATAAGACAAGCATGTCGCCAACTTACTCCCGAAATGATTCGAGCCATATGTACCAGAAATCTTCTGGAACGATTTGAAATGTGTGTTGCAGCAGGTGTGTTACAATTCGAACATTTAATGTAAATAATATTAGTTACTTAGTTGGTGTTTTGATTTATTTTTTCATGTAATTTTTATTGCATTTATTTTTATTATTCCTTTAAGTTTTATTGTTCCTAAGGTTGTATTTTATTTGTACGAGTAGTATGTTCAATTTGAAATTTATTTAAAGTTTGCAATGTTTTTGTTTTACTTTCATTATTTTATTTTTTAATATTGGCGATTTATCTAATTTCAGTGACAATAAAGCATATTTCTTTTCTATTCTATTTTTTAAGGTTATCTTGATTAATTTAACAAAAATAAAAAATAAACTGATATTTTCTTGATACCTTACAAACCCATTTTATTTAAAAAAAAATCGGTTAAATAGACGATAGAAGACCACATCCAAAACTATAAAAAAATGAACAGGGTTCTATTAAAAAATTTAAGTTAGGGGTTGTAACTAAGGGATGAATATTTAGGGGATGCTTTTTTCTTGGCTATATTAAAGTGTATTACAAATGAAATAGAGCAGTTTTTATCCCTTTAAAAAATCTATATTCTTTTAATAAATATAGCCTGGATAAATTAGTCTGGGACACTTAATTAACAAAAATAAAAAATAAATTGATTTTTTGATAATTTACAAACCGATTTTATTTTTAATAAATCTGTTGAATAGACGATAGAAGACCACATCCAAAACTATAAAAAAATATAAAGGGTGCTATTAAAAAAATTAAAGTTAGGGGTTGTAACTAAGGGATGAATGTTTAGGGGATGATTCAAGTAGAATAGATCACTATTTGTCCCATTCGAAAATCTCTATTCGTTTAAGAGATATAGCGTGGGTAAATTAATCTGGGACACCCTGTATATCATATTAGAATTTTGTTATTATCCAATATCAAAATTTTGTATATGTAGTTTAATGAACAATCTTAGACGAGCTTAATTTTCAATTTATTTTACAGCCGGTTAGGCGTACACGTCGCAGAAGTACTAGAAATCGCGCTGATTCTTATGACATTCTTACCTTGGGAGTTAGTCTAACAAATTCTATTCAGGATGCAGAATCCTCTAAAGCGAGTAAGTTTCCTTCACCGCAGCAACAAAAATATTAAAAAAAGGCCATTCAGTTGGCTATACTTTATACAGCTAGATAATATTTTTATGAATACCTCTGTTTAATAATTTTTAGAAAGTTGTGTGCCACTTAGGCACTTAGTCAAGAGAATGAGATCACAAAACCCCATCAGACGGCCTTCTCCAGAAGAAATATTGAATATGCGAATTTTCAAAGATGTCATTCATCGCTATCAGGAGGGCTTAAGGCCCTTATATACAGTAAGATTAAAGTATAAATAATAATAATAATAATAATAAGATATCAGTATGCACTTTGGGTTAGACAAAGGTCGTGTATTAAATATAGTTAAGGGAAAGGTTCAGCCCGGGGGATTCGATATGCAACATGGCCAAAACATCGAGGCTATGGGCGAAAATGACATGTATAAATATCTAGGAGTAAAGCAAGCGCGGAAAATTGACCATAAACAAATGAAAATCGAATTAACATCAGAGTTCATACGAAGAGTAAAACAGCTACTCCGCTCACATCTTAATAGTAAAAATTTGTTTAAGGCATTAAACACCTATGCATTTTCCGCGCTTAGCTACTCATTTGGTATTATTAAGTGGACTAAAACGGATATAGAAACTCTTCAGAGAAAAGTACGAACACACCTCACAAAGCACAAAAATACCATCCTCGAAGTGCAGTAGAAAGAACGACATTACCGCGGTATTTAGGAGGACGAGGACTTATTGATATAAGCGAGCAATTAGAAAAACAGGTTACTAAGTTAAGAACTTATTTTCAGGTGCAGGCGGAGACATCTACTCTTCATCGCGCGATTTGTGCAGTAGATGATACAACACCGATCAAACTGAGGGAACAAGAAATGCGCATAGACCATCTTACTAAGAAAGAAAAAATGCGCATCTGGATGGGTAAACCTCTACACGGGCGACATCCGAATGAGGTCAGTCAAGACTATGTCGACAATATAGCGTCGAACTATTGGCTGACATCAGGAAAGATGTTCCCTGAAACAGAAGGTTCATTACTCGCCATTCAGGATCAGGTTATACCAAATGCCGATATGGATGTCAAGCCCAAGAAACGATCCAACATCTTACAGGAGGCTGCCAGGCATTTGCTGCAACTGAATATAAGGAATGGCACGACTCAGTAGGAAAGATCCTTCATCAAGAGAGCTATCAAACTGGGACTTCTTCAAACAAACCATCTTCCATATTATCAATATGTTCCTGAGAGTATACTTGAGAACTACAACTACAAGCTATACTGGGATCGCACGGTGCTCACAGACCAAACAGCGGCACATAATAGACCAGATCTCATACTAGTTAATAAACTAAAGAGACAAACAACATTAATTGATGTGACGATACCCAACAACAATAATCTTCGTGTTAAACAGAACGAAAAAATCGCCAAGTACAGTGATTTGGAAATTCAAATACGAAGACAGTGGAAAATAGAAAGTACCCAGACAATACCTATTATTCTCTCTACTACTGGAGTCATTCCAAACCTCCTAGAAAATATAAAAAAGCTAGGTCTGAATGAACATTTTTATAAGACCATGCAGAAAGCTGTACTACTCTCAACGTCCCGATGTGTACGAAAATTTTTGGGAGATACTCCAGCATACCAAGTCACGTAGGGCTCGATAACACGGAAAGAGTCCCACCAGACCTCAATCCTTTTGATACCGTAGGTATCTTTCTGGGATGAGTGAAATCTGGATAATAATAATAAGTGAAAATAGGTATCTATCTGGTATGAGTGAAATCTGGATAATAATAATAAAATAAATTTGACTTCGAAAACATCAAAATTTTAAACACGAAAAAAAAAAACAAAAAAAACGAGAGATATACGAATCAATAGAAAATAAAAGAAATACCAACACAATAGCTTCTTGTATGATTTCTTCAGAATAAGCATTAAACAATAACGGCGACAGCATGCAACCTTGCCTGACCCCCCTCCTTATCTCCACTTCTTCTGAGACTTCTTTTCCAATTTTCACATTTGATCGTTGGCTGTAGCATAAATTTGATATCAATGTTACATCCCTCACATCCAGATTCTTGTTTTTGAGTACTTCTATGTCATGTTTTACCTTATCGAATGCCTTGTTGTCGTCTATAAAGCATACATAAAGATCTCGATTAACATTCAAGCATCTTTGTAATCTCCTTTCTTCAATCTGGTTGGTCTGGGAGTACTCTGCGACTTGGTTCGATAATTGCATTTTTAAAGCATTGCCATCATCTGTTGTTATTCATCACCATCAATAGATTCCGGTGTGGATTCTAGGTTTACATTAATTTGTTTTTCTTTGACGTCTTCTGCTTTTAATTTTTGGATGTTTAGTTTATCACTTTTGTAGCTTTTTTGTATCTTTTTTAAGTGAAGTTGGAATTTTGCTACAAGAGGGTTGTGGTCCGACGCCACGTCTGCACCTGGGTACGCTTTCACCGATGGTGTTGCGTTTCTCTATCTGTGGTTTATTAAAATATAGTCAATTTGGTTTCTAACGATTTTATCGACCTTGTCAGCTGGCGATTTCCAAGTGTAAAGGCGTCGTTTAGGCAGGTTGAAGAAAGTATTCATGAATGCAAGATTATGTGCTAGGCAGAATTCTATAAGGTGCACTCCTCTCTCATTTCGAACACCGAGTCCATATGGTTCTACAGTAGACTAACATCTTCCTTCTCCAACTTTTTAAAATCACCCATGACTACTATTATATCTCTATATGTTGTATTTTGTACGGTTTTTTTGAAAGTTATCGTAAGATTTTTCAATTTCTTCGTCTGTTTTATCGGTTGAGTTATTCCGTGTTGTCCTTGTATTAGCATATTTTTTCCGATATTGGTATAAAGCCTACAACTGATTTTGCAACTTTTTTACTGACATTAATTGCTTCTCCATACAGATGTTGGCTGTCGATACTACTGGAGTAGAAAAGTCGATCAATCTTGTGTCGCTTATTCCCAATATGTCGATCTTAAGTCGCATCATTTCTTGTTCTATGTGCCTTAGTTTACCAGGCTTATACATGCTTCTAACATTTCATGTCGCTATTTTAAAAGTTGAATTTTGTATTTTTAGTAAGCAGGGATTTCGTTGGTTAACGACCTGAGAAGCCCTGTCATCATTGTTATTTATCGATCTGCCGAATCTTGGCATCCGAGAACTAGATCTACATGATTAGTACTGTGATATGTCACTAGCTGCCAGCCTGCTAGCTTTTTTGATAGACCCGTAGGTTGACTGCACATAACCAAAAATGCATTTTTTTTTGTTCGAACAAAGCGTAGAACTTTTTTTTACAATACACAATATACAAAATACAGCAAAATAACAATTGATTTAACCCTTGATCGCTTATATATAGAGGGCTACAAAAATGTGTTATTCAACTCCAAGAACCTCATCACCAATGTAGGAACATAAAGTCAACGGCCTCTATGTACTGAACTAGTTATAAATGAATGTAATAACTTAAAAACAACATACAGAAGTTATAACATTTCGCACTTGTATTTTGGTATAAAAACATATAGTTAAAACTTTTTAAAAAAGTGTCGTTAAAATTTATGTAGTAGCATAACGTTTTCGATCTGAACAGATCATCCTCAGTGCCTTATGTAGTTGAAGCTAACAATAAAGTTGTGGGTGTGACATCCATATATGGGTTTACATCATTCCAAATTTTAATTATGTTGTGACTCTAGGTCCATGACAATGGATAAAATTTTTTACATTAGAGACTACATGTCTCCCTGCTCGATTTTTAACACGTCGTACTTGTCAGTTAAAACGACACATACCAACTTTAACTTTTTTTTAAATTAAAAACAATTTTAAAACTAATTAAAATTTTTCTTAAATTTCTCCAAAACATTGTTCGTGTTTCATTGGCTTTTGGTTATCGTTCAATTAGTCATAAAATGTCAATTATTTATAACGATTATATATATAAATATTTGTTTTAATAAATTCATATATATTTTTTAAGAGGCAAAACCTAGAAGAGATCGGTGATTACAATATTGAAATTGTACCAATGGAGGATAAGGAGAATATCCCGGAACAAGGGGATGAACAGGATTATGAGTAAGTTTGGCTTTTAATTTTAGTTTTGTTTTAGATACAACTAGATTATGGTCCGAATCCACATCAGCAGCACGATCTGCTGCTGATATATATATATATATATATATATATATATATATATATATATATATACACACATATATATATATATATATATATATATATATATATATATATATATATATTTTAGGGTCATTCATCATCATCATTCCTCAACCTCTTGCATCCACTGTTGGATATAGGTCTCCTCCATGTTCTTCCACTGTTCTCTATCTTGCGCCTTCTGTATCCAATTTCCGACTGTTTTTCTCAAGTCGTCCATCCATCTTTTTGGTGGTCTGCCTCGGTGTCTTTTGTCTTCTCTAGGTCTCCATTCTATGAGTCTTTTGGTCCACCTATTATCATTTAAACGTGCTATATGTCCAGCCCATCTCCATTTGGCTTGTGCAATTTTTTCTATGACATCTGTCACTTTAGTCCTCTCTCTCACTATCCTATTTGGTACCATATCTCTTCTAGTTATTCCCAACATTGCTCTTTCCATTTTTCTTTGGGTTACTCTCAATTTATTTGCAGAATGTTTGGTTAAAGTTATTGTTTAGGAACCATATGTTATTACTGGCAGTATGCATTGGTTGTAAACCTTTTTCTTCAAGCAAATCCGTAGCGTTCCTTTTAGAATATCTCGCATCTTGCCAAATGCTGCCCATCCCAAGCCTATACGACGCTGGATCTCGCAAGTTTGATTGTCTTTTCCTATTCTAATTTCATGCCCTAAATAGATATAGCTAAAGACCTGATGTACTTCGTTCCCATCTACCCTCGATCTATTTGTTGTATTGCCTGTTTTAGTTCTTCCATCATTTTGTGAGCTTCATTTAAACTCTCGGCTATAATGACAATATCATCTGCAAAGCGCAAGTGGCTTAAGTATTCACCATCAATATTTATTCTCCCTTTTAGCCCAATCTAGTTTTTTAAAGTCATATTCCAGAGCTGCAGAGAATAGTTGGGGGAAGATGGTGTCGCCCTGTCTAATTCCTCTCTCAATTCTATATTTATCGGTAAAGTCATGGAGTTTAACAGATGCTGTTGCGTTGTTGTATATATGTTTTATCAAATTTGTATATCTATAGTCTACTCGGCTTTGTTCTAATGCTCCTAATACTGCCGGTAATTCCACGGTATCAAAAGCTTTCTTGAAGTCTATGAAAATCAACGTGAGTGGTTTATTATATTCAACACATTTTTCAATTAGTATTTTAAGTGCTTGTAGGTGGTCATTTGTTCAATAACCTTTCCTAAACCCAGCTTGCTCCTTAGACTGATAGAAATCTAATTTTCGTTCTAAACGTTTTGTGATGATCTTGGTAAACCATTTGTAGAGATGTGACAACAGACTTATCGGTCTATAATTCTCTAGGTCTGATATATCTCCTTTTTTGTGTATTAGGATAGTAATTGCATTGTTCCATTTTGTAGGGACAATACCTTGGTTTAGACATAGGTTGAATAGTTCAGTTACTACTTCCAGCAGTTTATTGCCTCCTACTTTAACAGCTTCTATTACTATTTGGTCATCTCCCGGAGCCTTGTTGTTTTTCATTTCCTTTAGAGTTCGTTTCACTTCTTCTATCGTTATGGTAGGCAGAAGTTCGGATCCTTGGTTCATTACTCTGCGTTCTCTAATTTGTGTTTTGTCTTCTTCTGTTAAATGGCTTTTGTATAATTCTTCATAGAAGCTTTTTGCTATCTCTACTATTCTCTCTCTATTTGTTGTTATATTACCTTCCTTGTCTTTTAGTTTAACAATTTCCTTTTTACCATCACAAAGCTTTCTTCTGAGTATTTTCATATTTCCATTTTGCTCAATTATATATATATATATATAATATATATATATATATATATATATATAATATATATATATTATATATATATATATTATATATATATATATATAAGGCGTCTAGGTGGAAGTTTAACGAAAATATTTGAAAACGACGACTAAGCCCATTTCCTGACTCAAACACCCCCAATGTCTTCTCTCTCAGCATTGGCATGTGAAAATATATCCAGTTAGAACCATATCTACTAATGCGCCGGCCCAAGATCGATTCCGGTAGAATTCTTAGAACCAAAAGGGGACTTCTTCTTCTTCCTTCTAGTATGAAGACTTCAAAGCCTGTTTCTTCTTCAATATTACCCTCCTAAATTGTTTAAATTGTCCCACCATCTTTTTCTTGGCCTGCCAATAATTCTTATATGCCCTGGGGGAGGGGTGGGGTGCTAAAATAAAACAATAAATATCTTACCATTTTATCTATTGCCGGCTAGTTGACTATAGGCGAGCGGTTTACCCCTCAAAAGACGCTTAGAAACAGAATATACCGACTAAAATTCTTTTTGAATTTCTAATGCACCAAACCTTTTTTATTCGATTCTATATATTTTTCCAAGATGAAATGTATTTTTTTTTTAATTTTTACAAGTGGGCCGGCAATATAAAAAAGCAATTTCACCGAATTGCTTCGGAATCAATTTTTTTAGGTGTATCTCATCAAATTAAACACTTTTTCACTCTTTATAATTTTTCGAAACATGCTTCCTTTTCGAGTTATTTGAATTTTTTTGTTGAAAAAATGCCTTGTGATTTTTGGGATTTTTTTTTTCTAAAAAACTGTTTTTCCACGTTTTTAGTAAGATAGAAAAAAATTATCCTTGTCAAAATATTCTAACTTGTACTCGACGGTTTAAAGATTATAAAGCTATTTGTAAAATTGCAATTCATTTAGTAGTTTTTTAGAAAAAAAAATCCCAAAAATCACTAATTAAGGCATTTTTTCAACAACAAAATGCAAATAACTCGAAAAGGAAGCATTTTTCGAAAAATTATCATGAGAGAAAAAGTGTTTAATTTGATGAGATACACCTAAAAAAATTGATTCCGAAGCAATTCGGTGAAATTGCTTGTTTGTATAAGTTATTTGTTAATAACAATTGCCGGCCCACTTGTAAAAAATTAAAAAAAAATACATTTCATCTTGGAAAAATATATAGAATCGAATAAAAAAGGTTTGGTGCATTCTTCTTCTTACGGTGCCTTATCCTTAAGGACGTTGGCCATTACATTTGCCCATTTAATCTTATAGCAGCCCTGAATAGTTCTATGGAGGCCATGTTCGTCCATTGCCGTAGGTTTTTAAGCCAGGAGTTGCGTCTTCTTCCTGGTCCTCTTTTGCTATAGATGCATTAGTGGTGCATATTGGTGCATTAGAAATGCAAAAAGAATTTTAGTCGGTTGATGCTCTGCTTATAGGGGTAAACCGCTCGCCTATTTTTTTCCCATGTTTATTGTCAGTGTTTAGTTAATATTGATATTTTGAGTTTCGTTATGTTTTAAATTTTCAATTTTTTTTGTTTTTGACTTGTATAACATTTTTTTATCAAATAATATAAACAATATTTCAATTTTAGGATGGCTGAAGCAGAAGTGCAGGTCCAAGGGGGCTCTAAAAATGAATAATTTACAAAAATTTATATATGGCAGTTAATTAAGCTTAAATTTTAGTATTTATATAGTATATTTAGTATTTAGGTATTACTTACATATTCACTTTAATCTAATTCGATCTTGGTACTCAAACTTGTATCTCATAATTTATAATTATCTTAGTTCTGATAAATCCTGGCCATAATGTCATAAAAAGTAATGGTATTTCATAATTCTATAATTTAAACAGTGGCATCAACAAGTTTTTCCACAAATCACTTCGGACTTCTTTGTTTACCACGTCTTCGTTTAGGACTGTCGAACTCATCGTGAATGCCTAAACAGAATCTTGACTGTTTACTAAAGGCTGTTGAATTCGACTCCCCGTATTACAGCAATCGTTCCCTGTACTAATGAAATCCAGTACGTCGGTGTTGTGCAAAAACATTGTCGTTGATACCTACTCAATGCGTACTTATCTCGCATTACTTATTCCCTATAATTGATTGAATTGAAAAACTTGATTGGTCTATAAGAGCATGGGATATTTATGGCGATTATCCATCTTGTGTTCAGTTCCTCCACGCTTTCCTGTCTTCTGCCATTTTTTTCAAGCATTGCGATGTTTTCCTTCTTTTATTATCGACTTCCTGAAATTTTCAGTTTACCAATTTCCAGTCACACCCCTTCTTCTTCTTCCCTCTATGTTGGTTCTAACACTTATCTATTCTTGTTCATTGTAGATTATTTCAGTGATCATAATACCACAGTTTTATTTTTTTCTATTATTTTCTCTATTGGTTAATATTTTATTTCGTTATTGATATTTTCGTTTATAAGGGATATTCAACTTAGCATCTGTCTTAGCCTTCTTTCTAATAATCTCATTTAGAAATATCTAAATGTTTTTGCAGATATCATATTCTTCTTTCTTATGTATTGGAATCAGACAGTTGCCTTGCCATTCTCTTCTTCTTCTAAAGATGCTTATCTTTGAGTGATGTTTGCGACCACATCCCTTTCTCTATCCACTTTATTTGTTTGCTATGCTTGTTATTTCCAGCAACAATTTTTGTCTTTCTTTCACTTTCTACTTTATCATTTCGGGATCAATGTTATCTGCTCCATTAGCTTCTCCTACTTTCATTGCACTCATTTCTTCTTAAATTCTCCAGTTGTTGGTTTTCCAATTGGTTTTCGTTTTCTGTTATTTGTTCAATGGTTTAATTTGCTTCAGTTTCTTAAGTTTCTTCCTTTGTCATATATTTTTCTTCATAATATTTTCTGTATCTATTATATCTGTCTTCTTTTGGATATATTTGCTTACAGAATTCCCTTTTCTCTTTCTTTTTTTCTGCATTACTTAGGTTTATCCGTGTTATCTCTATGTTTCTAAAAGCTATTTTCTTTTAAGGATGTTTGTCACAGCTCCCAGCAATTCTTCAAACTTATTTTCATCTTTCCTACTATAGTCACAAAATTGTGTGCTCCAAAGATGCTTACCTTTGCATATAGCTTCGCATTTCGTTATTAAACTTACTGTACTGTATCCACACAGCATTCTGCTGGGTCGCTTAATCCGCAGTCCACACAGCTACCTTCTATCGTCTTGTCTATCTTCTCAAGATATGTTCTAAATAGCTCGTGTCCTTCATCAGAGTCCTTGTCGATGCATCACTCTGCGTGTTTATCCACTCTTTCTACAATTTGGTGATGGTTACTTTTCTTGCGTTTGTTTTCTTTTGACTGCTCTTTCCGTTTATTTTGGGTTCCTCTTTTAACTGCAGGTGTATTGATGATTCCCAAGCTATGTATGGCTAACGTCCAAGCCATTCTATAGTCGCAAACGAACCTTACTTGGACTTCTCTTTGGGCTTTCTCTAGTATTTGTTTATTCGTTACTTCATGCCACACTGGTTCGTATATACCGAGTGTATCACTTTGCTCAGAATCATTCGTTTTACAGTACTGGACCTCCTAAATTTGGCATAATTTTTGCCAACGTCGTTGCTCTTTTTTCGACCGTGTTTTTAATATATTTGATATGTTCGCCAAATATCTGCTTACTGTCCAGTATCACTCTTAAGTATGTAATATTTTTGGCCGACATTTTTCTTTTCCTTCGACGGTTCTTCGAGATTTGGAATAAGTAATGTCATTCATGATTTATTTCACCAATGGTATTTTTCCTCTATAATTATATTCAAGATTTCTTGTGGAACTCTGTCAGATCTCTCCTTTTAGTGCCTTCATCAAATCTTCATTAATTCCACTTCTAAGGTTAGGTGCAAATCGACAAAAAATCGAATAAACTATAATCTATAAACTATATTTTATTGTTAGTTAGCATTTCTATTTCACTTCAAATAAACTGTTAAAGTTTTCGAAATGTTTAAAATGTAATGAATTATTGTACTATTTTTTTGATAATAAGGTTTATTTCTATGTCAATTTAAATACACTGTTAACGTTTTCGAAATGTTTAAAATGTAACGAATTATTGTACTATTTTTTAAATAATAACGTTTGTTCAACAAAGCTATTTAAGTAAAAATTATATTTCATAAATTGTGATTTTTATTTCGCCCTCTTTCTCTTTTTTTCCGATAGAATAAATATTTCGTCGGTAAAAGTGCAAGATCTCACCCTAAAAGCAGGTGTGCCTCAGGGAGCTGTGATATCGCCGTACCTGTACACTATCTACACGGCCGACACGCCAAAAGAACCAGGATCCCTGTTGAATCTTTGCGCTGACGACACAGCAATAGCTGTTAGCTGGAGAAACCCAGATCATGCAGCTAATCATCTGCAGAGAGCACTGGATAGATTCCAAAGATGGTGCATAAAATGGAAAATAGCCTTAAACCCTAACAAAACACAGGCTGTAATGTTTAGTCACAGAAGAAGTGTACCAAACCGAGAAATTACGATTGGAAACACCCCAGTAGAATGGAACAACGAGGCAAAATACCTAGGGGTGTTGCTCGACAAGAAACTGACGTTCACCCAACACATAAAAAAGTCAGCTCTCAACGCTCATTGGAAGAAGAAGCAAACTGAGATTTAAAACCAAAATCAGGATTGCAAATATCATCATCTTGCCAGTCCTATCGTATGCCTCTGCTGAGTGGGGACATACCTGTAAATCTAACAGGAAAAAAATACAGACAACACAGCACCAGATAATCAGAGATGCCCTGAAGCTACCAAAATACGTACCTCTGAGAAATTTATACAGAGACTCAGGACAAACAAGAATCCTACACATGCTAGACAAGAGAGCACACGAACTATTTAACGGACTAAACAACCACCCAAGCATTATGTTAAGAGAGCTGACTAACTACAACGAAAATATCAGGACGGTATACAGAAGACCTAAACAGCAAATAGCCGGATATAGGGGATCCCAAACGACTAAATAAAGAATGAGATGGTCGCAAAGTCGTCAAACAAGAAGAATGCAGCCAATCAGAAAACACCACCAAAAAAACACTCTGGCGAGAGGGTACGCTTTTTAGGTTAGGACTCTGGCGAGAGCATACAGGTGCCAAGGCACTTAGGTAAGAACAATATACACGGTGTGTGTAAAGACCCTATACACCCTGGAATGCACACCCCAATACACCCAGACACCATAGTAATGGGAAAAAAAGGGTAAAAATTTTTGAAAATGGCTACTTCCTAATTAATTTCGCGAAAGAAAGAAATATGATCATTATGAGCACGTACTTCCAACACAAAAGAATACACCAAGGAACGTGGAGATCACCGGATGGAAAAACCATAAACCAAATTGATCATGTGCTTGTCGAAAAAGATATGCAAAAATGTATAAAGAACATAAGAACATACAGAGGTCCAGATGCAGATTTAGATCACTTTATAGTTGGAATACAAATGAAACAACTTATTCCAGTGCTTAGAAACCAGCGGAAGAAAAAGTATAAAGCAACTAAACCTGTGAGATTACTGACAGAAGAGGAACAAAATAAATATGAAAGAATAGTCAGTAGAGGATTAGATAATATTGCAGAAAGTGGGGATATTGAACAAACATGGATGCAAATAAAAGTATGTATGACCAAAGCAGCTCAGGCCAGTAATAGAAATATAAAACACGAATACAAAGAATGGTTCGACGATGAATGTAAAATGGAACTAGATGAACGAAATAAATTAAGAATGAAAATGATGCAAGAAAAAACAACAGAGATAGAGAGAAAATACAATGAACAAAGGAAAAGAGCCAAAAGAATAATAAGATCAAAGAAAAGAAAATACAATGAAGATAAATTAAAATGTATAGAACAGAGCTATAAAAATAGAGAAATTAGAAACTTATATCAAGGGGTGAAAAATGAGAAAAAGGGGTACCAAGGAAAACCTGTACACTACAAAAACAAAAGTAGAAGAAATTTAGTAAGTGACGAAGAAATATTGAGCAGATGGAAAGAATACTTTGAAGAACTTTTAAATGAAATTCCCACAACAGAATATGAACAGGAAGAAGAAGTGAAGGAAAATGTCGATCAAGAACGAATAGAGGAAAGACCGCCTAACGAAAAAGAAATAAAAGAAATAATAGAGAAACTAAAGAATAATAAGAGCCCAGGAAGAGATGAAGTAACAGCCGAAATGTTTAAATATGGAGGACCAGTACTAATTAAGCATTTGGAAAAGTTGCTAAAAGACATATGGGAACAAGAAAAATTACCGAAGGAATGGACCGAAGCGACGCTGTGCCCTTTTCACAAAAAAGGCGACAAAAGTTTATGCCACAATTACAGGGGAATAGCCCTACTAAATGTTGCATATAAAATACTTGCAGTATATATAAAAGATAAGCTATCTCAAAATATAGATAATGACATAGGGGAATATCAATGTGGATTCAGAAGAGGGCGCAGCACAGTGGATCAAATTTTCCTACTGCGCGAAATACAAGCAGAAAGCTACGAATATGGGAAACCTACAATGGCCCTATTCATCGACTTTAAACAAGCGTTCGATAGGATAAAACGCAAAGAAATATACAAAGCACTACGTGAAATGGGAATTAGTGAAAAACTGATAAGAATGGTAAAAGTGACACTCCGAAGAACAGAGAATAGGGTTAAAATAAATGGCGAAGAAACAGATAAGTTTGAGGTCAGTGAGGGGGTGCGACAAGGAGACCCACTGTCATCGCTGTTGTTCAGTATCGTCCTCGAAGTTACCATCAGAGAAGCTGGAATCAACAGGTCAGGACTTATATATCAAAGAAAACACCAATGCTTAGCATTCGCTGACGACATTGTACTGATAGCCAGAAGTAAGCAAGAATTAAAAGAAATAATAAAAAGATTAGAAATGAAAGCGAGAAAGAAAGGGATGTACATAAATGAAGAAAAGACCAAATATATGGAATGGACAGAAAGAGATTACCTACAAGAACAATATCTGACAGTAATAACAGATGAAAAAACATATAAATTCGAAGAAGTAGAAATATTCCAGTATTTAGGAGCGACATTCACGAGAAGACCAAATATGAAGGAAGAAATCCAAGCGAGAATTATGGCCGGTAACCGTTGTATTTTTGCACTAAACAATTTATTAAGAAGCAAAAACATATCTAGAAGGGCTAAGATAAGAATATATAAGACAGTAATAAGACCTATTGTATTATATGCCAGTGAAACATGGACAATGAACAAATCCGAGCAAGTCTTGCTGCAAGTCTGGGAAAGAAAAGTCCTCAGGAAAATATTTGGAGGTAAATTATGGAATGGTATATGGATAAAAAGACCAAATATGGAATTAGAGGAGATGTATGGAGAACCGAATATCGTAGGGATCATAAAGTCACAAAGACTGAGATGGTTGGGACACATCCAAAGGATGGGAAACACGAGACTGCCAAAAAGAATTCTAATGGGAGGAATAGAAGGGAAAAGGAAGAAAGGCAGACCGAAAACCAGGTGGAAGAAGGATGTTGAAAAAGACATAGAAAAACTTAAAATACCAAACTGGAAAAATAAAGCAACAAACAGAAAAGAATGGAAAAGAATAGTAAACCAAGCCATGGGCCTTCTAGGCCTGGAGAGCTAAAATTACATATATATATATATATATATATATATATATATATATATATATATAATCATTAAATAAGCTATGTACAGATACTCATATCTAAAAAAACAAAAATTTTTGGTACAAGACCTCGTATGAAACATGTTTTTTACAAATTAATACGCAAAACGAAATAAATATCAAATTCCTTTAAGTTTTACTATTATAATCAAAAACAGTTCAAAAATTATGGCATAAAAAGTCTTATTTATCTTTATAAGATTTTTTTGACCTCCTGGAAAATTTTTATATGTGCACACACGAGGTCTTGCACTTTCACCGACGATTTGCCTTCTCTCTCTCTGTCCGGCAGACTAGAGATATTTTGTTCTACGTTGACAGAAGAGCTAATTTCATCATAGACATACATCCTATACTTCACTATAATCTCTCACTTACTTTCTGTCAATCAACTTTCATGGTGGGATATCCTTTTTTGTCTGTAATTAAAATTTATAAAAGAAGGCAAAAATTATTATAAGGTTCATTTTTATCGTTTACACAATTCTCTTGGGTTTATTGGAGAATTTACTGAATATTTTATTGGATAATTTATTGAAATTGTATGGAATGTTTTACGGAATAATATGGAATTTATGGGACTAATCAACTGCAGTTGTACACATGCTCTGGAGGCGGCAACAGGACCTAACCACAAACCTAAAGGCAACACATAATTAGAAGCAAGTAGCCCATGTTTGCCACAAGTATCAATTCCAAATTTATTAATTGGAAAGCTCTAGAAAATGTTGTTTTTGCTTTGTTTTATATTTTAAATTAACATGACTAGTTAAATTATTGTTTTATTTGTTACCAGCTAAATGTTCACTGTTTAATTCATAGTTTAAGACAAGACGGATTCACACTTGACAGACTGAGCTAGGCGAAGCCTAGACGATAAGCTCCCATGGTTGATGGAGGTATTATTTTATAATAGTATTTCAATTCTCTTTGGTAGTCTTATCATTACAGGTTACACCATAGTTAAGATTTGTGTATAAACAAAGAAGATAATAAATTACAAGCAGTAAATAATGTTTAAGTTTTATAAACAGACATTGAGTTGACAAGATGTATTCAATTGAATTTTTGGTCACATAGGGCCGGCTTAAGCATACACGACGCCTGGGGTGCAAGACTCATCTTTGCACCTCCTTTTGTCAGATGATTATATAAGTTATAGACATGATAAAATTAAAACTTATTATGTTTGCTTCCTATATTCATATGAAGACTTGAAATAAATAATGTGGTACGTGCCAAAATCATTATTTCGAAATAATCGATTTTTTTTCTTCCACAATGAATGTATTAGAAATAACTTTCTCAAAATTAAACATAGATTTATTCAAGTGAATTATGTTTTTGTGCATTAAATAATTTTGCGAACTTTTTGTAAAATAATTGTAAAAAAAAATAAAACAGCTATAAAATCTTAGAATGTGCTAAGTACCATCACAAAAATATAAAATATTGGAGTAAGTTATAATGAAAAGCACAAAACATGTAGGTTCTAAGAAGTATTGGAATTAAATAGGTCTTCATAAAATTTTCTATTTTCTTTCTTTAAATAGGGAACCATTGCCAGCAAGTTTTGTTTTTCCAGCAATAAATTCTACTCCGGCAGGTCAAGTTAGGAAGAGTCATTTCTGCAATAGTTTTAATTGTAACATTTCTCTTTAAAACCTTTGTTGATTTCCAAGTTTTCAATTCATTCAGAGTTTCTCGTGTTTTAACTAATCGCGAAATTTTTTGGTTAATGTTGATCGATTGAGCTTTTGAAATTTGAAGCTTGGATGTATTGATTTAACTTTCAGAAGCAACTTTAAAATCAAAAAAGTCCTCACGGTTCATTAATGTAACAAGAAATGGTTTTTCTTTAAGCTGTTGTCATCATTCTTACCAAATCCATAGGTACCTCACAATTCTCTTGCTTTTTTCGCTTTTCAATTTGGGCGAAATCCCTATCGCGTACCTAAAATCCCCCTTATACCTAAAAGACCCGATACTAGATACTTGTGATTTATCTCACCGAAAATAAAAACAATAATGCTTTATTAATACTAATACTTATTAATACTAATACTACAATACTACTAAAATCAGAAATACTGCATGCTATAAAGTTAGCAAAGAACAAGAAAGCCGTTGGCCCTGATAACATACCGACAGAGATGTTAAAGCTTATAAATGAGGAGAACATTGGAATACTGGTCAAGCTTTTCAATGATGTTTATTCGACGTGATATTCCTGAAGATTGGTTAAAGTCCGAATTGATAACACTACCAAAAAAACAACGTCCGAAAAACTGTAGCGATTATAGAATGATAAGCCTTATGAGATGAGATGAGCCTAGATGAGATTCGACAAGCATTAAGAAAAATGAAAAATAACAAAGCCCCAGGAGAGAATGGAATCGTAATAGAAGCTATCGTAAATGGAGGAGATATGCTATTTAATAAATTAAGGAAACTATTCAATCTATGTTTGCAGCAAAGAGAGGTGCCCAAAGAGTGGAACAATGCTACAACCATCCTTTTGCATAAAAAAGGAGATAGAACGGACCTAGAAAATTATAGACCTATTAGCCTGTTGAACCACATATACAAGCTCTTCACTAGGGTAGTGACATCAAGATTGGAGAAAAATTAGATTTCTACCAACCGAGAGAGCAGGCAGGATTCCGCTCAAATTATGGTACCAATGATCACCTCCACACAGTAAAGACACTCATTGAAAAATCTACAGAATATAACAAACCTCTTGTTCTCACTTTCATAGATTTTCATAAAGCGTTCGACACGATCGAATTAAACAGCCTTATAGAAGCAATGAATGACAGCAGATCGACCATAGGTATAGTGAGCTTATTTATAATATTTACAAAAATGCCACTATGACTGTTAAAATCGACAATAAAACCCGACCAATAAAAATAAATCGTGGAATAAGGCAAGGAGATACATTGTCGCCGAAATTATTCATAACGGCATTAGAATATGCCTTTAAGATGATCAATTGGGACCACAGAGGAGTAACGATAGACGGCGAAAAGCTTAACCATCTCCGTTTAGCAGATGACATTGTCCTTATCACAGATAATTTAGGAGAAGCTACAGATATGTTAAACGAATTGGATTTTGCATATTCGAAGGTGGGCCTGAGAATGAACTTGACCAAAACTAAGTTTATGACAAATTTGGTCCCCAATAACCATTTGACTATTCAAGACAAAGTGGTAGAACTGGTGGAGAAATATACGTATTTGGGTCATGAAATAAGAATCAGCAGGGATAACCAAACATGTGAGATCCAAAGACGAATTACTTTAACATGGGCAGCCTTTGGAAAACTGCGAGACACACTTAGGGCCAACATACCAATCAGCCTCAAAAGAAAAGTGTTTGACCAATGCGTTTTACCGGTCATGACCTATGGGGCGGAAACTATGACTTTAACCAAGACCACGGCTTCGAAACTGAGAGTGGCACAGAGACGAATGGAACGGTCTATGCTGGGAGTGACGTTGAGGGACCGAATAAGAAACGGAGATCTACGAAGAAGGACGAGTATTACCGAAGGACGATGTTGTGGAACGCATAGCGGAACTAAAATGGAGCTGGGCAGGCCATGTAGCGAGAATGCACGATTCACGATGGACGAGCAAAATTACAAATTGGAGGCCAAGAGCAGACAAACGCAGTAGAGGAAGACCACCTACACGTTGGGCCGACGACATCAGGCGTATCACTAAAAATTGGCAACAAAGAGCACAAAATCGTGAGGAATGGAGGAGTTTAAGGGAGGCCTATGTCCAGCAGTGGACGTGATAAATAGAGGCATGATGATGATGATGATGAAGCCGTATGAGCCACACTTTGAAAATATTTCTACGCATCATTCACAGTAGAATCAGAGATAAATGTGAAGAAGACCAGGATAAAACACAATTTGGCTTCAGAAATGGACTGGGAACTCGGGACGCCCTCTTTGCACTAAATGTATTACTACAGAAATGTCGAGATCAAAGGAAAGACGTCTTTGCTGAATTTATTGACTATGAAAAGGCCTTTGATCGAGTACAGCATCACAAATTAATTACAATATTAAAAGATAAAGGAGTTGATAGTCACGACATACGATTCATAGAAAAGTTATACTGGCGGCAGACAGCGACAGCTTGCATAAACGGAAAATCAACAGAAATATGTAAAATACAAAGAGGTGTCAGACAGGGTTGTATACTATCCCCACTGTTATTTAATTTATATTCAGATAGAATATTTAAAGAAGCGCTGCATAATTTGGAATGGGGCGTGAAAGTTAATGGAATTCTGATAAATACAATCAGAGATGCAGAGGATACAGTTATTTTAAGTGATGACATGAATGGACTACAATGCCTTTTAAATGCCATTGATACAGTGGGAAGAGAGTTTGGCCTAAACATAAACTGTCCAAAAACAAAACACATGATGTTTAGCTGTTTAGCACATCAAGATGCACGATTATATGTTGATGGTCATATAATTCAAAGAGTGTCCAGTTTTAATTATCTTGGTTGCCATATTACTGAACAACTAGATCCAGATTAAGAGATAAATGTGAATCGAGATAGCCCGCAAGACATTTTTAAAAATGAGGTCATTCTTCTGTAATGATAACTTGCAACTTCAACTTCAAAAGCGCATGGTTAAATGCTACATTTGGTCAGTCCTCTTATACGGTGTCGAAGCATGGACATTAAAAATATCCACCATTCATCGTCTGGAGGCCTTTGAAATGTGGCTGCACAGACGTATACTAAAAATTCCATGGACGGCTATGCTGACAAATGTGGCAGTCCTTGAGAGAGCAAATGCTCCTCGCGAGCTGCTTGATAACATCAAATGTAGAAAGATGGCCTATTTTGGACACGTAGTAAGGGGAGACCGATACAATATTCTTCAACTTATTATGATGGGTAAAATCGAAAGACGCAGAGAAATTGGTAGAAAGCAGGCCTCTTGGTTGAAGAATATCAGGGAGTGGACAGGGATAAGGAGAGCTGAGCAACTCTTTAGAATAGCTCGAGACATAGACAGTTTTGCCATGTTAATCGCCAACGTCAAGGGGACTTGATAGGGCACGTTAAGAAGAAGAATGCTTTATTTTTATTTTGTCCGGCACAGTTGTCTCTTCAAATTATTACTTTTCGTTTCTATGTCCGTATATTAGTGAACTTTCAACACACACGACGCAATTTCATTCCCTCCACGTCCTGTTATACCCCATGGCACAAAAACATGAAGCCAGTGTTATTGTCCCCTAGGTGAACACAAAGGTTGTAGTTGGAAAGCTGTCGCATATAATACATTTTGCTATGAGTTAGAGTTGGCAATGATAAGACCTGCTGTAGATCCATAGAAACTGTCATGGTGTCACTCGTGGGTTGCTGACAATTCTGATGGTCTTTAATCATTGCTTCTACAGCTGCTTTAGCTTTTCGGTGGTGAAGTTCTAACTTAAATTTAGCATCTTTCTGTGTGGGATCTTTTGTTTGCATGTGCAGTAAATCACATGTAGCACAAGTAACCGTTCTAGGCTTACGAAAGCTTACATTGGGAAAATTCTTTTTGAAATTTTGAAAATAAAAACGATAGCTCACTGCTGATACAGGATAAGCTTCCTTAAACGCCAAGTAAAGTCTATTTATATTGAGATGAGAGGTCAGATACTGTTTCTAGATTTTAAAACGGTTGTAATGTCCCACGTCTCTGGGAAATTTGTTTATGTGCTCGATAACCAATGCTCCATCTTCTGGCATGAACTTTCTAAACTGCAGTTTATTACCTCTCCTTTTCTTATAAATTGGATCTCCTTTTGTTTCAACATAGCTAATGTTTCAATTTGTCTTGGAGTTATTCTAAACACCGCGCAAAATGTCTTCCTACACACCTGTAAAATGTTGCCTTCTCCGTTGGACAATGTGAAGGAAAGTGTCGAGTAAATACTTAACGTTTATTTTAAAAATCCCCTAATCAGCCTATCGTCTCTCCGGCTAAGAACTTGTGAAAGCAATTAATTTTAATGACTTTCGTCTGAGAATGTGGAGTATCGAATATCATATATTATAAGAATATATTCAATAGTTAGGGTTAATTTAATTAGTCGAATTTGTATCACCGAAGGAAACTGAATAAAACTTTTACAGTCACATTTGTGTATTTTAATACAAAAGTAATTTTTAGTAATAGAAATTTAAGTTTGTATTTTTTCGAACCAGGAGTCTCTTGCGATAATTAATCGTAGGACATTCCTAACGTAATATTTGGCGACCGTGACAGGACTTATATACGGGTGTGCTTAAAAGTCAGTTATTTTTGTTTATTTTAGTGCAAACTTTTTTCCGGCGAATAAATTTGTTTTTGTCGTGAGGCTCGGCCAAAGTTAACCTTTTTAAGCTAAAAATGAAATCAGATAAAAAACGCAGAACGGTTCTTAGTAGTGCATTTAGAAAGTTGCTACTGTTTTGGATAATTTGTTAGCTGAACCGGTGGACATTCGACTCTGGCAGAAAATTAGTGTACAGTGGGAACTTTTACAAGTAAAGTACAATGAGCTTTGTGAAGTGGAAAGTGCGGTCCTTGAAAGTATGTTGGAAGAAATTTCCGAAGAAGAATTAATCAGTGAGATGGAAGCAAAAGATAAATATAGTGCAAGGTACTTTGAACTTAAGTACAAATATGACGACAGACCAGGTTCAGTAAATACAGAGTCTTCAAGTATAAAAGGTAAGCGCAAATTTAAATTACCTCCAATCGAGTCCAAAAAATTTAATGGAGACTTGAAAGATTGGCTTCCTTTTTGGCCACAGTTCAAAGTAGTGCATGACGATCCATCAATTGATTTGACTCATAAGATAGCTTATTTGAGACAAGCCACTGTAGAGTCTAGTAAGGCCAGACGATTAGTGGAGAGTTTTCCCGCAGTAGCCGACAATTACACAAAAATTATTCAGAGTTTGCAGTCTGGGTTTGGCAGAGAGGATCTCCAGATTGAAGTTTATATTAAAGAGCTCTTAAAGTTAATTTTGAGTCAAGTTTCTAGTAGTTCTTGTAATATTTCTGCACTTTATGATATGATTGAAAGTCAACTTCGTTCACTTGAGACTTTAGGCATAACTGCTGACAAGTATGCGGCGATATTATATCCTCTTATTGAGTCATGTTTGCCAGAAGATATGATTCGACTATGGCATAGATCTTTACAGTTTTTAAGGGCTTATGTTTCCGTGTCCATGGAAAATATCACAGAAACTGCAGAAGTTACAACTTTAGAAACAAGATTGAGTGGGCTAATGAGCTTTTTACAAAGTGAAGTTCAAAATGAACAAAAAATTGATTTAGTAACGGAAGGTTTTGGCTTACCGACTGCAACTTCGTTGTTAAGAAAAATGAAAATTACCTAAGCAAAGAACTGATCAGCCCTTAGCGACCGCTGCTGAGTTAGTAAATTATGAGGTTTACAGGTGTGTATTTCATGAAGGGCAGCATTGTTTTAAAGTACAAAAATTTACTATGGAGCAGAAACGTCAAACATTGTCAAAAAAGAAAGCCTGTTTTCGATGTCTGGAAGTAGGACATTCTTCTAAAAAGTGTAGAGGACGTTTGAATTGTATATTATGTTGTAAATTACATGCTGTTTTGATGTGCCCTAATTTGCCTGTTAATAAAATTGATACATCGACCTCGAGGATCAGACGCTTGCTAATTTGACTAATACACAGGTTTTTTTTTACAAACTCTGCGAATAAACATAAGAAGTGAACATGGTACTAAACAAGTAAGGGCACTTATTGACACGGGATCGCAGATGACATATATTTTACAAAGTACTGCGCAAGAAATGGGTTTTTCTGCTAAGGGAACGGAAAAGATTGTACATGCATTATTTGGCGGTAGAAGCACTTCTGAACAACGACATAAATTGTACGAGGTAACTGAGTGTGAAGGAACCTACGCTTATTCATTTGATGCCTTAGATCAACCAAAAATTTGTGCAGATGTCTCTTCTATTTATGACGGCTCTTGCATTGAGGAACTCAGTGACATGAATATTTCACTCAGCGATGTCGGAAAGGCAGCACCGATTGAGATTTTGTTTGGAGCTGATATTGTAGGCAAATTATATACAGGGAGAAAATATCAGTTACAGTGTGGTCTTGCAGCAGTTGAAACTTTGTTAGGTTGGACTTTTATGGGCAAGGTGCCGGCAGTTGCTTCTAATTCTAGTACAAGTATGATTACATTTTCGTTGTTTGTTAATAATTCTTCTGTAGCGAAACTCTGGGAGCTTGATGTTATTGGGATAACCGACCCTGTAGAAAAAATGACACAAGAGGTGGCAGCCAAAGAGGCTAAGAATTTTTTCTATGAGACTGTACGATGTGACAGCGAAGGCAGGTATGAAGTTATGTTACCTTGGTTGAACGAGCATCCTTTAATTTTAGATAATTTAGTTGTCGCTAGGAGAAGGTCAGATAATACTTTAAATAAGTTGAAAAGGTCTAATTTGTTTGAATCGTATAACTTTATATTCAATGAGTGGTTGAACGAGGATGTGATTGAAGTAGTGAATAATCCAGAAGAGAATAATTGCGTGCATTATGTACCTCACAGGCCCGTTATTAAAAATAATAGTGAAACCACAAAAATTAGGCCAGTCTTTGACGCATCATCTCATGAACAGGATTGTCCTTCTTTAAATCAGTGTTTGGAAGTAGGGTCTAATCTTATTGAACTTATTCCTTCTATTCTCTTACGATTCAGACAACAAAAGGTAGGAGTTGTGTCGGATATTCGAAAGGCTTTTCTTCAAATTTCTATACATTCAAAGGACAGAGATTTTTTGAGGTTCGAGTTGTTGAGGTTTTTGAGGTCCACACATGGATAAAATTCATAGCATACGTATTTTGCCGTACATTATAATTCAAATCATAAAATTCGTGAAAAATCCTCAATTTTTGTTTTTACTATATCTAAAACAAAGTTTCAGAGTAACTACTGCCCAAAAATAAAAACAATAATCGGCTAACCTTATTTTTAGGAGGCTGCTTGGCAGGAACTTTTTTATTATTTTTCTTTGGATAGTACTCTTCTCCAGAATTTCTCTTTTTCTGTCTTTGCTTTTGCTTATTGCCCTTTCTAGAAGTCTTTTATATCTCTCTCTTCAATCCTGACCCCCCCCCAGGGGGAGTGTAGTGGTCGACGTGATGTCGTGTATTGTCCGTCTCCAGAGATCTCTGTCTGGTCATTTCTTTTAACTCATGCATAGGTCTTTGGCATATTCCTGTAATTTGATCTATCCATCTTGTTGAGGATCTTCCTCGTGATCTTCGACCTTCTACTTTCCTTGTATTAGAATGTATTTCCCAAGAAAGTTATGCGTAATGTCATCGAATGGAATGCCTCGGATGCTGTCACGCAGCCCGGTTGACGGCCGGCGCTACCTTGAGTCCGGGTCAAGTAGTGTGTCTTTTATATATCGAAGCCATTTTTTGTCCAGCTATCGGAATTGACAACCATCAGTTTGAATGTCAGTTTTCGTCTTTTTTTTCTGAATCATACTCTGATCAGTATCTACTTCCAAGTAAGTGTGACCTGGTACCATAAACTGATTATCTATTAGCTTAATATTGAATGACGATATATGCAAGGATAACGTAAACATGACAGATACATGAGAGTTACGGTTTTGTCTCCTACATGTATTTGAATAATAAATTATATGTTCTGTCTCAGGTGGTACGATTGTTTCCAGGCGTTTCTATAGACAAGATGCTATCTAATTTGTCTCTCTACCTGCAACAGGTTCATACCACATCTAACAAACAGCTTTTCTTGTACTGTTATTATGAACTGTCAAATTAAACGTCCACAGCTGTCTCTTATAAAATACAACAGATGATTTTAAATCTGGTGTTGGTAAGCACTGTTGTAGGTCGAAAGTGGCATTTTTCCTTTTTTCATTATACGCTTGATCAGCTTCCATTTGGTGGGATTTGTGGTCTGAAGAGAGTTCTTCTTTCTGGTCATCTGTACGAATTTTTAATTGCATAATACATTTATTGCAGGTAAAACATGTATCAAGTTTTGGCTTTTTAAATCCGAGGTTAACCTTTTTAAATTCCTGTGAATAAATTTTGATAGATTTGGGCGCAAGTGTGGACTGTTTAAACAATTCGTAGATTTTTTTAAGTTATGTGAGATGGTAAGTACTTCTTCGAAGTGTGCTTTCGTGAATAGTGACCTTCGTACAGTGGAAATTAAAGTATATGATTTTTTATTTCTATTCGTTTTTCTTCACTAATTTTCGTTTTTGGCGTCTTTCTTTTTTTATCTTCTACTTCAGTACCTGCGATCGTAGATGGTATCTTACTGGCCATAGTTCAAATAAAATTTTTGCTTTTATCGAAAACATTAAGAAGACAACCACGATAGATCGGCTTCTTATTTCCGTTTATAAAAAAGGAATAAACCGAAGTTCTGGACCTGCATTTAACCTTGTTCAGATCCATTGTTCTTGGTCGATGTGAAACAGTTTTTTTCACTTGAATAAAAGATGCCGTGTATGTTGCTCTCTTTGAGTACGAACCTAAACCTCAATATACATCAGAAGAACACTTTTTTAACTCGATCGCATTAAAGCGATCTTTACATTTTATTCGATATGAGCTTAATACTTTGGCTTCGCGTGAACATATTGGGTTCCTTGTAACGTAGATACCCTTTTCTTAAATTTCGCTCTAATTTATTCTCAGCTTTGCGTTTCCTTATGCTTTGTTTTTCTATACGTGCGTACTTATAATATTAACGAAAACGAAAACATTGAAAGTGATAAGAAACGTGAGAAACGCAACGTAATCGATACCCAAATTACAAATTGAATAACTCATTTATATAATTTATATAATTTATATTTATATAATGACCTCTTATCACTACAGCTGTTTCGGCTGATTGCCTTTCTCAAGTGATCTATTTTTGGCATGCGTTTACACTTTATAGTCTCTAATGACATAGGTTGAGGAGGGGAGAATTGTTTGTCTCAAGTTGATCATTCAGAATTATATCGTGTGTTTTTTAATTTGCTGATTTCCTTAGATTCCAACAAGGATAGCTTAAGGCCTTTATTTTGAATGTGAAGAATTTTAAATTCGTCATTAAAAAATGATTGTGATCTAGAAGGTGAAGTGCGTATGTAGAATCTGTTTTTCTATTATTGAAA
The DNA here is from genome assembly GCA_918026665.1 of Diabrotica balteata. Classification (NCBI taxonomy): domain Eukaryota; kingdom Metazoa; phylum Arthropoda; class Insecta; order Coleoptera; family Chrysomelidae; genus Diabrotica; species Diabrotica balteata. The sequence goes on from OU898285.1 coordinate 9,145,149, forward strand.
CACCTTTTATGTTCCTCTATTCGTTTATCAAAGTTTCTACCAGTTTGATCGATGTAAGTTTTTGGGCAGTCGCCACATTTAAGTTTGTACACACCATTGTGTAAGTGGCTCTTTTTGTTTTTGATATATTTGCCTAGGTTATTATTTTTTCGGAAAGCTGGTGTTATTCCTTTCTTTTTTATGTGTTTCGCTATTTTTGTTGGCTGTTTTGGTAATAGAACTAGTTAATAAAATACAACATATCCAATTACCTGACAACTCCAGATTAATTTCATTTGACGTAAAAAATCTTTTTCCTAGTTGGGAAAAGGACACAAGGACAGAGAACACGTAGCATCGCAGCATTCTTACTTTTGTATCAAGAGAGAGGTTGACACTCTTGAAGAAGGCCCCCATCCGATTGAAGGTGGATCTAGCTTTTTCGATGCGTGCTCTAATCTCCTAGTTGTTGGTCCATTCTTCATTTATTATGGTGCCGAGGTAGTTGTAGTGCGTCACTCTTTCTACATGGGATTGGTTGATGTAGAGTTGACCTTCTGTTATCCTTTTCTTGCTAATTATCATAAGCTTTGTCTACTTGACGTTTATATTGAGTCCATATTGTTGACTGTAAGAACTTGTTAAGAACTTGTAGGTCTTCTAAATTGTCCGCAAATACTATGGTGTCATCTGCATATGTAATGTTGTTTACCTGGTAACCATTTAGTAGAATACTTTTTTCAGTTTCCTACAAAGCTTCGATAAATATTCTTTCAGAGTATAGATTGAAGATTAGAGGAGACAAAATACAGCCTTGCTTCACTCCACGCATGATTTTCACATAGTCAGTGTGTTTACCTTCAACTCTGAGATTTGCTGTCTGATTCCAGTAAAGATTTCTAATAATTTTCAGATCTTGGTTGTTAAATTACTGCTTCTTTTAGTATTTGCATCATCTTGGCGTGCTGTACTCGATCAAACGCTTTCTCTTAATCAACCAGACATGTGTATACATCGCAGTTGACGTCTCTGCATCTCTGGAATAAGACTTGTATTGAGAACAAAGCCTCTCTAGTACCAACAGCATTTGTGAACCCGAATTGGTTGGGGGAAATTTGACTTTCACACAGCTTGTAGATTCTCTCTTGAATTATCTTTAGGAACAATTTTAGGAGATGACTCATGAGGCTTATAGTACGGCAATATTCGCATTTTTTGGCTCCTATTTTTTTGGAATTGCAATAAACTCAGATTTCAGCCATTCTGTTGGTATTTATCCAGAGTTGTATATGTTGTTAAATATTTTTGCGATTATTGCATTGATTCGTTGTCCATTAGTTTGAGTAGTTCTGCTTGTATATTATCTTGTATATTATATAATATTTTTAGGTAATTTTAATAAATACAAAAATGTTCTCAAAAATTGACTTGTCTACTTATGTCCGCCGGCCACACATATGTATATTGAGAGAACAGCAAGAAAAACTAAAAAGATAGAATTCATCACTGAAATCGAAAATGTTTTAGATTATATTGATACATTAGATGTTAGTTTGTAATACTAAATTTAACGTTTTTTTTTATAAAAATATTGCTTTTAATTATCCGTTTTATAAAAATAATACTAACCCTAAATAATATTAAAACCCTAAATAAAAATTAAATTCTCCGCTACTGATAGGCTTTTTGGTAAAACTCATAAGGACAGCTAATCTAAACAATAAATTACGATATCACGCGTATGACTTATTTTGTAAAAGCACGAAATTATCTTATGAAAAATATATGCCGGAATGGTAGAACTATAATAGAGCGGCAGTATACTCAAAAGTCTATATTAGTTCTGGTGACAATTTATTGGTAGCAAATTTTTAATCCAAGTGTAAATTAGTAAAAGAAAAATCTTAGAAACGTGGCTTTCATGTGTGGGAAATAGTACCAAGATGATCTGATGAGATTGAATCAATATGCACCCAAAAAATTGAACAAAACAAAAATAAAATAAAAAAACTCTGAATATCTGAAGAGATACTGATAGGTTACATTACAATCTGATAATGGGAGATTTTAACGGGAAACTCGGGAGGAAAAAGGACGAACAAGAAGTGGCAATCGGAGATTTTAGAATCGGAGTAAGAAACGAAAGAGGCGAAATGCTTACCAACTTTCTACTGCAATACAAACTGTATGCAATAAACACCTTTTTTAAGAAGAAACAGAATAGAAAATTGACGTGGGCTAGTCCAGATGGAAGAACTAAGAGCGAATATGATTATATTATAATAACAGACAAAAAGCAAATTATTCAAGATGTCACTGTACTCAATAAACTATCAGTAGGAAGTGACCACAGACCAGTAAGAGCTAGGGTAACGATAAACCTACAAAAAGAAAGAGAAAAGATGATAAACAGTTGCAAACGCATAGTTTGGAATTCACCAAATCAGACAAAAGCATACAAAAAAAATATAGCCGAAACTTTACAGAGAAATAATCCCAAACCTGTAAGTATCGACGATCACAATAAATTAATATCAGACTCGGTTAGAAACGCACAACTCAAATTTTTTAAGAAAAATGACACCAACTGTGAAAATATTAACAAAGATACAAAAGGTCGCATGGAAATACGACGAAACCTAAGCGAGAACGAATGAACGAAGATGTAAGCAGATATAATACTAATGTAATTACTCAAACAGTAGAAGAGAACAAAGATTTAAGGATAATGAAAGGAAAACTCACACAAAGTAAAAAAAGAAATATACCAGCTGAGAAATAAATACGCAAAGGCAACAACTGATAAACAAAACATTCTGAAAATATCCAGAGAGTTTTATAAAGACCTCTATACCAGCCATAAGACAATTTCCCAACACGAGTAAAGACTCTCATAAATCAGGGATCGGAAATACTTTTACCCATTACTGTGTCAGAAGTAAGAGCAGCTTTAAAGGAAATGAAGAACCATCGATCGTCTGGTGATGATGGACTCGTTATTGAGGCAATAAAAGCAGAAGGAGAAATTCTATTAAAATCAATAAGCGAACTGTTTAATAAATGCTTACATGCGGGTACGATTACAAAAGACTGGAATAATGCAGTGATAGTCTTGTTACACAAAAAGGCGATATTACTAAATTAGAAAATTATAGACCCATCAGCCTCTTGACACATATGTAAAAACTCTTTATGAAAATCTTAACAAAGAGACTAACACCTAAACTTGATTTCTATCAGCCCAAAGAACAGGCAAGCTTCAGGGCAGGATGACCATTTGCACACCACACAGATCTTAATAGAAAAATGCATTGAGTACAACATACCACTGGTTTTTTCATTTGTCGATTACGAGAAGGCTTTTGATTTTGTAGAGTTTGAAACAGTACTGGAAGCCCTAAATTAAAGCCGAATAGATTACAGGTACACGACACTAATCAAAAACATCTACGAGAACGCTACATCAAGTATACGACTACACGAAGACACAGAAAAATTCAGCTTAGGTCGAGGAGTTAGATAAGGAGACAATAATTCACCAAAATTGTTCACGGCAGCTCTAGAGCCAATATTTCTTCTTCTTCTTCAAGTGCCCTCTCCGCTATGGAGTTTGGCAATCATCATTGCTATTCGTAGTTTTGAGGCTGTTGCTTTAAATAATTGGTTAGATGTGCACTGGAACCAGTCTCTTAAATTGCGCAGCCAAAAAATACGTCGTCTTCCCACGCTTCATTTGACCTGAATCTTTCCTTGGATAATTAACTGGAGCAATCGGTACTTTTTCCCTCTCATCACATGATCAAGATATTCCAACTTTCTTCTACTGATGGTGATCAACAGCTCCCGTTCTTTATTCATTCTTCGAAGAACTACACTATTTGTTATTTTATCTGTCCAAGGTATTTTCAAAATTCTTCTATATATCCACATTTCGAAGGCCTCTAGTTTATCGATATTGCTCTTGTTTAAAGTCCAAGTCTCTACTCCGTACAGCAGTATCGAAAAGATGTAGCATCTAACCAATCTCATTTTCAGGTTTAAGTTAATGTCATGACTTCCCAGCATGTCCTTCATATTAACAAAAGCAGCTCGAGCCCTTCCAATTGTAGTTTTAATTTCTTCTGTGATGTCATTGTTGTTATTAACACTTGTTCCCAAGTATTTATATTTGTGCACCCGTTCGATTTCGTTATTGTGAATGTACAGGTTTGCATTCAATCTTTGTTTTTTTTTTTATAATCATGAATTTTTTTTTGACATTCATTGTTAACCCTTTCTCTTCACTAGTTGTGACTACCTTGTTTAAAATGGCTTGCAGGTCTTCTACTGTATCCGCCATTAAAACCGTATCATCTGCGTATCTAATATTATTCTCTTCTCTACTTTATCCAATGCTTTCTTCATGATTTCTTCCGAATAGAGACTAAATAGCATTGGTGACATCACACCCCTTGTCTAACTTCATTTTTAATTTGAGTTTCATTTGTTGTGCTATGTTCTATGCGTGCGACTGCCTTCTGATTATAATATAGGGTAGATATTATTCTTATATCGCGAGTGTCTAACTGTTTAGCTTTCAAGATCTCTAAAAGTTGGTCATGCTTGACGTTATCAAATGCCTTGTTGTAATCAATGAAACAAGCAAATACATCTTGATTCACATCCAAACACCTCTGTGTCAAGATGTTAAAGGCAAATAATGCTACGTGAGTTCCAATTCCCCCCCACCCCAGAATCCAAACTGAGTTTCTCCGATATCTTCTTCCAATTTTCTGTAAATTCTATTGTGAATTATTTTGAGGAATATTTTTAAGGTATTGCTCATCAGACTGATCGTGCTATGATCACTGCACTGCTTAGCATGTGCCTTCTTGGAAAGAGGGACAAAAGTTGATCTTAGCCATTCTTCAGGAATTATACTGTTTTCATAAATCCTGTTAAATAAGTCTACTAACAAATATATTCGATCTTCGTCTATCAACTTTAAAATATCTGCTGGTAGCTCGTCTGGTCCTGGTGCTTTGCTATTCTTTGATGACTTCATCGCTTGCATTACTTCTTCTTTGCTTATTTCTGGACCTGTTTCCTCTGGAAAATCATCACAAGGAGGCTGCCTTTGATCGTCAAACAGTTCTTTTATGTATGTCTGCCAATATTTTAGTTTCTCCTCTGTTTCCATTGTCATGTTCCATTGTTGGTCTATAAATACTGTCTGCTTCGTGTTTCTATTGTTGATTATTTCAATATTTCATCATAGTCAATATTTAACAACACTCAATGGCAATATATGGGCATCAATATAGATGGAGAAAGATTAAATCATCTAAGGTTTGCAGATGATGTAGTAATCGCAGAAAACTTACAGGATACAGTTTCTATGATACATTCGCTTAAAAGCCTGTCTGAAAGAGCAGGATTAAACATAAACTTTGTGAAAACTAAACTTATGAAAAATCTCGTGAGTGGAAATATAACTATTGACAATAATACCATACAACAAACAGACACTTACAAATATCTGGGATACGAGATCAAAATGAGCAGAGACAATCAAACACATGAGAACAGAGACGAATAGGCCTGACATGGGCAGCATTTAACAAATTAAGCCATATTTTAAAAAGTTCAATTCCCATGTGTTTCAAGTGAAAGGTTATAGCCAATGTGTTTTGCCTATACAAACTTATGGAGCAGAGATTTTAACACTCACGCAAAAATCTGCGAATAAACTCAGAGTTAGACAACGAGCCATGGAACGTGAATGCTGAACGTAAGCCTTCGAGACCACATAACAAACCAACAAATCAGGCAAAGATCAGGAGTTCAAGACGTCATCGAAGGAACCACGACGCTGAAGTGAAACTGAGCAGGGCACTTAGCCAGAACACAAGATGGACGGTGGACAAGAGGTATTATGGAATGGAGGACCAGAAACTATAAACTATATAACACCGACTAGATGGACCGATGATATAAAACGTGTAGCGGGAAACTGGCTACAAGCGGCCCAGTGTAGAGAACACTCGAAAGAACTGAGGAGGCCTATGTCCAGCAGTGGACGCGATTGGTTGATTAATAATGATGATGACTGATAGGTACTCATCCAGTTACTCATTAGTTCCTTTTTGATTGGTAAACAATAATAAATTCACATGTGTTATAGTCCTGGTCGTAATTTTCTAATAGAATTTTATTTTTGCATTAGCCATAATTTATGCATAAAACAATGCAACAAAGAAATATTAGCTGCCTAAATTTGGCGCAACTTAGTAATATGCGATACATAATTATCCCGTGCTATTCTATACCCACCCGTTCAAAGTAAATTTTTCCATCTATTTGTAGGAAAGTTATTGAAAATTTAGTCAATTAGGCCACTATTAGGCATTAAAGTGCATAAATTATAGATGTCAACTCACCGACAACAGCGCCATCCCGCGAATAAAAAAAGAAATTTCCGACCGTTGCCATTTTTCAAGTTAAAAATATTATACAATTTGGTTTTCTATTAATTAAAAACCCTACAGTAAGATTAAAATATTACTGTATTGAAAGCCCAAAATAGATTAAAACCAAAAATTATTTTTTACTGTGGCATCAATGTTTATCGATGTATTAGGAATCTATGAATTAACTATTCTGTGCGTTGTGCCTTTTGCATATGCATTTTCGCGCTGTTAGAGTTGTTGGAGGACGCTAATTCCCAGACTTTTTTACGACGACGTTAATTACAGGTATGTACATTTACTTACCTACCATCACAGTTTAATATATTTATATCCAATTTTTAATTTAATATTATGTAAACCTTATTTTCGGTAGTTTCACCTGTTGCTATGCAAATTGTTATAAAGTTATTAGATAGTGTGTGTCTATTGGTTTTCAGATTAACCTGTAAGAGTTGCTGGTGGACACCATTTTCCAAAATTTCACAAAATCTGGATTAAGGCAGATATTCACAGGTATGTACATTTATGAACACAGTTTAATATTTTTATCTCCAATTTTTAATTTAATATGCTTTAAAGCGTGTTTTGAAAGTGTATACGTTACTGACTGTGATCCATTGTATCCATTTTATCAAAATTTGCACGTCAAATGTATTTGACGAATTTATTTGGCGATAACTATACACGTCATCAAAATCATCATATCGATAAGATAAAGCTTTTATCCTCATGAAAGATTTCAAACCCTGTATTTTTATGGTCTAAACTAAACCGTGCATTGGTAGACATAGCATATATTTCTCAAAAGCTGTTTAATAGAAAGTAATAAATAAAAATATCGTTTTCTTTCATACAATCACTAAATCTCTACAGCTAAATGAACAAATAAAGTATTTACACCAAATGAATTCGTCTACAGGAGTTAAAAAGTATAAACTCTACTAAACGAATTTATTCGGCGATAAGCAGACACGTGATAAACATTCATCATATCGATAAGATAAAGCTTTATGAAAGTTCTGCTAACATCGGTAGCTAGATATTTTTTATAGGAAACTATTGTTCAATTTTCTTTGTTTTGTTTCATTTCCGTTACTGTTAATCTTTAATATTTCTGTTAAGGCATGCGATTGATACTTATTGATTGATATTTATGATTTATGTTCTGCTAAATAGATAAGGTTTATGTATTGTTTGCACATTTTCATCACCTCAAAACATCTACTTCAGCATTATTTCCTTTTAGATTTTCCTTTTATATTATTTTTAATCTTCTGTACTTCTATCAAGGCATACATAGATACTTATTGAATAATACCGGCCTTAATTAAAATTAACCGGCCACCCTAAAATGGGTAATTTTTGATGTCTTATATCTCCTAAACCTGTTGTCAGATTTAAGTGATTTTTTTAATATGTTATAGCCTTATTTCTCGACAATATTGTTATAATAATATGGTTGCTAAACAGGTAAATTTTCATTGTATACCGGGTGTACGAATCAAACTGTTAGTTTGCATCACCCTGTGGAATATTCTAGCTTTTATAAAATATTGAAATTAAACCCTAACTATAGGCTCATGGTTTCTCAACATTTTTTGTAATTTGCTAAATTGATAACTATAATGTACTCAAAAATCTTAAACCTTTTTGTATGTTTTCTTCACAGCTTATTTTCTCCTCTATGTATTTTTGTTGCTAAATAGATAAGGTTTATGTACTGTTTGTATATTTGTATATTTATATACCTCAAAACATCTACTTTAGCATCATTTTCTCTTGAATTTCCTTTTATTTTATTTTTATTCTTTGATACTTTTAGTAAGGCATTATTGATACTTTTGTTAAATAGAAAACCTTTATGTACTTAGTATTTGTCTATATCTTTTTGTATATTTCTTCACAATTTATTTCCTCTTCTATTTTTGTTTGCTAAAATTAGTAGATGCTAGCAGAACTTTATGAAAGTTCTGCTAGCATCGGTAGCTAGATATTTTTTTATAGGAAGCTATTGTTCAATTTTCTTTGTTTTGTTTCATTTCCGTTACTGTTAATCTTTAATATTTCTGTTAAGGCATGCGATTGATACTTATTGATTGATATTTATGATTTATGTTCTGCTAAATAGATAAGATTTATGTACTGTTTGCATATTTTTATCACATCAAAACATCTACTTCAGCATTATTTCCTTTTAGATTTTCCTTTTAGTTATTTTTAATCTTTAATACTACTATCAAGGCATAGATAGATACTTGAAGGAATGGATTGAATATTTTTGATTTATATATTGCTAAATAAATAAGTCTTATTTACTCAGTAAATCTTATTCTTATTATTCTTATTCACTCAACAGTTATATGTTTCACTGCCAACTAAGTGTTGCACTAGATACACATAGGACCAGCCTACTGATTGGAGATATGCTTGTGGATAAGGAAAGTATGTCCTATTCGGAGTCGGTTGATGATGACTTGTCTTTTCTATTACTTGGTAAGATGAGGTTCCTACTTGAGTTAGACATTCTTTGAGTTTGTTGGCAGTGTGATTCCAAGTACTTTGCCACGCTCTGTACATGTGGGCTTTGATATTTACTTTGTGATCAGTCCAAGGCATTTGATTTATGATAGGAATACTTTGATCGGTTGTTACATTGCTTACCAGACAGTCCACTTCCTCATTACCACTTATTCCTATATGTGAAGGTACCCAGATGAAGGAAATATGTTTATGTTGAGTCTGTAGACACTCTTTTATTTTTGTTTGCTAAGTAGATAAGGTGTATGTACTGTTTGCATATTTTTATCATCTCAAAACATCTACTTCAGCATTATTTACTTTTAGATTTTCCATTTATTTTATTTTTAATCTTTAATACTTCTATCAAGGCATATAAGATACTTATTGAATAATATTTTTAATTTATATTTTCCTAAATAGATAACTTTTATCTACTTTGGTTCCAACTTAACTTAGACATTCTTTGAGTTTCCTGGCAGTGTGATCCCAAGTAATTTGCCACGCTCTGTACATGTGGGCTTTGATATTTACTTTGTGATCAGTTCAAGGAATTTGATTTATGATAGCAGTACTTTGGTCGGTTGTTACATTGCTGGCCAAATAGTCCACTTCCTCATTACCACTTATTCCCATATGTGAAGGTACCCAGATGAGGGAAATATCTTTTTGTTGAGTCTGTAGATACTCTTTTATTTTTTTGCTAAATAGATAAGGTTGATGTACTGTTTGCATATTTTTATCATCTCAAAACATCTACTTCAGCATTATTTCCTTCTAGATTTTCCTTTTATTTTATTTTTAATCTTCTGTACTTCTATCAAGGCATATATAGATACTTATTGAATAATAGTTTTGATTTAAATTTTGCTAAATACATAACTTTTAAGTACTTTGTTTTCTACTTGACTTAGACATTCTTTGAGTTTCCTGGCAGTGTGATCCCAAGTAATTTGCCACGCTCTGTTCATGTGGGCTTTGATATTTGCTTTGAGATCAGTCCAAGGCATTTGCTTTATAATAGCAATACTTTGGTCGGTTGTTGCATTGCTTGCCAGAGAGTCCACTTCCTCATTACCACTTATTCCCATATGGGAACGTACCCAGTTGAGGGAAATATTTTTTTTGTTGAATCTATAGATACTCTTCTATTTTTGTTTGCTAAACAGATAAGGTTTATAATATACTGTTTGCATATTTTTATCATCTCAAAACATCTACTTCAGCATTATTTCCTTTTAGATTTTCCTTTTATTTTATTTTTAATGTTTAATATACTTCTATTAAGGCATAGATATATACTTATTAATTAATATTTATAATTTCTATTTTGTTAAATAGATAACTCTTATGTACTCATTATTTTTATATCTATTTGTATGTTTTCTTCACAGCTTCTTTCCTCTTCTATTTTTTTTATTTAAACAAATATACCCGCATCAACCACTAAGGCTTATTAGCGGGGGGACATACACAAACAGTAAGATACATATTATTACACAAAAAAAAATTTTACAATCTGGTATATAGTTTAGTCATTTTAAGAGAACTTGGTAAATACTGTAATGTTGACGTTAGTTCACTTTTTAAACTGTCACTAAGGGCACATATGATTCTTTCGTTCTTATACACTGGACACTCGACAGTTATATGTTTCACTGACAACTGAGTGTTGCACTTGGTACACATCGGAGCAGCCTCCTGGTTGAAGATATGCTTGTGGGTAAGGAAAGTATGTCCTATTCGGAATAGGTTGATGATGACTTGGTCTTTTATATTACTTGGTAAGATGAGTTTGGTTCCTACTTCACTTAGACAGTCTTTGAGTTTGTTGGCAGTGTGATCCCAAGTAGTTTGCCACGCTCTGTACCTGTGGGCTTTAATATTTACTTTGTGGTCAGTGCAAGGCATTTGATTTATGATAGCAATACTTTGGTTAGTTGTTGCATTGCTTGCCAAAGAGTTTACGTCCTCATTACCACTTATTTCCATATGTGAAAGTACCCAGATGAAGGAAATATGTTTTTGTTGAGTCTGTAGATACTCTTCTATTTTTGTTTGCTAAAAAGATAAGGTAATACTATTTGTATACTTTTATCACCTCAAAACATCTGCTTTAGCATTATTTCCTGTAAGATTTTCCTTTTATTTTATTTTTAACCTTTAATAATTCCTACAAGTTTATCCAATTTATTTCTCTATATCTTTAGATTTGCTTCTTTCTTTTACTTACGACCAAATTTGTTTTTTTTCTAAATTTTTGAATCAAATCAAAGCATTTATTTTAGTATTATTTATTATTTAGTATATTTATGATTTATATTTTGCTATATAAATAACTCTTATGTATTCAGTATTTTAATTCCCATTTGTATTCTTTGTTCACAGATTATTCTTCCTGCTAACTTGGACTACAGCTGGAATATATAGTTACTGGTAAGTTTATTTTTATATATAGTTTTATCCTATTTTAGTATGTCTATAACGTTTCGATTTGCTTCTTTTTTTTACTTAGGGAACAAGTTTAGTTTTTGTAAACTTTTTAATCAAATCAAAGCTTCTATTTCAGTATTATTTATTATTAAGTATATAAATGACTTATATTTTGCTATACAGATAATTATAAAACACTGAAAACTTTGTTTTCAAAACTTCCACAAAATTTGTTATAAAATCTTATCACTACAGCTGTTTCGACAGAGTGCCTTTCTCAATTGATATATTTTTAGTATGTGTTTACACTGAACGAAACTAACGAAATAGGTTGAGGAGGGAAGAACTTTCTGTCTTAACTTGTTGAATTAGGATTATGTTTTTTAATTTACTAATTTCCATAGATTCTAATAAAAATACCTTAATGCCTTTATTTTGGATGTGAAGAATTTGAAATTCGCCATTAAAAGAATAATTATGATCTAGAAGGTGAAGTGAGTATGTAGAATCTGCTTTTCTGTTATTGAAAGCCCTTTTATGTTTTGTTATACGTTTGTTAAAAGTTCTACCAGTTTGACGGATATAAGTTTTTGAGCAGTCGCCACATTTAAGTTTGTATACACCACTGTGTAAGTGCTTTTTATTTTGGCTCTTGTTTTTTTTTAATATAATTGTCAAGTTGTTACTTGTTTCTAAAATTAAAAAATTTCAGGGCTTTCTGGTGTAGTTTTTAATTGATTGTTAGTTGTACCCATTGTTTACTTCTGTTTGCTTAATGCTATTTAATTCTGTCTCAAAGTTGTATTTTAACATCAGAATTTTGTCCCTAAAAAAATTCGGTATAGCAGTGTTAGCATGTTTTTATAATGTATATGCTGTATTCTTTAAATACAAAGAGAGAAAGCTTCAGAAAGGTACACTTTAATTATATTATGTTATGAATTCTGCAATTTTTGATTTACATAAAACAAGAATGAGTAAATATTTGTTTCTTTAAAGATTAATTGCAGTTAATTATTAGAAAATTTTTTTGACAAATTGCCCTTTGATAGATTTGGCAATCGTCAAATCAGCAGCTGCCAGATTGCAACAGATGTTTGCAATTAATCTCGAATATGACAAATATTTACTTGTTATTGTTTCATATAAATAAAAAATTATAAAAAGTTATAAAAGATTATAAATAATTATGAAAAATGATATATTCAATTTGAAAAAAATAGTAAAAGTTACAATAAAATATAAAACACTATAAAAAATTATAAAAATAAAAAAAAAATTAATTATGTTCCAGTCTAGTCTAGATAAATAGTATAGAGTATTTATTGTTTCCATGATATGGAAATAATTAAATTACTGGTTGACTATTTAAAAAATGTAAATATTGCTAATATATCACGCTAAAAAATATCAAGTAAAAATCTCTGGTTAATGGACCTGCTCCCAAGTCATATTTTCTTTCACACACATACACACAAATAAAATCAAATAAAATAGAGCAAAATTAAGTAAAATTGGATAAAATTTAAGTAAAACTAAATTAAATTAAATTATATTTAATATATATAATATATAATAAATTAAATATATTAACAAATAATAAATAAAGTAAATTAGTAAATTAATATTATTCAATGAAAAATATAAAACTAATAAAATTAAGGAAAATTAAGTAAAATAAAATCGAATATATTTAATATTACATTTAAAAAATTTTGAAAATTACTAAAATCGTAAAACAAAATTTTTAGAGAAAAAATTGAGATTTTTAAATTTAAAGAACTCAAATGTGTGGTGTTATTAAAAAAAAAGGGATGTGGCATTACGAGAGTGGCCGCGGAGAGGAAACAGCTTTCTAAGCAAGGAGTCATGGTTATAATTGATTTTTATTCTATTTTATTTCTGTTTGAATTAAATTGAAGCTGTATATAGCTTATATTCTGTCTTTATTCTTAAACCACATAAAATAAGTACTGTATTATTTTTTTTTAGACTAACCAAATTCATCGTTATCCACCCATAAAATTGATAATTGTTACCGACGATATAATTCCTATTAGTACAATGGAAAACAATTTAGGTCTAGTCGTGGTAAGTAACTAATATATTTCAAAATTCATTCATTCAGAATTTTACAAAAGACGTTTTATTCCTGTTGGACAGGCCACAATTGACGAAATGCCCCTGACGATGCTCTAGAGAGGGAAAGTACTTGGGCAAGATTTAATTAATAAAGCTGTGCTCGATATCTGCCTTTTATTTGATCAAAGTATTTTATTACAACCTGTACTAAATTACAATTTAATATACGTGTTTTGTAATTTTATTTGATCAAACTAATATTCAAACGGAATTTTTGATGTTTTATCGAAATAGCATCTTCGTAGATCACTCGATCGAAAGAAGTAATAAACGTACCGTAAAGTAAAATTCTGGTTACCTAATTCCAAATAAAAATAGTAACAGAGTAAAACAGATGTTGAAAACTTCCATTTTATTTAATTTTACGATATTTAAAAGATATCGTGCTAACAACATTTTTATATTTTGCAAGTTTTTAAAAATTATTAATTCTATTGTTATTGTTCGATTTTAGGATATCAGAAGAAAAGCCGAAGCTTCTTATATGTCTATCCCTGGTAAGTTATAATTATATTTTAATTCATATATTCTACTTTTATAGAATTTTGGATTTAAAATGAATTTTAGCCGAGCCATCGGCTAGATCCTTGAATCAGGAATTGCGTCTTCTTCCAGTCGACCTCTTCCCCTGCATTTTATCTTTGATTATTAACTGCAATATTTAGGTAATATAACCGTTTAGGTAATATAAGCTTAAGGTCTCTATGACATACAATCATGTTTTATTTATCTTTGGTATTGTATTATATTCTCTAAATCTGTTTATATGATGTCTTGCACGTCACGATTGGACCAAAAGTAGCAGAAATACGTGTCTAAAGCCCCTTTGGTTTATTGTTCTTTATCATCGTATTCTATTCGCTAAATCCTCTCATATGATATACCACACGTCACGATTGGCCCGTTAGTAGCAAAAATAAAATACGTATCAAAAGCCCCCTTGGCATGCTGCCATGTTTAATTTTTTTAGAGAAAGCGTCAAAAATAAGCAAAATGAACCTTAGACTTTCTTATGGAGGTTTACATGGAGAAAATGGGAAATGTGTAAAAATTATATTAAAGACGCAGCAAATAACATTCTAGGGCCACAAAAGCACCACCACGCAATGAGGGGTTCGATGCCCGAAAAAAAGAACAAAAATATAAAGATCTCAGAAGAGAAAAGAAGTACATCTATAAGAGAAAAAAGCGAACTTATGAAAATAGAATATTGGAAGAACTTGAGGCTCAGCTGGAATGATTCGAAAGAATGGGCTGCTGGTGGTGCCGAAAGTAAGATATAAAGATATAAAGTGTTAAATGATTAGGAGATTGTACGAGCGGCTATGTGTGAGGACGATGAGCAAGATAAGGACAATAGCGTTAAGGTTCTCGTCAAAAAGTTGGTAGTTCAGAGGTAGCAGAAGCTTTTAACACAGCTTTAATATATGCCAAAGAAAACGAATTTCACAGCCATGAAGTTAGGTTTCTTCGTTGCTTTGAGATCGGAATTTTGAAATCTTCTTTAAGTGCCATCTCCTAATCGGAGTTTGACTATCATCATCACTATCTTTATCTACTGCTACTTTGAAGAATTCTATAGAACTCCATTTAAACCAAACCCTTAAATTCTTCTTCCTACCATGACCATGACACTCTCCTTCTTCCTATACTCCTTCCTTCTCTTATCTTTTTCTGTATTATCAGCTTTAGAAGTTTCGTTATCTATTACGATTTGTGCTCTTTGATTCCAGTAGAGGTTTGTTATTATTCGTAAGTCACTATTGTGGTACATTGTTTCGATATGTGTCCTGTGTTGTATACTGAGTTAAGTTAGTCTACCATAATGTCTAAGGTTTCATCATTTATGCATTTTAAGATTTCTATAGGAATTTGGTCTGAACCTACTGCTTTACCACTGTTTGCTGTTTTTTAATGCCATTTTAATTTTCTCTTTTAATATCTTTAAATCCATATCCTCTTCTAGTTCTATTTCCATATGCTCTATTCTATTGTCTTTGAACAGTTCATTGATGTATTCTGTCCATCTCTTTAACTTGTCGTTAGTATTCAACACAAGTTTTTCATTTGCATCTTTCAGTATTCCCGGTTTTCTTGTTCTATTGTTGTGAGTTAATTCTTTAATTTTTTTATGTTAAACTATCATGTCTTTTCTAGTATTCTATTTATGCGCATTGTTCTATTAACCATTGTTCTTTCGCTTTCTTAATTCTGTATTTTATGTGTTTATCCACTTTTTTGTACATCTGATTATCTTTGTTTTGATATTGACGTTTTTCTTCCATTAAATCTAAAATTTCTTCCTTCATCCTTTGCTTCTCTTTATATCTGGTTGGTTTTAGAATTTCTTTTTGACTTTTATCTATTTCCACTTTCTTATCCGTCTCAGTATTTTGCAGAATTTGTTCTTTAACATTCATTAATCCGTTGTTGATTTCATCTGCCAGTTGTTGCCTTATGACTGGGTTCGTTAATTTACTTATATCGTTTTTTGCATTTGTTGTTCTTCATTTTATTATTTTCATTTTGAGCCTAATTTTGGTCACCACTACGTTTTGATCAGGTTTTTGCGGATATAATTGCGTTCCTGTATCTTTGTGTAAATAATACATAGTCTATTTGGTTTCTTACAATTCTCTCTTCTTGATCTGCTGGTGACTTCCAGGTATATATTCGTAGAAAGTTTCAATATCGCTCTCTGGTTTGTCCGCAGTTTTAGCATTAACTTGCAGGATGTTTATTTTGGGTTTGTTCTGGTTTAATTGTAAGAGTATAATTCTGTTGGAGTATGGAGTGAAGTTTATTACAAAATCCATAAGGAAAATAATTAATGCAGCTGACTGTATACCACGTATCACAAAAAAGAGGTTAGATCTTTGTTAATGGGTATGTTTAAAAAACCCTTAAAAGGACTATATCAAAGTACACGAAACTGATATTTTGGTGGCTCAGGCATGTTAACTTGCATTTTTAAACCTGATGATGGAATTATTATTTCGAAAACGTTCGTATAATTTGATGTAGCCATTTTAAGGGTTTTTTAAATATACCCATTTTTTTTAAATTGATTACATATTATCCCGACACCATATATGTGTGAACCGTCTTGACTTCCTAAAATAAACCTTCGCTTTTGAAATAAATTGCGCAAAATATAAACAAAGGAGCATTACAGACTTTTTCAAGAAAAATTAATGTTTTATTTGAATTCACTGTTTTTCTTACATAGCTGTAATTTTGCATATTTACATTTTTTTCTTTATATTTAATTTAAAAATCGATTAAAAAAACTAAGATTAAACAAATGTTTCATTACCATTACATTTATTACCATAGGGTTTTGTTTTTGCCTCTTAAGATTATCGATGCCCTAAGGAGAACTGATATAATATCTTAGTTTCATATTATAAATTAAAGTTAAAATTAATTGAATGTTTTATTAATTTTAGTCAGCTTGGATCCACATTATGATTCATCTTCGGATGAGTCGTATATGAATCAAATTTTTACTTCTATTCAAAATATTGGGGAAGGAGGCTTTGGATATGTTTTCAAAGCTACCCATAAATATAATAATAAAAAATATGCGTTGAAAAAATCGAAAAGCAATCAAATTCTCGAGTGGACGAAATATCAAGAAATCATTAACTATGAACAAGTGGGACATCACCCCCATATTCTAAGGTATTTTATGGCTTGGGAGGAAGACTATTATACCTACCTGATGCTGGAATTATCACAGATGTCTTTCCGCGATTATGTTATCCGAACTAGAGATGTACCAGATGCTGTATATTTTGATTGTATACATGATATATGCCTAGCGTTGGATTATCTATTTACTACACGAGGATTGATCCATTATGATGTAAAGGATAGGAATATCC
This sequence comes from Diabrotica balteata, assembly GCA_918026665.1. Classification (NCBI taxonomy): domain Eukaryota; kingdom Metazoa; phylum Arthropoda; class Insecta; order Coleoptera; family Chrysomelidae; genus Diabrotica; species Diabrotica balteata. The sequence goes on from OU898285.1 coordinate 9,162,556, forward strand.
TTGTCCACGGGAGATCATTTAAATTGGCCGATTTCGGCGCCGTTATCCTTGCACCACAGGTAAGTTAGAAAAAAATTTATTTTGTGTTTATTTTTGGTTCTTTAACCCGTGATTCCTGCCGTTAGATTTTATCTAACATATTTTATTTTTCTTGTAAGGTTAACCCGTCGACATGAGAACTAGTTTTCAGTTAGATGATTTTTATGACATATTTTGCATGATTTAGGAGACGTTTTAAGTCATGATATTTTTTTCCTAGAATGCTTACGGACTTTACTACATATACTTAAATTTAGACACGTTCGTAACGTCAGATGTGAAAATTATGTTAATTTTTTTTTAAGTATCCATGGTTCACACTTTCCTGTCAATTTGGGGTAAGTGTGACAATAGACTTCAGCTTACAACAGCGTGTGTTATTTTTGGGGCAAGTGTAAATAATTTAAAAGTGCAAGAAAAAACGAATTTTTTAGTGTTTGAAAAATTTTAATTTATTTATTTTTAAGCAAGTTACCAACTTTTTAAGATTTAAAGGTTCAACCCGACAAAATTTACGTCAAAAATAAAATGATCCCTTCCGTCTTTAACGGGTTCTGGTAAAGTTTTTACGATATCGTCTTCAACTCACTCTATATCAAGCCAAAAAAAAGTGTTACTACTCTTTTTATATCTTAAAAAGCAAATTTTCCATTCATTTTAAATCTTGTTATCAATTCTTCCATTAAAATGTTTTTTGAATGTGTACTCTACAACATCCCAAATACCCAGCGTGATTTGGGTCTTTCCCAACTACAACCGTTGGCACTTTTTTCTCAATTATTTGCTCGTTTTCTTCAAATATTTCAGGATCTAAATCATCTTCAGAGTCAACATATTCTACCAAATCTTCTTCCGATTCTGAGCTACTAAAAATTTCTTCTCGTTTTTTAACCCTCTTCGGTTTTTAAATTTTTCGGTTCACATACAGATTTGCTACAGTTGTTTTCCTTGCTGATGATCATTAGCTTGAATTTGCTGGTGTTTATATCCAGTTCATATGTTCTACTTATTTCCATTATTTTGTTCATTAAGTTTTACTATGGTATTGCAAAACACTATTGTATCATATGCATACCGTAGGTTATTGAGGTTGACTCCATTTATTGAGATTCCAATACAGATTAGTTATTATTTTTAGGTCTCTTACGTCAATCCCTGTCCTCTTCAGCACTTCTATCATTTGTTCATGCCTGACTCTATCGAAAACCTTCTTGTACTTAATCAGGCATGCAAAAACATTACAGATGGCATCTCTACATTTCTAAAACAATAGCTGCACGCTAAAAAGCTTTCCTCGTACCAACGGAGTTCACAAATTCAAACTGATTGGGCGCAATTTGTTCCCCTCATTTCCGGTAAATTCTTTGGTGGATGACTTTGAAAAACAGCTTCAGTAGATGACTCATTAGGCTTATGGTCCTAAAGTCTTCACAAACTTTTGCTACTGGTATTTTGGGCAATGGTACGAACTCCGCTTTGAGCCATTCTCGTTTTCTTCAAATATTTCAGGATCTAAATCATCTTCAGAGTCAACATATTCTACCAAATCTTCTTCCGATTCTGAGCTACTAAAAGTTTCTTCTCGTTTTTTAATCCTCTTTTTTATTCCGGTTTTTGAATTTTTGCTTCTTTTTTCTTTCTGCGTTCTCCTTCTGTTTGTTTTTCTATTTCTTTTATGTTCTTCATTAAATCTATTTTCTTTTGTAAGTTTATTCAGAACTTCTTCGGAATTAACGACTTCTGCCCCTGCAGGTACTTTTTTTCTTTTTGAGCCCGAAGGACTTTGCTTATTTTTCTGATTTACAGTGTTTAAGTTTAAAACTTATTTTTGAACAACTACTACTTGGTGTTGCATCCGAAATATTGGTTGTATGGTTTTCCACAATCTGGTCTTTATTAACCGACTGATGAATATTGTCGGCGGTATTAGCATCCATATTAGTATTTGCGTGTCAGCTATAACTATTGTTTGGTCTTCTAAAGGTCGATTCAGACACATCAGTCACGTCTCGTCACAGTGGTTGCGCCGAACCGAACAATCCGTCATACAAAATATTCTTTAATACAAATATGTTGCCGGCATTCACACTCATCAGTTGACAAACAGTTTCCCAGCTGTCAGATAGTTGATAGTTCTGTGACCAAACAGGACCGGTTCGGCGCCGTGACTATGACGGGACTGATGTGTCTGAATCGACCTTTAGTAGGCGAACATAAACTACCTAAGTAATGAATAGATATTTTCCCGGACGGAAAATAGAACCAAGTTTCTTCTTCTAAATGTGCCTATCCGTTCAGGACGTTGGCGATTATTCAGCCTATGATGACTTTGTTGATTGCTATACGAAATAGCTGTGTTGAGGTCTTTCTATACCATGCTCTCAGCTTAGCAAGCCAACATATTCTTCTTCCTCCTGGGGCCCCTTTTCCTTCAATTTTACCTTGCAAAATGCATTGTGGTAGCTCATATCTGCCTTGATTTCTCATTATATGTCTCAAGTACTGCAGTTTATGGTCCTTCACGATGTTGACCAAATCTGCAGTTGTGTTCATCCTCCGTAGTGCTTCTTCATTGGTGACTTTGTTTATCCATGGTATCTTCAGGATCCTTCTGTATAGTCATAGCTAAAAAGCCTGAAGTTTTGATAGAGTTTCTACCTTCAATGTTCACATTTTGACTCCGTATAGAAGCACTGAGTACACATAACATTTAAGGGGCCTTATTTTTCTAGCGTGAGGTCACGTCTCTTAACAACAGAGCTCATAGTCAAGAATGCACTTTGTGCCCTTCCGATGCTACATTTAATCTCTTGGATATTGTCCCACGGCCCATTTATTATAGTTTCTAAGTAGTTGTATTGTGAGACACGTTCAATTCTCATTTGGTTCACATACAGATTTGCTCTAGTTGTTTTCCTTGCTGATGATCATTAGCTTGAATTTGCTGGTGTTTATATCCAGTCCATTATTTTGTTCATTAAGTTTTACAGCCCTTCTATGGTATTGCAAAACACTATTGTATCATCTGCATACCGTAGGTTATTGAGCTTGACTACATTTATTGAGATTCCAATACAGATTAGTTATTATTTTAAGGTCTCTTACGTCAATCCCTGTCCTCTTCAGCACTTCCATCATTTGTTCATGCCTGACTCTATCGAAAACCTTCTTGTAGTTAATCAGGCATGCAAAAACATTACAGATGGCATCTCTACATTTCTGAAATAATATCTGCACGCTAAATAAAGCTTCCCTCTTACCAACGGCGTTCACATATCCAAACGGATTGGGCGCAATTTGTTCTCCGCATTTCCGGTAAATTCTTTTGTGGATGACTTTTAAAAACAGCTTTAGTAGATGACTCATTAGGCTTATGGTCCTAAAGTCTCCACAAGTTTTTGCTACTGGTATTTTGGGCAATGGTACGAACTCCGCTTTGAGCCACTCTACTAATAATTTTCCTGCCTTGTATATTTCATTAAATATTTCAAGTTATTATTTTTTATTTGTTCTGCATCTAGTAGCTTTAACAGTTCTGCAGGAATTTCATCAAGTCCCGCTATCTTTCCATCCTTCATTTGCCTGACGGCTACCGTTATTTCTTCATTATCTGTTATTTTTCCGCTGTTGCATTTTTGGAATTTTACAGCTATTTCCCTCAGTTTTCGATGGACATTGAAGTCATCTTATCGACTCTGATACACCCCTATTTCTTGATATTGTTCTGTTTCTTGTTTCTCTTTGGCTTCTCTTATCTTTGTTCTGACGATGGTAAGTTCTTTTTTATTCTTGGAGATTTTCTTTGTTTTTTTCTCTAATCCATCAAGTATTTCATCAGTCATCCACGATTTCTGTTTCTCTGTATATTTCTTTAGGCGTTGTTCTTTTATTTCACTTACTGGTTCTTGTATGATGGTTAGACTTTCCTGTGTAGTTCTTGCATTTCTGCATTTTAGTAGCTTTGTATTGACGTTTTCACACACCTTTAGTCGAACATTGGGATCTTTCAGTTTTCTAACATCATACTTGTTCATCGGCTTACTTGTAACCTTCTTCATTCTGACTTTGAAATTACCTACAACCAGTACATGGTCAGAATGTATGTCTGCCACCGGTATGTTTTAACAGATGTATAGCTGTTCCTGTACCTCTTATTTACTAGCATGTAATCAATCTGATTTCTTACAATCCTTCCCACAAAATCCTGTGGAGATTTCCAGGTGTACAGTTTCTTTGGGTGTAGCTTAAACCAGGTGTTCATTATTACTAATTGATTTGCTTCCGTAAAAATCTCCAATGTATCTCTACGATCGTTCCGGTTTTCTAGTCCAAATGATCCAAATGCAGATGATGTTTTGCTGGCCGGAACTTGGTGTTGAAGTCACTCATTACAATTGTTAGGTCTTACTTTTTCAAGCTTTTCACGACTTGATTAATGCTATAGTATAGTTCTTCTACCTCTTCTTGTGTTCCTTCTGTTGAAGGTGCATACACTTGAATTATATTGATGTCGCTTGGTCTTGCCAATTCTTTTGTCAATATAATACCGACACCTAATTCATATTTCTCGTTATCAGTTTCAGAATAGTAAAGGCGATGTGTTCCCCGATATTTGCGGTTCCTGAACCTGGCCAACGCATTTTGCTTATTCTCAGAATATTTAATTTTATGTGTGCCATTTCTTGTATTGCATTATGGATTTTTACCTTTCTGTGACATGGTTTTCATGATACATGTGTATATTTTGATGTCTTCTTTGCATTTTACTATTTTTGTTATACTTGTATCTGCTCCAGTTTTCCAATTCTAGGACAAAGGGTTGCCCGATCGTCTAGTAGCTCCTCCATCCGAAGCTGTTGGCCAGTAAAAGGGGGATTGCTTATACCGGCAATCGCTCGGTGGAATTTTTATTATATCTGGTAGGTGGCACGTGGAGCTATAATTAAGAGTTAGTTGTCTTATGAGGACCAGTTATCTAGAACCATCTCCCGTCTATGATGCTCGATGTGGTCGTTCCGATAAAAGGTGCTACCTCTGTAACACAACTCTACCCCCTAGTCTAACGTAGACTGCTTAACTATTTTCTCTCAGGTAGTTGATACGACGTCGTACGATTAAAAAATCACTACTACACTCATGGTATTAAGGAATTGATCAAGATCCTGAAGGGAAGATATAATATTTTAGAGGAGGACTAAGCGCTCAAGACTTCCAGCTATCCCGTGTATCTATCTCATCATAAATCAATGATATATATCACATTTGCATTTGTTTATTAACCAATATCGATATCTGATGTATTATCCCATGTTAGACAAGCCTAATTTTAATTTATTTTACAGCCATTAAGGTATACACGTAGCTCAGGTATAGGAAAATTGGTAAATTCCCCAGACATATTTAGCTTCGGACATAGTCTAGCAGGATCTATTGAACAACTCCCAGAATCTTGTAGAACAAGTAAGTATTGATTAGTGTAGTTAAAAAATATTGAGAAGTGACCAATCAGTTGGCTATATTTTATACAACTAGATAATATTATATAAATACCTTGATTCATTAATTTTCAGAAAGTTGTGTCCCACTTTTAAAATTAGTGAAAAGAATGACAAATCCCAACGACGTCCAAAGGCCTTCAGCAAAGCAAATATTAAACCTAAAAATAATGGAGGAAGTTATACAAAGATACGTGACCGGAGCAAGACCGATATACACAGTAAGTTTAAACTATTGTAGCAATATTTATTTTATAAAACTTTAACGATGGCACCAGTGTGTCCACGGGTGGAGTGTAAAACAGCACAAACTTTTTTATTTGTAATTTTAGAGAAAAGTGTCATGCTTAATAAAAAGCTTTGCTTGTTCCTAAGCTCCATAAAATAACCTAAATTTGAGGTTCTATGTCACTAAGTAACTGTTAACTTAAACAAAAAAGTTTTTGTTAGCTGCACTTTCAAATGGACAAACCATGGATTAAAGAATAGTATTTATGTACTGAGGTGTTAGGAAGCGATTTGGAAACAGAAAATATGTTCTGCACCCATAATTACTTCTCCCCAAACTATTATTTTGCCATATCTGTAGACTTTCTGAACGTTTCTCAAACGTTCTACATTTCTCGATAGTTTTCATATTGTTATGTGACTGTAATTACGGTCCTGTAATGTTTCGAAAATTCTATCTCGTATTTTCATGGAATTTCGATTGAAGGAGCAGACTCGACTTTCAGTGTGATGATTTTTATGCTCAGTAAAATAGGAGGCGGTTTGGCCACCCCCCTCCACTCCCACTCTGACGTCAACACGCTCAAGCCCACTGTGACGTCACGGGTCTTGATCAGGTCTTGAACAGGTCTACGCGTGACGTCCAATACCAAAAATTTATAGAAAAATAAGAATCGAGTAAATTACAAAGCTAGCAAAAATATGTTGTACAACTCCAATAATCTCATGGCCAATATGAGAACATCTCCATGAGTCTCCATGACTAATAACTTAAATACAATAATTTTTTAAAACAATTAAAAGTTTTCCTAAATTTGTCCATAATATTGTTTGTTCATTGGATTGTTGTTATCGTTCAATTAGTCAGAAAATGTTATTTATAACCATTTCATATCTAATTTTTCTAATCTAATATTTTCATATATGTTTTTTAAGAGAGAAAACTTGGAAGATATCGGTTTAGAAGAAGATACTGTTGGTAATAATCAAGATAATAAAGAAAATGTGGCGCACAATCTTCAGTGAGCCAGATTGGTAAGTATAGCTTTAACTTTAGTTTCGTCTTAGCTACTAATGGATTATGGTCCAAATCGACATCAGCACCAGAATAAGTTTTTGCTGATTCAATACTGTTTTGAAATCTTTGTTGATCAGTGTAAAATCAAATCAATTTGAATTCTAACCATTGTTTCAGCGTGTCTGCGCTAGAATCCCATGTATATAGGCGTCTCGGTGAAAGTTTACAGACAGTATTTGAAACGACTATGAAACGACGATTTTTTGAAAAAACTATAAAGGGCGATATTCACGCTCATTTGTATCACCCAAACCCAAATGACAAACAATGTCTTCTTTTAATGATTATAAACAGACAAAGAAAATAGACAAAGTTGTCTATTTTCAAAAGTTTCTCGTTCTACTACGAACGTGGTATATTATGTTGTGAGCGAGGTGACTGAGGAGCTTGAACGCGGCAATCGCTTAGAAATTTCTTTTTGCGACTTGTCGAAAGCTTTTGACTACGTTTCACAGGGAATTCTGCTCCACAAATTAAATTACTATGGAATCAGAGGTATCCCTCTTGAGCTTATAACTTATCTATGTGGCAGGCTCCAGGCCGTAGGACATGCTTGTTTTCCTGCTCATCTTGCAAGAATTTATGCTATTCAGAGTAAAAAACTGTGTGGAATGTGGAGTAGAAGGCGACCTAGATCATGTAATTTTTGGCTGTGCCAAATATAATTTGGAATCCACCTTATAACTTATAGTAAATCTCCGTTTAACGTTTTATGTGCCCTAGCGACTCAAAATAGATTAATTTACGATTGCATAATCGATTTTTTGACCAAATGTAATATTTTTCTTTAGTTAAAAAAATTTTTTTTCTTACTTTTTACCTTTGTTCTCTCCTTTATATGTTTAATCCCATGTACCGTGGCCCAGTTTTCCCGTGTATGTTATATATTATAATATCCTGATGGGACCCTGGACGTAAAGCGAGTGACCTATGTTAATTGTATGTGTATATGGATATACATATATGTGTATGTATACATATTTTTTCTTTTCCCAACTTTAATCTTATCTATTTTAGCCTATTTGATTGCAAATAATTAACAAACTTCTTACGGCGTCCAATGAGATTAAAAGATCATGTAACTGGCTGTATGGCAAACTGCCGAAGCCATTAAAAAAAACAGGTCTAAAGGTCATCTCTCCGATTTTCTATCTGTAAAACATGGAGTCCCACAAGGTTCGGACTTAGGACCTCTTTTGTTTATTATTTATGACAACGATTTGCCTAAACTCATAAGTTCTTCATAAAGACCATCTATTCCATTTGCGCATGCAGTTGATATGAAAGAAACACACGAAAGTATGTCGCTGATCATAAATGCAGTAAACTATGTTACATATAAGTGGCCAATATGTGGTGACTTAAAAGTCATCGGATTATTACTAGGTCTTCAGGGAGGATTTACAAAATTTTGCTGTTTTCTTTGTCTTTGGGACAGTGGAGTAACACAGAGCCATTACCAAGTTAAAGGATGGTCACCAAGAGATCAGTACATTCCAGGTCAAGCTAACGTAAAAAGTATACCTCTCGTTGATCCCAAAAACGTTCTGTTACCTACGTTACATATTAAACTGGGATTGATTAAAAATTTCGTCAAAGCATTAGATAAAGAAGGAGATGCGTTTAAATACCTTAAACAAATTTTTCCTAAGCTAAGTGACGCGAAGCCTAAAGAAAGGATATTTATTGGACCACAAATCAGAAAAATACTGAGGGATCAACAGTTTGATGAACAATTAAGTGATGTTGAGTTAGCTACCTGAATTTCTTTAAAAAGAATTATTTTCGAGTTTTTGGGAAACAAAAAAGCAGAAAATTACCAAAATGTTGTAGAAGAACTACTTAAACATTGCTGCAAAATGGGCTGTCGCATGTCTCTAAAAATACACTTTGGTTGAGGAAACAACATACTGTTGGTTCCTCATGAGAGAAAGTGATATAGAGTATAAACGGAAATCAGCGTTTGCAAAGAATTTGTGTACAAAACACTTACCATAGTTTTTGTTTCTAGTTCTGGGCTTAATTATATATAGCATATAAGAATTTTTATAATAAATAACATTATTTGATGCATCCTATAACTCAAAATATATACGTGGTGAGAAATTTTGGTGTTTCAATTCGTTAGGATGCTTTAAACCCCCCGGTACAGCCATTTTAACATCAGTCGCAACTTTTTTTTTTTTTAATTTGTTGACTAGTGTTATTGGTTAATTTACTCTTTTTTCCCATGTCTATTGTTGGTGTATATTTAATACTAATATTAGGAGTGTTTTTTTTAATAAACGCATCGACCACGCAGGGTCATTAGCGTATTTAGATTATGTACCATATGTGACAGTTGATACAATATGTGAGATAATGTGAAATATACATTAGTTTACAATAATAATAATAATATGTATGTGTGTTAAAATGTACGTTTTAGATCTTTTGAAGAAGTTGACAGTCTTTAAGATAGGAAAATATTTTTCGGTTATGTGTATTTTCTTCTAGGGCATCTCTTAGGGAGTTGGGTATGCTATATTTGAGTCGTTCACTCTTATATTTGGGACACTGTATTAAAAAATGTTTTACCGTTAGAACACTGTTGCACACTTCACTACACTGGTTTGTTTTTGCGCTGTAATAAATAGTCATGAGTAAGTCGTGTATGGCCGATACGGAGAGGGGTAAGTATCACTTGCTCTCTTATGTCTTTTATTGTTGGTTTCCAAAGATGTGGATGTTTGTTGACTTCGTATAGCCTTAATGGAGTGTTCTTCCAAGTTTTTGCCATTTGTGAATTATTTTTTGTTTTAAGTATGGTTTTAAATCGTTTTGTACCAATATGTTGCTTTCTTCGGACATCGAGTTAGTTGGTGCATTTTTAGCCAGTTTATCTACAGCTTCGTTACCTTCAATTCCTACATGAGAAGGTACCCATAAAAAGTGAACTTGGATGCTCTTATTTGAAATGTTTTTAAGTTCTTTTTTAATAAGAAGTAGAAGGGGGTTGTCACAGTATAATTGAGTCACTTAGGATAATGAACTTAGAGAATCGGTTTTTGTTTTGTATTAACGATAGTGCTTTTAGAATTGCGAATAATGCATCCGAAAAGATGGTTGTAATTGATGATAATTTGAAACTAATTTAGGAGTCTTCCGAATAAATTGCTGTTCCAACTCTGTCTTTATTTTTTAATGCATCGGTGTATACGTTGTAGGTATTGCCATATTTGTTTAACAGTGTATGAAACTTTTGTTTAATGACGGTTGATGATATCTCTGATTTTCTTAGGTTTCTTAGACTGATGTCGATAGCAGGAATAGATATTTTCCATGGTGCAGGGTTGTGGATTGATGAGGTATCGTAGGTTTTTGAAAATTGAAAATTTAATTTGGATAAGTATGATTGTATACGAAAGTAAAAAGGATGATCAATTTGATGTGTTTGTTGAAATTTATTTGTAAATCGATCAGCAAAAACGTTATGCAGTACTGGATTATTTCGGTTTGATGACACTGCCGCTGCATTATGTTACGCTTAGATATTGTTTTCTGAAAGAAAGAGGAAGTTCTCCACTTTCCCAATAGAGACTTTGAATAGGACTTGTATAGTGAGCACCTAAAGAAATAGGTAGACATCTATTTTGGATAATATCCAGTGACTTCAAATGTGTTTTTTTGGTGGAGTTGTAGACGATGGCTCCATAGTCAAGTTTTGATCGAATTATGGATTTGTAAATAAGTATTAAACTTGAATAATCGGCACCCCAGTTTTTAAAGGCAAGTGATCGTAGTAAATTTATACCAAGTAGACAGGATTTTTTCAGCTGTTGAATATGTGTCTTCCAAGTTAATTTTTTATCAAACGTAATACCCAAGAATCCGATTTCTTCTACATAATCTAGTTTTTGTTCGTGTAGATATAATTCTTTTGTTTGGATTTGTTTTCTCTCTGAGAAACAGATTGCTTTCGTTTTTGAAGTGTTAAACTGAAGTCCACTTGTAGCTGACCATTTCTCAATGTGTGTTAACGCGTTTTGAATGTGATTGTAAATCGTTGCTATGTTTTTTCCTCTACAGAAAATAACTAGGTCGTCAGCGTATAATCTATCTTTGATGGGTTTTTCAATTTCTGTTAATATCGTATTTTTGTTTGAGAATATGTTCCGTCAACTCGAACTTGAAATTGTCTGTCAATATTTGGAGTTTCTGTTATAGTTTGATACTTTAATTTTTTTTTTAATTTTCTTTTTTGTTTTAGTTACATGTTTATAACACGAATACTCATTTAAGCATTTTTATGAAATAATATAAAAAATTACCATTTTAGGTGTGCTGAAGGATCATACGTAAAGACAAGTTTTGTCGTGCCCCACAACTTAGCATGGATCATAGGAAGTACAATTTCTCTCCTATTGGTTGACACTAACCTTCTTCGATGGATAAAGAGGGGGTGAAAGACGCATATACAATAACAGCTATTGAATTTGTTCAGTTCCTGAGATTCTGTAGTAATACTTTGTGAGTTGATCTGAAATATATAGGGCAGCGTCTGAGTTTTTATTTATTTTATAGAGTTAAGTTTATAGAACTAGTTAGTTTTTCGTATATAGAATATTTAGTATTTATGAAATTGAATTCCTTGATTATTCCACAATAGTTTATGTTTTTTTTATTTAGTTTTATTTTAATTTTGTTTCTATTAATTTTAATATTTTTTGTAGTTTTGTACTTTAATCGGTTTTAGTTATTAAAAGAATGATTAGTTTTAATTAAATAAATTTACAAATTTCGATTTAGAGACAATTTTAAAAATAAAACTCTAAGGAATTAGGTATTTATATATGTTTGCCATACTATACACTTGAATTTACACTAAGCCTGTATTGTTTTACAAATATTTTATAACTAGTATTAATTATAACAACCTTAAATAAAAACAAGTCCATAACCATTTCTGTCACATATTGTCACTTTAGTACAGCCACTACCACATGAAAGTAGCTCTGTAATATCTAAAAAATCTGTTACTAACATACTTAAAACTGTATGAACAATAACTACTTATACTGATGGAACACTGGACGTTTCAAATCAGAAATAAATTTTTGCAATATATTTATAGTTTTTATCATTTTAGAGCAAATGCTCTTACCCAAATAATGAGCATAATTTGAAGTTTATTTAACAAATACACATACCTTCCTGACAGTGTTTATAATAACATACGTATATACGTCCCTTGAATACTATCACCAGGTAACTTAAAAATAGTCGTTTCTCAGGATAACAATTTAAAATTTTAAGCAGAAAAATATGTGCATAAAAATAAACAAAACAATGATCTATGCTAGTTTCATGTGAAACTTAATCTATTTGGATTAACTTTGGAACTAACCACGTCTTTTAATATAGTTTAAGTATGGTAAATGGCCGCTTTTGAAAATTTTGCATTTATCAGAAGGAAGCTGCCTAGAATCTTTAACTTATAATTTTTTTTAATTTTTATTTAATTTTTTGCAAATAGCCGGTTTTGGAACTAGACGACTCATTTATAAACATATTAATATATTAATTATAGAAAACACAAGTTACTCATTATTGCGTATTTCAATTTCAGAATTTGCGTTAGGTTTTCCGCGTGTATCCACCACAAAAGGGAGGTTTTCGAAGTAATGTCTATATTCGTTTGAAAGTGCCGGAGGATTCATGTGAAAGAGTAACGAAAGATCATTATACTTTGCTAACTGAATCGGTATTTTAGATTGATACAGGGGTCTCAGAGAATTTAGTGAAGTAGCTCTAGTTTTCCTTATGCAGTTTAAAACTCTGAAATCGTCGTCAAAGTTTTCTTTAAATCTAAGAATAAAAGGCGTTGATTTAGAAACACACATCCAACACATTTTCTGCCAACGCACTGGTCGGCGGTTTTCATCTTAGTTTCTAAAAATCATATTCTATTCTGCATGAGTTTTCCAGTCAAGTATTTGCTCATGTGTTAAGTCGTGTACAATATACGGTTTATCACCCTTTTGTCTAGCGCACCTAGCAATAGTTTTCCAGTCTTGAGGCCAGTTTGCTTTACCAACCCTTTTTAATTCCGTAGACATTGCTGAGTGCATAGAGTCGCACTCCATTTCGCTATGTCCAACCGTTAAGAACATGAGATCTATATTATTCACGTGTGGAATCTCTTGTATACCCGTTAAACACATGCCAGCCACAAACTTATTAACGTTTTGTCCCCCACATCTGTCATTGAAATACGAAATTTGTTCAACAGATTTAGGTAAATATTTGAAGAAGCTGTAAAGACAACTAGCAATCTTACAGCTGCCACGTTTACCTTCAACTTCTGTCCACATAAACCAATCTCCCTGTTTCGAAACGACATCATAAATAGTAAAATTGAATGTCTTCAGACGTTGTTTGTAAAATAATGCGTTATTGGTAGGATCACTGGGTAGCAGAAGAACTTGCTGAAGGTCGAAATTACAACTCACAATTTTTCCGTTAGAGTTTTCTGCCATCTGTTTTCGTGATCTTTTTTCATCTAGAGCTCTGTCTTTTGCTACTAAATGTGCTTGATATTGAGTTTCTAGGGCGGTCTTCTCATTTGTAGGGGTATTATAAGCCATAAAAATGGGACGTTATATAAAAAAAAAGGTAAAACCTAAGGTTGTATTCTTCGGCGAAGACTTTCCTACAAATTGAAACACTAGCAACTTCTTGATGTTTCTCAGCGCATTCTTTTTTATACATCGAGTATATTAGAGTTATATTTAAATCAGAAGATAAATATTTTCGCTGTGTTTTTTCACGGCAGTAATGCGAAGACATTACTGGAAACTTCTGAATGTGACATCTTACAGTTTCTAATGTTTCGGGTCTTGTGACCTTCTTTACATTCTTACCCCTTTTGTCCTCTACACTTGTATTTTCGTTCGTTCTATGCTGCATGGCAATATCTATGACCCCTTTTTTAATTCCAAGTGTGTTAACAAACATTGTTTTACACACCTAAATTCTTTTAGTATTTTGTGGTAAGAAAAACGTTATCGTATTGTTACATCTTAAGTTTTCCTTAGTGTACCATTTTTTTGTTGTCTTCTCGGAATGGCCGTGGATAAAATCCCTTTTTCTGTCATACGAATCGAGTCCATAGTATCTCCTAAAAACCATCAGCCTCTCCTCCTGCGAGATCTTTTCACTACATTTGCGTCTACAGCTAATTGGACACGGATCTTTCATTGCAAGTCCTAGTATATGTTTACCCGTAGCAGAAATATACATTTCGCTCTGTTGCCTTTTTAGCTTAGCAACACTCCTTTTCCATGCTCGTGTATTACGCATTCTTTTTTTTTATCTGTCTGTTTTTACCATCGTTTCTTCCATTCTATACAATTGGATAGATGTTGTTGATGTAGAGTTTATTAGGTCAGTATCGCTATCAGAAGATTCACTTGATGAACTCGGATTGTATTCTGAATTGATTGGGGAGTCAGGTTTAAAATCGGACTCCAATTCATCATTTACATTTGACTCACTAGGTCCAGCTTCAGATTCCGCAGTAACAGATTCCAATTGTATTTCACCTATATAAATAGAAATAAACTATAAATTATAACTATTTTTCAAAAGTATCATTCAAATAACTTACCAAAAAGTACATCTTGCTCTACAGACAGTTTCAGGGTTAATTCCGTGTCTGCATTTACCCGAATATTTGTGGGGCTTTGTATGACTGAAAAGAAAATAACATTGTAGTGGTTGTTTAAAAAAATAACAATTTACTCTGATATATACAGAACTGCTGACGTATCGGTACAATCAAATAAAAATTAGTAGGTACCAGTAATAAACAAAATAAATTATACATAACCTAAGTTTGAAACATTTTTTATGTGGTTAAATAATTAAAATCAAACTCACTGTTCTTTTCTGGTTGGTCAAGTGCAACCTGTAGTATTTTTAAACTCCACGATGACATAATTATATTGTCTTTATTATTTTTAAATAACACAAAAACCACTATTTTAGTCACAAATCTTTGTTTGCTGTATAACACACAACTGGATATCTCGAGACGAACGTGTAAGTGACATTTGGTAAGTCAAGTTACACACGTGTACCGTACAACGTTGTCAGATTTACAACTGAATATCTCAAGTTGCGTACTTAAATTATTAAAGTTTTTCAAATTTACGAACTTACCTAATTTATGTAACTAAATAACTTAGCTATGAATACTCAGATCACTTATCTAATTATAGCAGTAAAAAGAGCATACAAAATTGGGTGGGTACGAATGGATAACTCAAAATAGCTAAAATCCGAGTTACCTAGTTATAGTATTCAGGGGACGAATGGTAGTATTTCTCTACGATCTTGTATATATTTAATAATCATTATCTATTAAACAATTACAACCTTTTTGTATTGTGTATTCAGTTTTACCATCAGTGTAAGTAACAAGTAATAAAATATTTATGTTAGAAGTTATATGGAGTGTGACCCATTTAGTTTGGACATAAATTCAACCTTTTATTAAGTTCGTTTATACCATTTCATAATCCATGTTTACAAGTATTAAAAGTTTTTCGAAGTATGACCTTTTTTTTTCACCTGTATTTCTCCTTTTTCTATTTTATTTTACTCTACTATTTTAGCTTTAGTAATTTTGACTACATTTTTCATTAAACCAATGACTTCGTCCGTGCTATTTTCTTCCTACTACTATTGCCTCATTTTTCTTTCAATTTTTCATAAATTGAACACTTAGCAGATACTTAGAACACTGAAGTAGCAGACACATTACGCCACAAAAATTTATTAAACAACAAAGACTGGAGAAAAACAATATAATAGCTTTATCTTTTTCCTTGAGTTTATTACATACCCCTTCCTAAACCAGGATAATCTCCCAGGATGATCTCCTGAGGGGAGGTTACACTTACTGGAAGATTTCTGGGTAACTCCACCCTCCACGCCCCCCCCCCGATTACGCCACTGCCTGGTTTGGTACTGACTTTCCGGACCGCGGAAGTGAACTAGGTTTTCAAAACGTACCCTCAGGGAATATAATTGGTGACCCTTGAACTAGAAGATCCAGAAGAACTATGGAGTGACTTTAAAAACCAAGTTAACGTCTACCAAAACTGTACTGGCGGCCCAGAAATTATGAAATGCGAGGTAGAACACGTTATAAATAATGTTAAAATTAGAAAAGCTTGTGGTCCCGATGATTAACCAACTGAGTTGCTGAAACTAATAGAGAATGATAACATAAAAGTAGTAGTAAGACTTTTAATTCAATATATATAACACCCGAGTGATTCCCACAGATTGGCTCAAATCCATTTTTGTCGCAATACCTAAAAAAACGCAATGCGAGAAAATGCTCAGAATATCGATTATTTAGCCTAATGAGCCACACTCTTAAAATTTTCTCCAGAATACTTCACAACAGAATTAGATGCAAATGCGAAGAAGATCTTGAAAATACCCAATTTAGTTTTAAAAATGCTATGGGAACCAGGGAGTCACTTTTTGCACTTAACATCCTATTACAAAAATTCCGTCACCAAAGAAAATATGTATTTGCATGTTTCGTGGACTTTGAAAGGGTATTCGATAAAGTACAGCATGTAAAATTAATGCAAATACTGAAAAATATCGGAATAGATGACAAGGATATTCGTGTCATTAAAAATTTGTACTGGAATCAAACTGCTATCGTACAAATTGGAGATAACTACACCGATGAAATCTCTATACAATGAGGAGTCAGACAAGGTTGCATTTTGTAGCCAACATTGTTGTATTATTAAGAAACGTAGGCTTTTTACATTTTTATTAACTCTTTTATTTTAGAACCATTACACTATCGGCATGGCACGAAGTGTCAGCCTTCATTTTTATGTCAACCAACATCAAACATAAAACTAAATATATGACATCTTCCTCTTTTTAATTTTTTTTTTTAGTATACATAATCCTTAAATTTAATTGGTTGCTTAATCACCCTTCCCCTATTACTCATGCGTGGAGCCAAATCAATTACTTGTTGATCATCATGTTTAGAGTCATTTATTATTTGATTACGTTCGTTATATGTCTGCCTATGTCTTTCAGTGTCATTGTTATTCACAATATCATCTCCAGCATATCTTCGTTGACATTCATGTCTTGAGTGTTTTAAATGTACACTGTTTCTTCGTACCATATTTCCATTTTCTTTTTCTACTATGTAAGATCTAGGGGAGTTTTCAACCTTTGATATAATCCTGGCTGGTGACCAGGTTGATCCCTCTCGCATTACTACATTTTCATTATTCTGAAATTCATTTCTTCTCAATGTTGTTCGATCATAATACTGCTTATACAATTTTCTTTTTTCTTCTAACTTACTTCTTTCATTATCATAGTCAATGTTCTCTGGTTCCAGCAGTTCTTCTTTGATTGGAAGCTTTGTTCTTAATCTTCTGCTTTGTAACAGCTGAGAAGGAGATTTATCCGTTCCTGATACTGGTGTGTTTCTGTATTCTAATAGTGCTATGTTCAAATCTTCACATTTTCTTAACATATTTTTAGATGTTTGCACTGCCCTTTCTGCCAGCCCGTTTGACAGCGGGTAATGTGGACTAGAGGTGCAAAATTTAAAATTCCAGTCTTTTGCAAAATTCTTACACATTAGTGAATCATAAGGCATATTATCTGAAACTACCTCCATTGGGATTCCGAACCTTGAGAATATTAATTTTAAACATATTACTACTGTTTCCGCAGTTTTGTCCTTTACTGGAATTACTTCCAACCATTTTGAAAAATAGTCTATCAAAACAAAGTAAGACTTCCCACCATAGTCAAAAAAATCGCTAGCTACTTTTTGAAAAGGCAGCTCAGGAAAATCTCTTAAAATTAATGGTTCCTTGACATTATTGTTGCTAAATTGTTCACAAGTCTTACATTCCTTAATAAAATTTTCAATATCAGCATTTATTTGAGGCCAATATAAAATATGCTTTGCACGATTTTGAGTTTTAGTAACACCAAATGATTCTCATGCAACAGTGAGAGCATCCCTCTGCGTAATGCATTAGGTACAATAACTCTGTCATTATAAAACAGCAAATCATTGCATAGATGTATGTCATGTCTAATTGAATAATATCTTTTAAGTGATTCCGGAACTTTACTATTATCTGTAGGCCATCCCCTTAAGCAATAGTTTGTTAATCTTTGTAACCCAATATCCTTTAATGTCTCTTCAATGAAAACTTGTTTTTTCTCCTCTGTGAAGTTAATTGAGTGAACTATTTCTGTAATGAACACATCATCCTCACTTGTAATATTCTGAAAGTTTCTAGACAGTAAATCAGCAATATGCATTTCTTTTCCTGGCTTATATCTTACCTCAATGTCATACTTTAAAAGCTTTACCTTGATTCTTTGTAATCTTGGTGAATAGACTTCAGACACTCCTTTTTTCATTAACGCCTCTAATGGACGATGATCTTAATCAATTTTAATATGACGTCCATAAACATAATTATGAAATTTATTGCAAGCCCATAGAATGGCTAGATACTCCTTTTCAATTTGGCTAAACCGTGTTTCATTATCTGTAAGAGACCTTGAAGCAAAAGCAACAGGTTTTTGGTTTTGTAGCAAGCAGCACCCTAGCCCATTTTGACTAGCATCAGTTTGAATTACTATCTCCTGAGTTTCATCAAAATTTTTTAACACAGTGTGTGAACTAACCAATTCTTTAATTTTATTTAATGTATTGGAGTGCAATTTTGTCCAGGAGAAAATATTGTTTTTTAGAACATTGTTTTTTAGAAGTTCCCTTAATGGAGCCGAAATACTAGAGAGATTAGGAATGTAACTCCTTAAATAATTTATCATTCCTAGAATACTTTGAAGTTCTTTTTTATTTGATGGTTCTTTTAAGTTTTTTATTGCTGAAATTTTATCATAATCAGGTCTCATTCCTTCTATGCCAAATATGTTACCCAAATATCTTACCTCATTAACCCTATATTGAATCTTTTTCTCATTAAATTTAACATTTAGCTGTCTTGCCCTATCAATGACTCTTTTTAAATTCATATCATGTTGCTCCAGTGTTTCCCCAAAAACCAACAAATCATCAAAGTAAACTAAGCACCCTGGCAAATCACCAAAATTTTCTTGATTTAATTTTTGAAAAAATTCTGGAGCACAATTAAGACCCATTGGCAATCTGTTAAATTTATATGCTCCAAATATTGTACTAAAAGCACATAATTTACTTGATTCTTTTTCTAACTCTACTAATTGATTGATTTTTTAATTGTGTTCTTATTTCATCTAGTGTTGGTATAACACAATATTCTTTTTCTAATGCCAAATTTAAAAACTTTGGATCTAAACATAATCTTAGTGACTTATCACTTTTTTCAACAATTACCAAATTGCTCAACCACTCCATAGGCCCTTCACATGGAGAAATCACACCTCTCAGTGTTAAACTATCTAGCACTTCCTTTAATTTATTTCTAATAGCTATTGGTACCCTACGTGGTGGTTTAGGCAATGCATCTTTTTTGAGTTTACGGATACATTTTTTTTTAAATTTACCTAATCCTGAAAACACATCAATATTATTTTTAACAAAATCCTCTTTTTTATCATATGTTATACTATCAACCCTGGGTAAAATTTTTAAATCTAAACATGATGGAAGACCCAATATTGGTGAGCTTTTATTTCCCTCTACAATAACAAATTTGAGGCTATGAATAATATTATTGACCAAACAATTTAAATGTACAATACCCAATGGAACAATTTTGAATCCTCCATATGCTTCCAAAATTATTTTACACTTTTCTAAGCCTATGTTTTTATCAATTTTATCCAACATATGATTAGGTAAAATGTTGACTTGTGACCCTGTGTCTATTTTAAAGTCAATATTTACACCTCCTACCTGAATAGTTTCCATCCATTCTTTATTATTCTTAATTTCATTAATAGATATTGTTGCAATCGTCATGTCATCTGCATCCATATTATTACTAATGCCAGTTTCTATTACCTCTCTGACTGTCCTTGAACCACTGCTGCTAGATCCATTTGACATATTGCGGCACATTCTTTCCCAATGCCCATACCGCCAACACCTCTTGCATTTTTGACCATATGCAGGGCACTGCCTAACTCCATGACGGGTTCCACAGCTCTTACAATTGAATATTTCCTGATTACCACTACCACTTTTACTTGTGCTTTGTTGAATGTTTCTATCTGATCTTTGATAACTCTGATTGTATTTTACAGCCTCTATTTTTCCTGTTAACTGTTTCTCAACATTTTTCAGTTGTAATTTTGACAACTCACTAGCTCGACAAATATCCACAGCATCTTTTAAAGTTAGCTTCTTGGGAATGAATAATTTTTCTCTCAATTCTTTGCTGTTGATTCCCATGACAATCCTATCACGTAAAGCTTTATCTATTTCAGACCCAAATTCACAAGACTGTGCTAATTTTTTTATATCTGTATAAAAATGATCAAATGCTTCACCCTCTTCCTGATTGCGAGTATAAAAAACAAATCTTTCAAACATTTCATTTCTTTCTGGTACACAGAATGCTTCTAGTTCATTTAGTACTGTTTGAAAATTACCCTTTTGGACATCTGAAAGTTTAAAAGTGTTTATAACCTCAACTCCTTCTTCACCTATTAAATTTAAAAGAATAGCAACCTTCATTTTGTCTGGCTTTGTGTCCTTTTCAGAGGCAATCAAGTAATTTTCCAAGTTTTGCTTAAACTTCCTGAAATGTTCTGCTATATTGCCCTCAAATTTCATAGGATTTGGCAGCCTCACCTCCATCTTGTATTTTTAATTATAATAGGTCTTACAAAGTTATTTTTGACTTTACCTTTAGTGAAACTTTGTAACACAACAAATGTGATTTTATTTTCCGTTTGACTGCGCCATGTTGTATTATTAAGAAACGTAGGCTTTTTAAATTTTTATTAACTCCCTTATTTAAGAACCATTACACTATCGGCATGGCACGAAGTGTCAGCCTTCATTTTTATGTCAACCAACATCAAACATAAAACTAAATATATGACAAACATTGTTCAATGTTTACTCGGACCAGTTATTTAAAAAGACACTTAAAAGATAACCATATGGAATAAAAATCAACGGGGAACTACTTAATGTGATTAGATATGCAGACGATACAGTAATTCTATCAGATAATATTGAAGGTCTTCAAATTCTGCTTGATCAACGGCGACTAGCAAAAACCAAGATTGTGAAAATCACAAATAACAAGTTAAAAACTGTGAAATCTTTATCTGAAACACATTGGACTTGTCGTGTTGTGGTCAAAGATGAAGCTCCAACTACTAGCAGAAAACATTATTGGAGACTATCAGACGAGCTTGGGAACATGACGTTAATGTTCACAATGTGTTTGTAGACTTCAAACAGGTATAAGACTTAGTCAAAAGGAACGAACTCTACAAGATATTAGCTGAATTGTTGCAGATGGGCTGGCCCCAATTTTGTTTAACTTGGCGCTGGAGTATGCGGTTGGACAAATGCAAACTGGACGAGAAAACCTACTGACAAACCGAAAGGGTAAACTGAATTAATATTATGAGTAGAACATCAACAGGAAACACAGGACCAGAGTTAAAAACGCAAACAAAAAAGCTAGGTCTGGAAATTAACACAGAAAAACAAAAATAATGATACAGTCGAGGAGAAGTATAGTCCCACAAAATATTATACATGAAGATGACATTGAAACGGTTGAAAAGTTTGCAAACATTGGGAGTAGAAATATATGCCGACGGATCAGTAAATGGAGAAATACGGAAGAGAATAACGCAGGCAAACAATGCTTATTTTGCCCTCTCCAATATATTTTGGTTTAAAAATGCCCACCGAAATACAAAGGCTAGAATCTCTAAAACCTTATTCGACCAATAGTATGCTATGGCAGTGAAGCATGGTTTCTGAAAGAAACATCTTAAAGCAAATTCGACACATTCGAAAGGAAAAGTACTGAGGAGACTGAGACACTAGTACCCGTGAGGGAAAACGTAATTTTCAGAAGTCAATACAACCACGAGCTTTATCAACTTTATAAGGAAGCACCACTGTCAGACTTCATTAGAATACAAAGATTGCAATGGGCCGGACATGTGATAAGAATGGGAGAGGATAGGCTACCAAAAAGAGCACTGAATGCTAGAATGCAGGAAAAGAGACCGGTTGGAAAGCCAAGAAAGCGCTGGGAAGACGCAGTAAACAGCGACGCACAAACCCTTTTAGGAGTCAGTGTATGGAGATGATCAGCCACAGACAAGCAAGGGTGGAGGCAAAAAATAAAGGAGGCCAAGGCTCAATTTGGGCTGTAGTGCCATAGAAGAAGAAAAATAAAGAGAGAAAGGAATACTACGTCAACTAAAATCCTTTGATTTCATTATATGTTTGGAAAAATACATCCAATTCTGCAAATTGTTATCAAAGTTAGCAAATTACTTTAATCACCAGACATAGATATTTCTGAAACTATAAAAGAACTATCAAACTTAGCGCGAGCTCTGGAAGAATTAAGGATCAAACCATCTATATTTGATAACATATATTCTAAAGTAAAAGACACTTGTGATAAGCTTTAAATTAACATTCCTATTCCGAGAAAATTAACAGTTTCTACTGGATTAGATAAAAATACTGGAAATCCAATAACAGTCAACGATAAAAAAAAGAATTGAGACTCTTTGCATTTTATCCACTTTTATACAACCCAATGATCCAGTTCCATGAAAAAAATTATTTATTTAGTAGGCAAAATCATATCTTTAAATATATATGAGCACACCTTACAGCATTTTGATTTAAATTCTTTAGAATTAGAAGCTGGTGTAAGACTTTTAAGAACAAGAAAAATTAAAACGTTTTTACCTTCGCAAGCTCACGACTGGCTCGATTGGATATCTCAGCGTAAAAAAAATCTATGTTTTCAGTATTTAACCAACTAATGGTGAAATTTGCCACAATTTTGGTAACAAGTTATACTTGTGAGAAAACTTGTTCTAAATTAAGCAAAATAAAACCCAAACTTCCATCGATAATGTTGCAAGACCATTTGGAACATCTAAGGGTGCCTTTTGTTGAATAGGAACTTGCTGTAAATATCGATAAAATTAGTGACGACTTTAAAAAAAATGGTAACATTTTTATATTATGTGACCAGACACATTTTTCTTACGATCACTTAAATTGAGAAAAAACAAACGCAACTTGTTGAGTTAATACTTAAGTAATCTGTTTATTTTAAAAATACCCTTGTAAATCAGCGTATCGAATCTCCGGCTATGGGCTGGTGAATGCTCTTAATTTTAATGACTTTCTTCTGAGAATGTAGGGTATCGAATATCATAATATATTACGAGAATATATACACTAGTTTATTTGTATTACCGAAGGAAACTGAATAAAACTTTTAAAGTCACATTTGTGTATTTTAATACAAAAGTAATTTTTGTAATAGAAATTTAATTTTGTATTTTTTCGAACCAGTAGTCTCTGGCGATAATTAATCGTAGTACATTCCTAGCTTAATATTTGGCGACCGTGACAAGACTTATATACGGATGTGCTTAAAAGTTAGGTATTTTCGTTTATTTTAGTGCAAACTTTTTTCCGGCAAATAATTTTGTTTTTGTCGTGAGGCCAAAGCTAACCTTTTTAAGCGAAAAATTGAATCTGATAAAAACGCAGAACGGTTCTTCGTAGTGCCACAGAGTTGTGATTAGTGTTCTGTGGTAGTGCATTTACGAAAATTGCTACTGTTTTGGACAGTTTGTTAGCTGAACCGGTGGACATTCGATCCTGGCAGAAAATTAGCGTACAGTGGGTACTTTTACATGTAATGTACAATGAGCGTTGTGAAGTGGAAAGTGCGGTACTTGAAAGTATATGAGAAGAAGCTTCCGAAGAAGAATTAATCAGTGAGATGGAGGCAAAAGATAAATATAGTGCAAGGTACTTTGAACTTAAGTACAAATATGATGACAGATCAGGTTCAGTAAGTTCAGAGTCATCAAGTATAAAAGGTAAGCGCAAATTTAAATTATCACCAATCGAGTTCAACAAATTTAATGGAAACTTAAAAAATTGGCGTCCTTTTTGGTCACAGTTCAAAGTAGTGCATGAAGATCCATCAATTGATTTGACTGATAAGATAGCTTATTTGAGACAAGCCACTGTAGACTCTAGTATGGACAGACGATTTGTGGAGAGTTTTCCTGCAGTAGTCGACAATTTCTCAAAAATTATTCAGAGTTTGCAGTCTAGGTTTGGCAGAGAGGATCTCCAGATTAAAATTTATATTAGAGAGCTCTTAAAGTTAATTTTGAGTCAAGTTTTTAGTAGTTCTTGTAATATTTCTGCACTTTATGATATGATTGAAAGTCAACTTCGTTCACTTGAGACTTTAGGCATAACTGCTGACATGTATGCGACGATATTATATCCTCTTATTGAGTCATGTTTGCCAGAAGATATGATTCGACTATGGCATAGATCTTTACAGTTTTTAAGGCCTTATGTTTCCGTGTCTATGGAAAATGTCGCAGAAACTGCAAAAGTTACAACTCTAGAAACAAGATTAAGTGGGCTAATGAACTTTTTGCAGAGTAAAGTTCAAAATGAAAAAAAAAATTGATTTACCAAAGTAAGGTTTTGGTTTACCGACTGAAAATACATATAAATTTAATAGCCTCGTTGCCAAAAAAAAATGTAAAATTACCTAAGCAAGGAACTGATCAGCCCTTAGCGACCACTGCTGGGTTAGTAAATTATGAGGTTTACACGTGTGTATTTACGTGTGCCAAAAGCATACAAAAAAAAAATATAGCCGAAATTTTACAGAGTAATAATCCCAAACCTCTAAGTATCGACGATCACAATAAATTAATAAGAGACTCGGTTAGAAACGCACAACTCAAATTTTGCAAGAAAAATGACACCAACTGTGAAAAGATTATAAGATTATAGCAAAGATACAAAAGCTCTCATGGAAATACGACGAAACCTAAGCGAGAACGAATGAACGAAGATGTAAGCAGATATAATACTAATGTAATTACTCAAACAGTAGAAGAGAACAAAGATTTAAGGATAATGAAAGGAAAACTCACACAAAGTAAAAAAAGAAATATACCAGCTGAGAAATAAATACGCGAAGGCAACAACTGATAAACAAAACATTCTGAAAATATCCAGAGAGTGTTATAAAGACCTCTATACCAGCCAAATACCATAAGACAATTTCCCAACACGAGTAAAGACTCGCATAAATCAGGGATCGGAAATACTTTTACCCATTACTGTGTCAGAAGTAAGAGCAGTTTTAAAGGAAATGAAGAACTATCGATCGCCTGGTGATGATGGACTCGTTATTGAGGCAATAAAAGCAGAAGGAGAAATTCTATTAAAATAAATAAGCGAACAATATTAAAATCATTAAATGCTTAAATGCGGGTACGATTACAAAAGACTGGAAAATCATCACAAGGAGGCTGCCTTTGATCGTCAAACAGTTCTTTTATGTATGTCTGCCAATTTTTTAGTTTCTACTCTATTCCATTATCATGTTTCATTGTTGGTCTATAAGTACTGTCTGCTTCCTGTTTCTATTGTTGATTATATCAATATTTCATTATAGTCAATATTTAAGAACACTCAATGGCAAGATATGGACATCAATATAGATAGAGAACGATTAAATCATCTAAGGTTTGCAGATGATGTAGTAATCGCAGAAAACTTACAGGATACAGTTTATATGATACATTCGCTTAAAAGCCTGCCTGAAAGAGCAGGATTAAAGATAAACTTTGAGAAAACTAAACTTATGACAAATCTGATGAGTGGAAATATAACTATTGACAATCATACCATACAACAAACAGACACTTACACATATCTGGGTTACGAAATCAAAATAAACAGAGACAATCAAACACATGAAAACAGAGGCGAATATGCATGACATGGGCAACATTTGGCAAATTAAGCCATATTTTAAAAAGTTCAATTCCCATGTGTCTCAAGTGAAAGGTTTATAACCAATGTGTTTTGCCTATACAAACTTATGGAGCAGAGACTAACACTCACGCAAAAATCTGCGAATAAACTTAGAGTTAGACATAACTCGTTAGCGAGTTAGCCATGGAACGTGCAATGCTGAACGTAAGCCTTCGACACCACATAACAAACCAACAAATCAGGCAAAGATCAGGGGTTCAAGACTTCATCGAAGGAACCACGACGCTTAAGTGGAACTGAGCAGGACACTTAGCCAGAACACAAGATGGACGATGGACAAGACGTATTATGGAATGGAGGCCCAGAAACTATAAACTATATAACACCGACTAGATGGACCGATGATATAAAACGTGTAGCGGGAAACTGGCTACAAGCGGTCCAGTGTAGAGAACAATGGAAAGAACTGAATGAGGCCTATGTCCAGCAGTGGACACGATTGGTTGATTGATAATGATGATGGCTGATAGGTACTCATCCAGTTACTCATTAGTTCCTTTTTAATTGGCAAACAATAATAAATTCACATGTTTTATGGTCCTGGTCGTAATTTTCTAATAGAATTTTATTTTTGCATTAGCCATAATTTATGCATAAAACAATGCAACAAAGAAATATTAGCTGCCTAAATTTGGCGCAACTGAGTAATATGCGATACATAATTATCCCGTGCTATTCTATACCCACCCGTTCAAAGTAAATTTTTCCATCTATTTGTAGGAGAGTTATTGAAAATTTAGTCAATTAGGCCACCATTAAGCATTAAAGTGCATAAATTATAGATGTCAAAACTCACCGACAACAGCGCCATACCGCGAATAAAAAAAGAAATTTCCGACCGTTGCCATTTTTCAAGTTAAAAATATTATACAATTTGGTTTTCTATTAATTAAAAACCCTACAGTAAGACTAAAATATTACTGTATTGAAAGCCCAAAATAGATTAAAACCAAAAATTATTTTTTACTGTGGCATCAATGTTTATCCATGTATTAGGAATCTATGAATTAACTATTCTGTGCGTTGTGCCTGTTGCATATGCGTTTTCAGATTGCGCTTTTAGAGCTGTTGGAGGACGCTAATTCCCAGACTTTTTTACGACCACGCTAATTTACAGGTATGTACATTTACTTACCTACCATCACAGTTTAATATATTTATATCCAATTTTTAATTTAATATTATGAAAACCTGGTATCGGTAGTTTCACCTGTTGGTATGCAAATTGTTATAAAGTTGTTAGATAGTGTGTGTCTATTGGTTTTCAGATTCACCTGTAAGAGTTGCTGGTGGCCACCATTTTCCAAAATTTCACAAAATCTGGATTAAGGCAGATATTCACAGGTATGTACATTTACTTATGAATACAGTTTAATATTTTTATATCCAATTTTTAATTTAATATGCTTTAAAGCGTGCTTTGAAACTGACTGCCATCCATTTTATCAAAACTTGCACCTCAAATGTATTTGACGAATTTATTTGGCGATAACTATACACGTCATCAAAATCATCATATCGATAAGATAAAGCTTTTATCCTCATGAAAGATTTCAAACCCTGTATTTTTATGGTCTAAACTAAACCGTGCATTGGTAGACATAGCATATATTTCTCAAAAGCTGTTTAATAGAGAGTAATAAATAAAAATATCGTTTTTCTTTCACTACAATCACTAAATCTCTACAGCTAAAATGAACAAAATAAAGTATTTACACCAAATGAATTCGTCTACAGGAGTTAAAAAGTATAAACTCTACTAAACGAATTTCTTCGGAGATAAGCAGACAAGTGATAAACATTCATCATATCGATAAGATAAAGCTTTATGACAGTTTTGATGGCATCGGTAGCTAGATATTTTTTATAGGAAGCTATTGTTCAATTTTCTTTGTTTTGTTTCCGTTTCCATTTCCATTTCCATATATTTTATTTTAATATTTTGACTGTTAATCTTTAATATTTCTGTTAAGGCATGCTATTGATATCTACTTATTGATTGATATTTATGATTTATGTTCTGCTAAATCGATAAGGTTTATGTATTGTTTGCACATTTTTATCACTTCAAAAGATCTACTTCAGCATTATTTCCTTTTAGATTTTCCTTTTATTTTATTTTTAATCTTCTGTACTTCTATCAAGGCATACATAGATACTTATTGAATAATACCGGCCTTAATTAAAATTAACCGGCCACCCAAAAATGGGTAATTTTTGATGTCTTATATCTCCTAAACCTGTTGTCCGATTTAAGTGATTTTTTAAATATGTTATAGCCTTATTCCTTGACAATATTGTTATAATAATATGGTTGCTAAACAGGTAAATTTTCATTGTATACCGGGTGTACGAATCAAACTGTGTTAATTTGCATTACCGTGTGGAATATTCTAGCTTTTATAAAATATTGAAATTAAACCCTAACTATAGCCTCATGGTTTCTCAACATTTTTTGTAATTTGCTAAATAGATAACTATAATGTACTCAACAATCTTAAACCTTTTTATATGTTTTCTTCACAGCTTATTTTCTCTTCCATGTATTTTTGTTGCTAAATAGATAAGGTTTGTGTACTGTTTGTATATTTGTATTACCTCAAAACATCTACTTTAGCATCATTTTCTCTTGATTTTCCTTTTATTTTATTTTTATTCTTTAATACTACTATCAAGGCATAGATAGATACTTGAAGGCATATATTGAATATTTTTGATTTATATATTGCTAAATAGCTCTTATTTACTCAGTAAATCTTATTCTTATTATTCTTATTCACTCAACAGTTATATGTTTCACTGCCAACTGAGTGTTGCACTAAATACACATAGGAGCAGCCTGATTGGAGATATGCTTGTGGATAAAGAAAGTATGTCCTATTCGGAGTCGGTTGATGATGACTTGTCTTTTATATTACTTGGTAAGATGAGGTTCCTACTTGAGTTAGACATTCTTTCGAGTTTGTTGGCAGTGTGATTCTAAGTAGTTTGCCACGCTCTGTACTATGGTGGTCTATGATGGTGGTGGTCTATGATATTTACTTTGTGATCAGTCCAAGTCATTTGATTTATGATAGGAATACTTTGGACAGTTGTTACATTGCTTACCACAGAGTCCACTTCCTCATTACCATTTATTCCTATATGGCAAGGTACCCAGATGAGGGAAATATCTTTTTGTTGAGTCTGTAGATACTCTTTTATTTTTGTTTGCTAAATAGATAAGGTTTATGTACTCTTTGCATATTTTTATCACCTCAAAACATCTACTTCAGCATTATTTCCCTTTAGATTTTATTTATTTTAGTTTTAATCCTTAATACTTCTATCAAGGCATATATAGATACTTATTGAATAATATTTTTGATTTCTATTTTGCTAAATAGATAACTTTTATGTACTTTGGTTCCTACTTGACTTAGACATTCTTTGAGTTTGTTGGGAGTCTGATCCCAAGTACTTTGCCACGCTCTGTTCATATGGGCTTTGATATTTACTTTGTGATCAGTCCAAGGCATTTGATTTATGATACCAATATTTTGGTCAGTTGTTGCATTGCTTACCAGAGAGTCCACTTCCTCATTACCACTTATTCCCATATGGGAAGGTATCCAGATGAGATACTGAAGAAATGAGATGAAGGAAATATTTTTTTGTTGAGTCTGTAGATACTCTTCTATTTTTGTTTGCTAAAAAGATAAGGTAATACTATTTGTATACTTTTATCACCTCAAAACATCAGCTTTAGCATTATTTTCTGTAAGATTTTCCTTTTATTTTATTTTTAACCTTTAATACTTCTTTCAAGTTTATCCAATTTATTTCTCTGTATCTTTAGATTTGCTTCTTTCTTTTACTTAGGACCAAATTTGTTTTTTTCTAAATTTATAAATCAAATCAAAGCATTTATTTTAGTATTATTTATTATTTAATATATTTATGATTTATATTTTGCTATATAGATAACTCTTATGTATTCAGTATTTTAATTCCTATTTGTATTCTTTGTTTACAGATTATTCTTCCTGCTAACTTGGACTACAGCTGGAATATATAGTTACTGGTAAGTTTATTTTTATATATAGTTTTATCCTATTTATATGTCTATAACGTTTCGATTTGCTTCTTTTTTTTTATTTAGGGAACAAGTTTAGTTTTTGTAAACTTTTTAATCAAATCAAAGCTTCTATTTCAGTATTATTTATTATTAAGTATATAAATGACTTATATTTTGCTATACAGATAATTATAAAACAATGAAAACTTTGTTTTCAAAACTTCCACAAAATTTGTTATAAAATCTTATCACTACAGCTGTTTCGACAGAGTGCCTTTCTCAATTGATCTATTTTTAGTATGTGTTTACACTGAACGAAACTAACGAAATAGTTTGAGGAGGGAAGAACTTTTTGTCTTAAGTTGTTCATTCAGGATTATGTTTTTTAATTTACTAATTTCCATAGATTCTAATAAAAATACCTTAATGCCTTTATTTTGGATGTGAAGAATTTGAAATTCGCCATTAAAAGAATAATTATGATCTAGAAGGTGAAGTGAGTATGTAGAATCTGCTTTTCTGTTATTGAAAGCCCTTTTATGTTCTGTTATACGTTTGTTAAAAGTTCTACCAGTTTGACGGATGTAAGTTTTTGAGCAGTCGCCACATTTAAGTTTTTATACAGCACTGTGTAAGTGCTTTTTATTTTGGCTTTTGTTTTTTTTTAATATAATTGTCAAGTTGTTACTTGTTTCTAAAATTAAAAAATTTCAGGGCTTTCTGGTATAGTTTTTAATTGTTTGTTAGTTGTACCCATTGTTTACTTCTGTTTGCTTAATGCTATTTAATTCTGTCTCAAAGTTGTATTTTAACATCAGAATTTTGTCTCTAAAAAATTCGGTATAGCAGTGTTAGCATGTTTTTATAATGTATATGCTGTATTCTTTAAATACAAAGAGAGAAAGCTTCAGAAAGGTACACTTTAATTATATTATGTTATGAATTCTGCAATTTTTGATTTCCATAAAACAAGAATGAGTAAATATTTGTTTCTTTTAAAGATTAATTGCAGTTAATTATTAGAAATTTTTTTTGACAAATTGCCCTTTGATAGATTTGCAATCGTCAAATCAGCAGCTGCCAGATTGCAACAGATGTTTGCAATTAATCTCGAATATGACAAATATTTACTTGTTATTGTTTCATATAAATAAAAAATTATAAAAAGTTATAAAAGATTATAAATAATTATGAAAAATGATATATTCAATTTGAAAAAAATAGTAAAAGTTACAAAAAATATAAAACACTATAAAAAATTATAAAAAATAAAAAAAAAAATAATTATGTTCCAGTCTAGTCTAGATAAATAGTATAGAGTATTTATTGTTTCCATGATATGGAAATAATTAAATTACTGGTTGACTATTTAAAAAATGTGAATATTGCTAATATATCACGCTAAAAAATATCAAGTAAAAATCTCTGGTTAATGGACCTGCTCCCAAGTCATATTTTCTTTCACACACATACACACAAATAAAATCAAATAAAATAGAGCAAAATTAAGTAAAATGGATATAAAATTTAAGTAAAACTAAATTAAATTATATTTAATGTATATAATATATATAATAAAATTAAATAGTATTAAACAAAATGAAATAAAATAAAGTAAAATTAAGGAAAATTAAGTAAAATAAAATCGAATATATTTAATATTACATTTAAAAAATTTTGAAAATTACTAAAATCGTAAAACAAAATTTTTAGAGAAAAAATTGAGATTTTTAAATTTAAAGAACTCAAATGTGTGGTGTTATTAAAAAAAAGGGGATGTGGCATTACGAGAGTGGCCGCGGAGAGGAAACAGCTTTCTAAGCAAGGAGTCATGGTTATAATTGATTTTTATTCTATTTTATTTCTGTTTGAATTAAATTGAAGCTGTATATAGCTTATATTCTGTCTTTATTCTTAAACCACATAAAATAAGTACTGTATTATTTTTTTTTAGACTAACCAAATTCATAGTTATCCACCCATAAAATTGATAATTGTTACCGACGATATAATTCCTATTAGTACAATGGAAAACAATTTAGGTCTAGTTGTGGTAAGTAACTAATATATTTCAAAATTCATTCATTCAGAATTTTACAAACAAAGACGTTTTATTCCTGTTGGACAGGCCACAATTGACGAAATGCCCCTGACGATGCTCTAGAGAGGGAAAGTACTTGGGCAAGATTTAATTAATAAAGCTGTGCTCGATATCTGCCTTTTATTTGATCAAAGTATTTATTACAACCTGTACTAAATTACAATTTAATATACGTGTTTTGTAATTTTATTTGATCAAACTAATATTCAAACGGAATTTTTGACGTTTTATCGAAATAGCATCTTCGTAGATCACTCTATCGAAAGAAGTAATAAACGTACCGTAAAGTAAAATTCTGCTTACCTAATTCGAAATAAAAATAGTAACAGAATAAAACAGATGTTGAAAACTTCCATTTTATTTAATTTTACGATATTTAAAAGATATCGTGCTAACAACATTTTTATATTTTGCAAGTTTTTAAAAATTATTAATTTTATTGTTATTGTTCGATTTTAGGATATCAGAAGAAAAGCCGAAGCTTCTTATATGTCTATCCTGGTAAGTTATAATTATATTTTAATTCATATATTCTACTTTTATAGAATTTTGGATCTAAAATGAATTTTAGCCGAGCCATCGGCTAGATCCTTGAATCAGGAATTGCGTCTTCTTCCAGTCGACCTCTCCCCTGCATTTTATCTTTGATTATTAACTGCAATATTTAGGTAATATAACCGTTTAGGTAATATAAGCTTAAGGTCTCTATGACATACAATCATGTTTTATTTATCTTTGGTATTGTATTATATTCTCTAAATCTGTTTATATGATGTCTTGCACGTCACGATTGGACCGAAAGTAGCAGAAATACGTGTCTAAAGCCCCTTTGGTTTATTGTTCTTTATCATCGTATTCTATTCGCTAAATCCTCTCATATGATATACCACACGTCACGATTGGCCCGTTAGTAGCAAAAATAAAATACGTATCAAAAGCCCCCTTGGCATGCTGCCATGTTTAATTTTTTTTAGAGAAAGCGTCAAAATAAGCAAAATGAAACCTTGGACTTTCTTATGGAGGTTTACATGGAGAAAATGGGAAATGTGTAAAAATTATATTAAAGACGCAGCAAATAACATTCTAGGGCCACAAAAGCACCACCACGCAATGAGGGGTTCGATGCTGAGTGCGAGGACATTACAAGAAGAAAGAACAATGCATATAAACTGATGCAGCAAAGAAGAACCCGAAAAAAAGAACAAAAATATAAAGATCTCAGAAGAGAAAAGAAGTACATCTATAAGAGAAAAAAGCGAACTTATGAAAATAGAATATTGGAAGAACTTGAGGCTCAGCTGGAATGATTCGAAAGAATGGGTGCTGTGGTGCCGAAAGTAAGATATAAAGATATAAAGTGTAAAATGATTAGGAGATTGTACGAGCGCTATGTGAGGACGATGAGCAAGATAAGGACAATAGCGTTAAGGTTCTCGTCAAAAAGTTGGTAGTTCAGAGGTAGCAGAAGCTTTTAACACAGCTTTAATATATGCCAAAGAAAACGAATTTCACAGCCATGAAGTTAGGTTTCTTCGTTGCTTTGAGATCGGAATTTTGAAATCTTCTTTAAGTGCCATCTCCTAATCGGAGGTTGACTATCATCATCACTATCTTTATCTACTGCTACTTTGAAGAATTCTATAGAACTTCATTTAAACCAAACCCTTAAATTTCTTCTTCCTACCATGACCGTGACACTCTCCTTCTTCCTATACTCCTTCCTTCTCTTATCTTTTTCTGTATTATCAGCTTTAGAAGTTTCGTTATCTATTACGATTTGTGCTCTTTGATTCCAGTAGAGGTTTGTTATTATTCGTAAGTCACTATTGTGGTACATTGTTTCGATATGTGTCCTGTGTTGTATACTGAGTTAAGTTATTCTACCATAATGTCTAAGGTTTCATCATTTATGCATTTTAAGATTTCTATAGGAATTTGGTCTGAACCTACTGCTTTACCACTTTTGCTGTTTTTTAATGCCATTTTAATTTTCTCTTTTAATATCTTTAAATCCATATCCTCTTCTAGTTCTATTTCCATATGCTCTATTCTATTGTTTTTGAACAGTTCATTGATGTATTCTGTCCATCTCTTTAACTTGTCGTTAGTATTCAACACAAGTTTTTCATTTGCATCTTTCAGTATTCCCGGTTTTCTTGTTCTATTGTTGTGAGTTAATTCTTTAATTTTTTTATGTTAAACTATCATGTCTTTTCTAGTATTCTATTTATGCGCATTGTTCTATTAACCATTGTTCTTTCGCTTTCTTAATTCTGTATTTTATGTGTTTATCCACTTTTTTGTACATCTGATTATCTTTGTTTTGATATTGACGTTTTTCTTCCATTAAATCTAAAATTTCTTCCTTCATCCTTTGCTTCTCTTTATATCTGGTTGGTATTAGAATTTCTTTTTGACTTTTATCTATTTCCACTTTCTTATCCGTCTCAGTATTTTGCAGAATTTGTTCTTTAACATTCATTAATCCGTTGTTGATTTCATCTGCCAGTTGTTGCCTTATGACTGGGTTCGTTAATTTACTTATATCGTTTTTTGCATTTGTTGTTCTTCATTTTATTATTTTCATTTTGAGCCTAATTTTGGTCACTACTGGGTTTTGATCAGGTTTTTGCGGATATAATTGCGTTCCTGTATCTTTGTGTAAATAATACATAGTCTATTTGGTTTCTTACAATTCTCTCTTCTTGATCTGCTAGTGACTTCCAGGTATATATTCGTAGAAAGTTTCAATATCGCTCTCTGGTTTGTCCGCAGTTTTAGCATTAACTTGCAGGATGTTTATTTTGGGTTTGTTCTGGTTTAATTGTAAGAGTATAATTCTGTTGGAGTATGGAGTGAAGTTTATTACAAAATCCATAAGGAAAATAATTAATGCAGCTGACTGTATACCACGTATCACAAAAAAGAGGTTAGATCTTTGTTAATGGGTATGTTTAAAAAACCCTTAAAAGGACTATATCAAAGTACACGAAACTGATATTTGGTGGCTCAGGCATGTTAACTTGCATTTTTAAACCTGATGATGGAATTATTATTTCGAAAACGTTCGTATAATTTGATGTAGCCATTTTAAGGGTTTTTTAAATATACCCATTTTTTTTTTAAATTGATTACATATTATCCCGACACCATATATGTGTGAACCTTCGTGACTTCCTGAAATAAACCTTCGCTTTTGAAATAAATTGCGCAAAATATAAACAAAGGAGCATTACAGACTTTTTCAAGAAAAATTAATGTTTTATTTGAATTCACTGTTTTTCTTATATAGCTGTAATTTTGCATATTTACATTTTTTTCTTTATCCTTTAATTTAAAAATCGATTAAAAAAACTAAGGTTAAACATGTTTTATTACCATTAAATTTATTACCAAAGGGTCTTGTTTTTGCCTCTTAAGATTATAAAGGCCCTAAGGAGAACTGATATAATATCTTAGTTTCATATTATAAATTAAAGTTAAAATTAATTGAATGTTTTATTAATTTTAGTCAGCTTGGATCCACATTATGATTCATCTTCGGATGAGTCGTATATGAATCAAATTTTTACTTCTATTCAAAATATTGGGGAAGGAGGCTTTGGATATGTTTCAAAGCTACCCATAAATATAATAATAAAAAATATGCGTTGAAAAAATCAAAAGCAATCAAATTCTCGAGTGGACGAAATATCAAGAAATCATTAACTATGAACAAGTGGGACATCACCCCCATATTCTAAGGTATTTTATGGCTTGGGAGGAAGACTATTATACCTACCTGATGCTGGAATTATCACAGATGTCTTTCGCGATTATGTTATCCGAACTAGAGATGTACCAGATGCTGTATATTTTGATTGTATACATGATATATGCCTAGCGTTGGATTATCTATCTACTACACGAGGATTGATCCATTATGATGTAAAGGATAGGAATATCCTTGTCCACGGGAGATCATTTAAATTGGCCGATTTCGGCGCCGTTATCCTTGCACCACAGGTAAGTTAGAAAAAAATTTATTTTGTGTTTATTTTTGGTTCTTTAACCCGTGATTCCTGCCGTTAGATTTTATCTAACATATTTTATTTTTCTTGTAAGGTTAACCCGTCGACATGAGAACTAGTTTTCAGTTAGATGATTTTTATGACATATTTTGCATGATTTAGGAGACGTTTTAAGTCATGATATTTTTTTCCTAGAATGCTTACGGACTTTACTACATATACTTAAATTTAGACACGTTCGTAACGTCAGATGTGAAAATTATGTTAATTTTTTTTAAGTATCCATGGTTCACACTTTCCTGTCAATTTGGGGTAAGTGTGACAATAGACTTCAGCTTACAACAGCGTGTGTTATTTTTGGGGCAAGTGTAAATAATTTAAAAGTGCAAGAAAAAACGAATTTTTTAGTGTTTGAAAAATTTTAATTTATTTATTTTTAAGCAAGTTACAAACTTTTTAAGATTTAAAGGTTCAACCCGACAAAATTTACGTCAAAAATAAAATGATCCCTTCCGTCTTTAACGGGTTCTGGTAAAGTTTTTACGATATCGTCTTCAACTCACTCTAGATCAAGCAAAAAAAAAGTGTTACTACTCTTTTTATATCTTAAAAAGCAAATTTTCTATTCATTTTAAATCTTGTTATCAATTCTTCCATTAAAATGTTTTTTGAATGTGTACTCTACAACATCCCAAATACCCAGCGTGATTTGGGTCTTTCCCAACTACAACCGTTGGCACTTTTTTCTCAATTATTTGCTCGTTTTCTTCAAATATTTCAGGATCTAAATCATCTTCAGAGTCAACATATTCTACCAAATCTTCTTCCGATTCTGAGCTACTAAAAATTTCTTCTCGTTTTTTAACCCTCTTCGGTTTTTAAATTTTTCGATTCACATACAGATTTGCTACAGTTGTTTTCCTTGCTGATGATCATTAGCTTGAATTTGCTGGTGTTTATATCCAGTTCATATGTTCTACTTATTTCCATTATTTTGTTCATTAAATTTTACTATGGTATTGCAAAACACTATTGTATCATATGCATACCGTAGGTTATTGAGCTTGACTAAATTTATTGAGATTCCAATACAGATTAGTTATTATTTTTAGGTCTCTTACGTCAATCCCTGTCCTCTTCAGCACTTCTATCATTTGTTCATGCCTGACTCTATCGAAAACCTTCTTGTAGTTAATCAGGCATGCAAAAACATTACAGATGGCATCTCTACATTTCTGAAATAATATCTGCACGCTAAATAAAGCTTCCCTCGTACCAACGGCGTTCACATATCCAAACTGATTGGGCGCAATTTGTTCTCCGCATTTCCGGTAAATTCTTTTGTGGATGACTTTTAAAAACAGCTTTAGTAGATGACTCATTAGGCTTATGGTCCTAAAGTCTCCACAAATTTTTGCTACTGGTATTTTGGGCAATGGTACGAACTCCGCTTTCAGCCACTCTATTGATAATTTTCCTGCCTTGTATATTTCATTAAATATTTCAAGTTATTATTTTTATTTGTTCTGCATCTAGTAGCTTTAACAGTTCTGCAGGAATTTCATCAAGTCCCGCTATCTTTCCATCCTTCATTTGCCTGACGGCTACCGTTATTTCTTCATCATCTGTTATTTTTCCGCTGTTGCATTTTTGGAATTTTACAGCTATTTCCCTCAGTTTTCGATGGACATTGAAGTCATCTTATCGACTCTGATACACCCCTATTTCTTGATATTGTTCTGTTTTTTGTTTCTCTTTGGCTTCTCTTATCTTTGTTCTGACGATGGTAAGTTCTTTTTTATTCTCGGAGATTTTCTTTGTTTTTTTCTCTAATCCATCAAGTATTTCATCAGTCATCCACGATTTCTGTTTCTCTGTATATTTCTTTAGGCGTTGTTCTTTTATTTCACTTACTGGTTCTTGTATGATGGTTAGACTTTCCTGTGTAGTTCTTGCATTTCTGCATTTTAGTAGCTTAGTATTGACGTTTTCACACACCTTTAGTCGAACATTGGGATCTTTCAGTTTTCTAACATCATACTTGTGCATCGGCTTACTTGTAACCTTCTTCATTCTGACTTTGAAATTACCTACAACCAGTACATGGTCAGAATGTATGTCTGCCACCGGGTATGTTTTAACAGATGTATAGCTGTTCCTGTACCTCTTATTTACTAGCATGTAATCAATCTGATTTCTTACAATCCTTCCCACAAAATCCTGTGGAGATTTCCAGGTGTTCATTATTACTAATTGATTTGCTTCCGTAAAAATCTCCAATGTATCTCTCCGATCGTTCCGGTTTTCTAGTCCAAATGATCCAAATGCAGATGATGTTTTGCTGGCCGGAACTTGGTGTTGAAATCACTCATTACAATTGTTAGGTCTTACTTTTTCAAGCTTTTCACGACTTGATTAATGCTATAGTATAGTTCTTCTACCTCTTCTTGTGTTCCTTCTGTTGAAGGTGCATACACTTGAATTATATTGATGTCGCTTGGTCTTGCTTTTAGTTGTATGTATATTACTCTTGCTGAGATGGGGATGAAGTTAACAGAGTTTGCCAATTCTTTTGTCAATATAATACCGACACCTAATTCATATTTCTCGTTATCAGTTTCAGAATAGTAAAGGCGATGTTCCCCGATATTTGCCGTTCCTGAACCTGGCCAACGCATTTTGCTTATTCTCAGAATATTTAATTTTATGTGTGCCATTTCTTGTATTGCATTATGAATTTTTACCTTTCTGTGACATGGTTTTCATGATACATGTGTTATATTTTGATGTCTTCTTTGCATTTTAATATTTTTGTTATACTTGTATCTGCTCCAGTTTTCCAATTCTAGGACAAAGGGTTGCCCGATCGTCTACTAGCTCCTCCATCCGAAGCTGTTGGCCAGTAAAAGGGGGATTGCTTATACCGGCAATCGCTCGGTGGAATTTTTATTATATCTGGTAGGTGGCACGTGGAGCTATAAGTAAGAGTTAGTTGTCTTATGAGGACCAGTTATCTAGAACCATCTCCCGTCTATGATGCTCGATGTGGTCGTTCCGATAAAAGGTGCTACCTCTGTAACACAACTCTACCCCCTAGTCTAACGTAGACTGCTTAACTATTTTCTCTCAGGTAGCTGATACGACGTCGTACGATTAACAAATCACTACTACACTCATGGTCTTAAAGAGTTGATCAAGATCCTGAAGGGAAGATATAATATTTTAGAGGAGCACTAAGCGCTCAAGACTTCCAGCTATCCCGTGTATCTATCTCATCATAAATCAATGATATAGCACATTTGTATTTGTTTATTAACCAATATCGATATCTGATGTATTATCCCATGTTAGACAAGCCTAATTTTAATTTATTTTACAGCTATTAAGGTATACACGTAGCTCAGGTATAAGAAAATTGGTAAATTCCCCAGACATATTTAGCTTCGGACATAGTCTAGCAGGATCTATTGAACAACTCCCAGAATCTTGTAGAACAAGTAAGTATTGATTAGTGTAGTTAAAAAATATTGAGAAGTGACCAATCAGTTGGCTATATTTTATACAACTAGATAATATATATAAATACCTTGATTCATTAATTTTCAGAAAGTTGTGTCCCACTTTTAAAATTAGTGAAAAGAATGACAAATCCCAACGACGTCCAAAGGCCTTCAGCAAAGCAAATATTAAACCTAAAAATAATGGAGGAAGTTATACAAAGATACGTGACCGGAGCAAGACCGATATACACAGTAAGTTTAAACTATTGTAGCAATATTTATTTTATAAAACTTTAACGATGGTACCAGTGTGTCCACGGGTGGAGTGTAAAACAGCACAAACTTTTTTATTTGTAATTTTAGAGAAAAGTGTCATGCTTAATAAAAAGTTTTGCTTGTTCCTAAGCTCCATAAATTAACCTAAATTTGAGGTTCTACACTAAGTAACTGTTAACTTAAACAAAAAAGTTTTTGTTAGCTGCACTTTCAAATGGACAAACCATGGATTAAAGAATGGTATTTATGTACTGAGGTGTTAGGAAGCGATTTGGAAACAGAAAATATGTTCTGCACCCATAATTACTTCTCCCCAAACTATTATTTTGCCATATCTGTAGACTTTCTGAACGTTTCTCAAACTTTCTACATTTCTCGATAGTTTTCATATTGTTATGTGACTGTAATTAGGGTCCTGTAATGTTTCGAAAATTCTATCTCGTATTTTCATGGAATTTCGATTGAAGGAGCAGACTCGACTTTCAGTGTGATGATTTTTATGCTCAGTAAAATAGGAGGCGGTTTGGCCACCCCCCTCCACTCCCACTCTGACGTCAACACGCTCAAGCCCACTGTGACGTCACGGGTCTTGATCAGGTCTTGAACAGGTCTACGCGTGACGTCATAGTGGGCTTGAGCGTGTTGACGTCAGAGTGGGAGTAGAGGGGGGTGGCTAAACCGCCTCCTAATCTACTATGCTCCTAGTGAAGCGGGTATCTTAAGTAAAGCGATACATGTTAATTAATAATGAGAGTTAATTTATAATATGAGTTTGTAGTTGTTAAAGAATCTATCCGAAGAATAAATACCAAAATTTATAGAAAAATAAGAATCGAGTAAACTACAAAGCTAGCAAAAATATGTTGTACAACTCCAATAATCTCATGGCCAATATGAGAACATCTCCATGAGTCTCCATGACTAATAACTTAAATACAATAATTTTTTAAAACAATTAAAAGTTTTCCTAAATTTGTCCATAATATTGTTTGTTCATTGGATTGTTGTTATCGTTCAATTAGTCAGAAAATGTTATTTATAACCATTTCATATCTAATTTTTCTAATCTAATATTTTCATATATGTTTTTTAAGAGAGAAAACTTGGAAGATATCGGTTTAGAAGAAGATACTGTTGGTAATAATCAAGATAATAAAGAAAATGTGGCGCACAATCTTCAGTGAGCCAGATTGGTAAGTATAGCTTTAACTTTAGTTTCGTCTTAGCTACTAATGGATTATGGTCCTAATCGACATCAGCACCAGAATAAGTTTTTGCTGATTCAATACTGTTTTGAAATCTTTGTTGATCAGTGTAAAATCAAATCAATTTGAATTCTAACCATTGTTTCAGCGTGTCTGCGCTAGAATCCCATGTATATAGGCGTCTCGGTGAAAGTTTACAGACAGTATTTGAAACGACTATGAAACGACGATTTTTTGAAAAAACTATAAAGGGCGATATTCACGCTCATTTGTATCACCCAAACCCAAATGACAAACAATGTCTTCTTTTAATGATTATAAACAGACAAAGAAAATAGACAAAGTTGTCTATTTTCAAAAGTTGATAATATTGACACAAAGGGTGTTTTATGCATGGTTTAGTTGTAGCATAACATGAATATGCTTATATTTACATCTACTAGTAAACTGTAATTAAACTGACAATTACATACCCATAAGCATTCTTTCTACTTTTGAGAAAGTGATTAAAAAGGTTATCAAACAATTGGAGGCATTTGAAATGTGGTGCTACCGACGTATGTTGAGGGTCTCATATATATATATATACCACACAAGTAACATAATTATTCTCCAGGGCCTAAAAAATGACATACAAATGAAATTAAAAACATTACATTAAATTAAAACATCTCTAGAAGATAGGCACATTTAGAAGAAGATCAAACAACATTTTTTTCCTATTTTGAATCAAATAATTATTTTAGCAACTCACAATATGGATTCAGAAGTGCTCGTTCTACTACGAACGTGGTATATAATGTTGTGAGCGAGGTGACTGAGGAGCTTGAACGCGGCAATCGCTTAAAAATTTCTTTTTGCGACTTGTCGAAGGCGTTTGACTACGTTTCACATGGAATTCTGCTCCACAAACTAAATTACTATGGAATCAGAGGTATCCCTCTTGAGTTTATAACTTATCTATGTGGCAGGCTCCAGGCCGTAGGACATGCTTGTTTTCCTGCTCATCTTGCAAGAATTTATGCTATTCAGAGTAAAAAAACTGTGTGAATGTGGAGTAGAAGGCGACCTAGATCATGTAATTTTTGGCTGTGCCAATATTATTTGGAATCCACCTTATAACTTATGGTAAATCTCCGTTTAACGTTTTATGTGCCCTAGCGACTCAAAATAGATCAATTTACGATTGCATAATCGATTTTTTGACCAAATGTAATATTTTTCTTTAGTTAAAAAAATTTTTTTTCTTACAGGATTACAAGTAGACAGGATTTTTTCAGCTGTTGAATATATGTCTTCCAAGTTAATTTTTTATCAAACGTAATACCCAAGAATCCGATTTCTTCTACATAATCTAGTTTTTGTTCGTGTAGATATAATTCTTTTGTTTGGATTTGTT
Source organism: Diabrotica balteata (assembly GCA_918026665.1). NCBI lineage: Eukaryota > Metazoa > Arthropoda > Insecta > Coleoptera > Chrysomelidae > Diabrotica > Diabrotica balteata. The sequence goes on from OU898285.1 coordinate 9,205,064, forward strand.
TTCTCTCTGAGAAACAGATTGCTTTCGTTTTTGAAGTGTTAAACTGAAGTCCACTTGTAGCTGACCATTTCTCAATGTGTGTTAACGCGTTTTGAATGTGATTGTAAATCGTTGCTATGTTTTTTCCTCTACAGAAAATAACTAGGTCGTCAGCGTATAATCAATCTTTGATGGGTTTTTCAATTTCTGTTAATATCGTATTTTTGTTTGAGAATATGTTCCGTCAACTCAAACTTGAAATTGTCTGTCAATATTTGGAGTTTCTACGTTATAGTTTGATACTTTAAATTTTTCTTTAATTTTCTTTTTTGTTTTAGTTACATGTTTATAACACGAATACTCATTTAAGCATTTTTATGAAATAATATAAAAAATTACCATTTTAGGTGTGCTGAAGGATCATACGTAAAGACAAGTTTTGTCGTGCCCCACAACTTGGCATGGATCATAGGAAGTACAATTTCTCTCCTATTGGTTGACACTAACCTTCTTCGATGGATAAAGAGGGGGTGAAAGACGCATATACAATAACAGCTATTGAATTTGTTGAGTTCCTGAGATTCTGTAGTAATACGTAATACTTTGTGAGTTGATCTCAAATATATAGGGCAGCGTCTGAGTTTTTATTTATTTTATAGAGTTAAGTTTATAGAACTAGTTAGTTTTTCGTATATAGAATATTTAGTATTTATGAAATTGAATTCCTTGATTATTCCACAATAGTTTTTGTTTTTTCTATTTAGTTTTATTTTAATTTTGTTTCTATTATTTTAATATTTTTTGTAGTTTTGTACTTTAATCGGTTTTAGTTATTAAAAGAATGATTAGTTTTAATTAAATAAATTTACAAATTTCGATTTAGAGACAATTTTAAAAATAAAACTCTAAGGAATTAGGTATTTATATATGTTTGCCATACTATACACTTGAATTTACACTAAGCCTGTATTGTTTTACAAATATTTTATAACTAGTATTAATTATAACAACCTTAAATAAAAACAAGTCCATAACCATTTCTGTCACATATTGTCACTTTAGTACAGCCACTACCACATGAAAGTAGCTCTGTAATATCTAAAAAATCTGTTACTAACATACTTAAAACTGTATGAACAATAACTACTTATACTGATGGAACACTGGACGTTTCAAATCAGAAATAAATTTTTGCAATATATTTATAGTTTTTATCATTTTAGAGCAAATGCTCTTACCCAAATAATGAGCATAATTTGAAGTTTATTTAACAAATACACATACCTTCCTGACAGTGTTTATAATAACATACGTATATACGTCCCTTGAATACTATCACCAGGTAACTTAAAAATAGTCGTTTCTCAGGATAACAATTTAAAATTTTAAGCAGAAAAATAAACAAAACAATGATTTATGCTAGTTTCATGTGAAACTTAATCTATTTGGATTAATTTTGGAACTAACTAATAGCCGGTTTTGGAACTAGACGACTCATTTATAAACATATTAGTATATTAATTATAGAAAACACAAGTTACTCATTATTGCGTATTTCAATTTCAGAATTTGCGTTAGGTTTTCCGCGTGTATCCACCACAAAATGGAGGTTTTCGAAGTAATGTCTATATTCGTTTGAAAGTGCCGGAGGATTCATGTGAAAGAGTGACGAAAGATCATTATACTTTGCTAACTGAATCGGTATTTTAGATTGATACAGGGGTCTCAGAGAATTTAGTGAAGTAGCTCTAGTTTTCCTTATGCAGTTTAAAACTCTGAAATCGTAGTCAAAGTTTTCTTTAAATCTAAGAATAAAAGGCGTTGATTTAGAAACACACATCCAACACATTTTCTGCCAACGCACTGGTCGGCGGTTCTCATCTTAGTTTCTAAAAATCATATTCCATTCTGCATGAGTTTTCCAGTCAAGTATTTGCTCATGTGTTAAGTCGTGTACAATATACGGTTTATCACACTTTTGTCTAGCGCACCTAGCAATAGTTTTCCAGTTTTGAGGCCAGTTTGCTTTACCAACCCTTTTCAATTCCGTAGAAATTGCTGAGTGCATAGAGTCGCACTCCATTTCGCTATGTCCAACCGTTAAGAACATGAGATCTATATTATTCACGTGTGGAATCTCTTGTATACCCGTTAAACACATGCCAGCCACAAACTTATTACCGTTTTATCCCCCACATCTGTCACTGAAACACGAAATTTGTTCATCAGATTTAGGTAAACATTTGAAGAAGCTGTAAAGACAACTAGCAATCTTACAGCTGCCACGTTTACCTTCAACTTCTGACCACATAAAGCAATCTCCCTGTTTCGAAACAACATCATAAATAGTAAAATTGAATGTCTTCAAACGTTGTTTGTAAAATAATCCGTTATTGGTAGGATCACTGGGTACAAGAAGAACTTGCTGAAGGTTAAAATTACAACTCACAATTTTTCCGTTAGAGTTTTCTGCCATCTGTTTTCTGCTTTTTTCATCTAGAGCTCTGTCTTTTGCTACTAAATGTGCTTGATATTGAGTTTCTAGGGCGGTCTTCTCATTTGTAGGGGTATTATAATCCATAAAAATGCGGCACTGATCTTTTCTTGAACGCTAAAACCTAAGGTTGTATTCTTCAGTGAAGACTTTCCTACAAATTAAAACACTAGCAACTTCTTGATGTTTCTTAGCGCATCCTTTTTTATACATCGAGTACATTAGAGCTATATTTAAATCAGAAGACAAATATTTTCGCTGTGTTTTTGCACGGCAGTAATGCGAAGACATTACTGGAAACTTCTGAATGTGACATCTTACAGTTTCTAATGTTTCGGGTCTTGTGACCTTCTTTACATTCTTACCCCTTTTGTCCTCTACACTTGTATTTTCGTTTGTTCTATGCTGCATGGCAATATCTATGACCCCTTTTTTAATTCCAAGTGTGTTAACAAACATTGTTTTACACACCTAAATTCTTTTAGTATTTTGTGGTAAGAAAAACGTTATCGTATTGTTACATCTTAAGTTTTCCTTAGTGTACCATTTTTTTGTTGTCTTCTCGGAATGGCCGTGGATAAAATCCCTTTTTCTGTCATACGAATCGAGTCCATAGTATCTCCTAAAAACCATCAGCCTCTCTCCTGCGAGATCTTTTCACTACATTTGCGTCTACAGCTAATTGGACACGGATCTTTCATTGCAACTCCTAGTATATGTTTACCGCACTGTACTTAAAATATTAAAGTTTTTCAAATTTACGAACTTACCTTATTTATGTAACTAAATAACTCAGCTATGAATAATCAGATCACTTATCTAATTATAGCATTAAAAAGAGCATACAAAATTGGGTGGGTACGAATGGAAAACTCAAAATAGCCAAAATCCGAGTTACCTAGTTATAGTATTCAGGGGACGAATGGTAGTATTTCTCTACGATCTTGTATATATTTAATAATCATTATCTATTAAACAATTACAACCTTTTTGTATTGTGTATTCAGTTTTACTATTAATGTAAGTAACAAGTTATAAAATATTTATATTAGAAGTTATATACAGTGTGACCCATTTAGTTTGGACATAAATTCAACCTTTTATTAAGTTCGTTTATACCATTTCATAATCCATGTTTACAAGTATTAAAAAGTTTTTCGAAGTATGACCTTTTTTTTTCACCTGTATTTCTCCTTTTTCTATTTTATTTTACTCTACTATTTTAGCTTTAGTAATTTTGATTACATTTTTCATTAAACCAATGACTTCGTCCTTGCTATTTTCTTCCTACTACTATTGCCTCATTTTTCTTTCAATTTTTCATAAATTGAACACTTAGCAGACACTTAGAACACTGAAGCAGCAGACACATTACGCCGCAAAAATTTATTAAACAACAAAGACTGGAGAAAAACAATATAATAGCTTTATCATCTTTTTCCTTGAGTTTATTACATACCCCTTCCTAAACCAGAATGATCTCCCAGGATGATCTGCTGAGGGGAGGTTACAACTACTGGAGGATTTCTGGGTAACTCCACCCTCCACCCCCCGATTACGCCACTGCCTGGTTTGGTACTGAGTTTCCGGACCGCGGAAGTGAACTAGGTTTTCAAAACGGACCCTCAGGGAATATAATTGGTGACCCTTGAACTAGAAGATCCAGAAGAACTATGGAGTGACTTTAAAAACCAAGTTAACGTCTACCAAAACTGTACTGGCGGCCCAGAAATTATGAAATGCGAGGTAGAACACGTTATAAATAATGTTAAAATTAGAAAAGCTTGTGGTCCCGATGATTAACCAACTGAGTTGCTGAAACTAATAGAGAATGATAACATAAAAGTAGTAGTAAGACTTTTTAATTCAATATATAACACCGGAGTGATTCCCGCAGATTGGCTCAAATCCATTTTTGTCGCAATACCTAAAAAACGCAATGCGAGAAAATGCTCAGAATATCGATTATTTAGCCTAATGAGCCACACTCTTAAAATTTTCTTCAGAATACTTCACAACAGAATTAGATGCAAATGCGAAGAAGATCTTGAAGATACCCAATTTAGTTTTAAAAATGCTATGGGAATCAGGGAGTCACTTTTTGCACTTAACATCCTATTACAAAAATTCCGTCACCAAAGAAAATATGTATTTGCATGTTTCGTGGACTTTGAAAGGGTATTCGATAAAGTACAGCATGTAAAATTAATGCAAATACTGAAAAATATCGGAATAGATGACAAGGATATTCGTGTCATTAAAAATTTGTACTGGAATCAAACTGCTATCGTACAAATTGGAGATAACTACACCGATGAAATCTCTATACAATGAGGAGTCAGACAAGGTTGCATTTTGTAGCCAACATTGTTCAATGTTTACTCGGACCAGTTATTTAAAAAGACACTTAAAAGATAACCATATGGAATAAAAATCAACGGGGAACTACTTAATGTGATTAGATATGCAGACGATACAGTAATTCTATCAGATAATATTGAAGGTCTTCAAATTCTGCTTGATCAACGGCGACTAGCAAAAACCAAGATTGTGAAAATCACAAATAACAAGTTAAAAACTGTGAAATCTTTATCTAAAACACGTTGTGTCGTGTTGTGGTCAAAGATGAAGCTCCAACTACTAGCAGAAAACATTATTGGAGACTATCAGACGAGCTTCCGACGGGGAAGATCGTCACTGGATTAAATATTCACAGTCAAACAGAAGTAAATTATGGGAACATGACGTTAATGTTCACAATGTGTTTGTAGACTTCAAACAGGTATAAGACTTAGTCAAAAGGAACGAACTCTACAAGATATTAGCTGAATTGTTGGAGATGGGCTGGCCCCAATTTTGTTTAACCTGGCGCTGGAGTACGCGGTTGGACAAATGCAAACTGGACGAGAAAACCTACTGACAAACCGAAAGGTTAAACTGAATTAATATTATGAGTAGAACATCATCAGGAGCACAGGAAACATGGGACCAGAGTTAAAAACGCAAACAAAAGAGCTAGGTCTAAAAATTAACACAGAAAAACAAAAATAATGATACAGTCGAGGAGAAGTATAGTTCCACAAAACATTATTTATGAAGATGACATTGAAACGGTTGAAAAGTTTACATATCTGGGAGTAGAAATAAATATATGGCGACGGATCAGAAGATGGAGAAATACGGAAGAGAATAACGCAGGCAAACAAAGCTTATTTTGCCCTCTCCAATATATTTTGGTTTAAAAATGCCCACCGAAATACAAAGATGAGAATCTATAAAACCTTATTCGACCAATAGTATGCTATGGCAGTGAAGCATGGTTTCTGAAAGAAACATCTAAAAGCAAACTCGACAAATTCGAAAGGAAAAGTACTAAGGAGACTGAGACACTAGTACCCGTGAGGGGAAAACGGAATTTTCAGAAGTCGATACAACCACGAGCTTTATCAACTTTATAAGAAAGCACTACTGTCAGACTTCATTAGAACACAAATATTGCAATGGGCTCGACATGCGATGAGAATGGGAGAGAATAGGCTTTCAAAAAGAGCACTGAATGATAGAATGCATGGAAAGAGACAGGTTGGAAAGCCAAGAAAGCGCTGGGAAGACATAGTAAACAGCGACACACAAACCCTTTTAGGAGTCAGTGTATGGAGAAGATCAGCCACAGACAAGCAAGGGTAGAGGCAAAAAATAAAGGAAGCCAAGGCTCAATTTGGGCTGTAGTGTCATAGAAGAAGAAAAATAAAGAGAGAAAGGAATACTACGTCAACTAAAATCCTTTGATTTCATTATATGTTTGGAAAAATGCATCCAATTCTGCAAATGGTTATCAAAGTTAGCAAATTACTTTAATCACCAGATATAGATATTTCTGAAACTATAAAAGAACTATCAAACTTAGCGCGAGATCTGGAAGAATTAAGGATCAAACCATCTATATTTGATAACATTTATTCTAAAGTAAAAGACACTTGTGATAAGCTTTAAATTAACATTCCTATTCCGAGAAAATAAACAGTTTCCACTGGATTAGATAAAAATACTGGAAATTCAATAACAGTCAACAATAAAAAAAAAGAATTGAGACTCTTTGCATTTTATCCACTTTTAGACAACCCAATGATCCACTTCCACGAAAAAAAATTATTTAGTAGGGAAAATCATATCTTTAAATATAGATGAGCTAGGAAATCAAAATTTAAAATACACCTTAAAATATTTTGATTTAAATTCTTTAAAATTAGAAGCTGGTGTAAAACTTTTAAGAACAAGAGAAATTTAAAAAAATTTTACTTCGAAAGCTCACGACTGGCTCGATTGGATATCTCAGCGTAAAAAAATCTATGTTTTGAGTATTTAACAAACTAATGGTAAAATTTGCCACAATTTTGGTAACAAGTTATACTTGTGAGAAAACTTGTTCTAAGTTAAGCAAAATAAAATCCAAACTTCCATCGATAATACTGCAAGACCATTTGGAACATCTAAGGGTTCCTTTTGTTGAATAGGAACTTGCTGTAAATATCGATAAAATTAGTGACGACTTTAAAAAAAATGGTAACATTTTTATATTATGTGACCAGACACATTTTTCTTACGATCACTTAAATTAAGAAAAAACAAACGCAACTTGTTGAGTTAATACTTAAGTAATATGTTTTATTTTAAAAATACCCTTGTTAATCAGCGTATCGAATCTCCGGCTAAGGGCTGGTGAATGCACTTAATTTTAATGACTTTCGAGTGAGAATGTAGGGTATCGAATATCATATATTACGAGAATATATACAATAGTTAATTTGTATCACCCAAGGAAACTGAATAAAACTTTTAAAGTCACATTTGCGTACTTTAAGCATATAAGACTTATATACGGATGTGCTTAAAAGTTAGTTATTTTCGTTTATTTTAGTGCAAACATTTTTCGGCGATTAATTTTGTTTTTGTCGTGAGGCCAAAGTTAACCTTTTTAAGCGAAGAATGGAATCAGATAACAAACGCAGGACGGTTCTTCGTAGTGCATTTACGAAAGTTGCTACTGTTTTGGACAGTTTGTTAGCTGAAACGGTGGACATTCGACCCTGGCAGAAAATTAGCGTACAGTGGGTACTTTTACAAGTAAAACACAATGAGCTTTGTGAAGTGGAAAGTGCGGTACTCGAAAGTATATGAGAAGAAGCTTCCGAAGAAGAATTAATCAGTGAGATGGAGGCAAAAGATAAATATAGTGCAAGGTACTTTGAACTTAAGTACAAATGTGATGACAGACCAGGTTCAGCAAGTTCAGAGTCATTAATTATAAAGGGTAAGCGCAAATTTAAATTACCTCCAATCGAGTTCAATTTAGTTCGAAATTTAATGAAGACTTGAAAGATTGGCTTCCTTTTTGGTCACAGTTCAAAGTAGTGCATAAAGATCCATCAATTGATTTGACTGATAAGATAGCTTATTTGAGACAAGCCACTGTAGACTCTAGTATGGCCAGACGATTAGTGGAGAGTTTTCCTGCAGTAGTCGACAATTACTCAAAAATTATTCAGAGTTTGCAGTCTAGGTTTAGTAGAGAGGATCTCCAGATTGAAGTTTATATGATTGAAAGTCAACTTCGTTCACTTGAGACTTTAGGTATAACTGCTGACAAGTATGCGGCGACATTATATCCTCTTATTGAGTCATGTTTGCCAGAAGATATGATTCGACTATGGCATAGATCTTCACAGTTTTTAAGGCCTTATGTTTCTGTGTCTATGAAAAATTTCGCAGAAACTGCAGAAGTTATAACTCTAGAAACAAGATTGAGTGGGCTAATGAACTTTTTGCAGAGTGAAGTTCAAAATGAACAAAAAATTGATTTAGCAACGGAAGGTTTTGGTTTACCGACTGAAAATAAATATAAATTTAATAGCCGCGTTGCCAAAAAGAAATTTAAAATTACCTAAGCAAGGAACTGATCAGCCCTTAGCCACCGCTGCTGGGTTAGTAAATTATGAGGTTTATAGGTGTGTTTTATATTGTTTTATAGCACAAAAATTTACTATGGACCAGAAACGTCGAACATTGTCAAAAAAGAAAGCCTGTTTTCAATGTCTGAAAGTAGGACACTCTTCTAAAAAGTGTAGAGGGCGTTTGAACTGTATATTATGTTGTTCTACCCTATAGGTTTTTTAAGAAGAAACAGAATAGAAAATGGACGTGGGCTAGTCCAGACGGAAGAACTAAGAGCGAATATGATTATATAATAACAGACAAAAAGCAAATTATTCAAGATGTCACTGTACTCAATAAACTAACAGTAGGAAGCGACCACAGACCAGTAAGAGCTAGAGTAACGATAAATCTACAAAAAGAAAGAGCAAAGATGATAAACAGTTGCAAACGCACAGTTTGGAATTCCCAAATCATCCAGAAGCATACATAAAAAATATAGCCGAAACTTTACAGAGTAATAATCCCAAACCTCTAAGTATCGACGATCACAATAAATTAATAACAGACTCGGTTAGAAACGAACAACTCAAATTTTGCAAGAAAATGACACCAAAAGTGAAAAGATTAGCAAACATACAAAAGCTCTCATGGAAATACGACAAAACCTAAGCGAGAACGAAAAGGGAAACAAAGAAGAATATAAAAAACTAAATAAAAGATTTCAGCGGAAATTAGAAAAGATGTAAGAAGATATAATACTAATGTAATTACTCAAACAGTAGAAGAGAACAAAGGTTCAAAGATAATGAAAAGAAAACTCACACAAAGTAAAAAAAATATTCAAGCTAAGAGATAAAGATGGAAAGGCAACAACAGATAAACAAAATATTCTGAAAATAACCAGAGAGTTTTATAAAGACCTCTATACCAGCCAAAGACCACAAGACAATTTCCCGACACGAGTAAAGACTCGCATAAATCAGGGATCGGAAATACTTTTACCCATTACTGTGTCAGAAGTAAGAGCAGCTTTAAAGGAAATGAAGAATAATCGATCGCCTGGTGCTGATGGACTCGTTATAGAGTCAATAAAAGCAGGAGGAGAAATTTTATTAAAATCAGTAAGCGAACTGTTTAATAAATGCTTACATACGCGTACGATTCCAAAAGACTGGAACAATGCAGTAATAGTCTTGTTACACAAAAAAGGCGATATTACTAAATTAGAAAATTATAGCCTCATCAGCCTCATCAGCCTCTTGGCACATATGTACAAACTCTTTATGAAAATCTTAACAAAGAGGCTAACACCTAAACTTGATTTCTATCAGCCCAAAGAACAGGCAGGCTTCAGGGCAGGATAAGTCACAAATGACCATTTGTATACCATAAAGATCTTAATTGAAAAGTGCATCGAGTACAACATACAACTGGTTCTTGCATTTGTCGATTACGAGAAGGCTTTTGATTCTGTAGAGTTTGAAACAATACTGGAAGCCCTAAATCAAAGCCGAATAGATTACAGCTACACGACACTAATCAAAACATCTACGAGAACGCTACATCAAGTATAAGACTACACGAAGACACAGAAATATTCAGTTTATGTCGAGGTGTTAGACAAAGAGACAATATTTCACCAAAATTGTTCACGGCAGTTCTAGAGTCAATATTTAAGAGCACTCAATGGCAAGATATGGGCATCAATATAGATGGAGAAAGATTAAATCACCTAAGATTTGCAGATGATGTTGTATTAATCGCAGATAATTTACATGATACAGTTTCTATGATGCATTCGCCTAAAAGTCTGTCTGAAAGAGCAGGATTAAAGATAAACATTGAGAAAACTAAACTTATAACAAATCTCGTAATGAGTGGAAATATAACTATTGGCAATAATACCATACAACAAACAGACACTTACAAATATCTGGGACACGAAATCAAAATAAGTAGAGACAATCAAACACATGAAATACAGAGGCAAATATGGTCAGCATTTGGCAAATTAAGCCATATTCTAAAAAGTTAAATTCCCATGTGTCTCAAGCGAAAGGTTTATAACCAATGTGTTTTACCTGTACAAACTTATGGAGCAGAGACTTTAACACTCACGCAAAAATCTGCGAATAAACTCAAGAGTTACACAACGAGCCATGGAACGTGCAATGCTGAACATGAGCCTTCGAGACCACATAAAAAACCAACACATCAGGCAAAGATCAGGAGGTCAAGACGTCATCGAAAGAACCACGACGCTTAAGTGGAACTGGGCAGGGCACTTAGCCAGAACACACGATGGACGGTGGACAAGACGTATTATGAAATGGAGGCCCGGAAACTATAAAAGAAGCCGAGGACGACAACCGACTAGATGGACCGATGATATAAAACGTGTAGCGGGAAACTGGCTACAAGCGGCCCAGTGTAGAGAACACTGGAAAGAACTGAGAGAGGCCTATGTCCAGCAGTGGACGCGATTGGCTAATTAATGATGTAGCTTAGTATCATTATTATCTAGGGGGGTACAGCAGCCATCACAGAAATAGCGGGAGTGACAATATGGGCAGCTAAAAAAGTTCTTTTCCAATGGTCCCATTCCTTTGCTATTAATTTCACAGATAGATCCCTGTCAAACCTCTCGGGTCTTAAATACTTCTTCATTTATGTAAACAAAACAATAAAATTAATATGACAGTGACAGTGAGTTCTGTCAAACACTGATAGCATAAAGTTGCCTACAATATTCGAAGTCTACAGTCAAAGCAATACCAAGGAGGTTAATATCAAATTAGTACCATGCAGCTACTCATTAGTTCTTTTTTAATTAATAAACAATAATAAATTCACATCTGTTACAGCCCTGGTCGTAATTTTCTAATCGAATTTTATTCTTGCATTAGCCATAATTTATGCATAAAACAATGTAACAAAGAACTATTCGCTGCCTAAAATTGGCGCAAATCAGTAATATGTGATACCTAAGTATCCCGTGCTATTCTATACCCAGCCGTTCAAAGTATAATTTTCCATCTATTTGTAGGAAAATTATTGAAAATTTAGTCAATTAGGCATTAACGTTCATAAATTATAAATGTCAAAAATTCATCGGCAACAGCGCTATCCCGCGAATAAAAAAAGAAATTCCCGCCAGCCCGTTGCCATTTTTAAAGTGTAACTGACAGGAGGTATACCTACAATTAAAATTATACAATTTTGGTTTTTTATTAATTAAAATCCTACAGTAAGACTAAAATATCTTGAAAGCCCAAAATAGATTTAAACCATAAACTGTTTTTTACTATGACATCCATGTATCAGCAATCCATGTCTTAACTATTATCCTGCCTGCGCGTTGTGCTTTCTGCAGATTCATCTGTAAGAGTTGGTGGACACTACTTCCATTCCCAGATTTATTCTTAAAAACAAGAAAATCTGGATTAAGACAGATATTCACAGGTATGTACATTTACTTATGAACACAGTTTAATATTTTTATATCCAATTTTTAATTTAATATGCTTTAAAGCGTGCTTTGAAAGTGTAGGTATATCTTACTGACTGCCATCCATTTTATCAAAAATTACAATATTTATCTGGCGATAACTATACATGTCATCAATATTCATCACATCGATACGATAAGATAAAGCTTTCATGCTCATGAAAGTTTTCCTACCATCACATTGAACCGTCACCTTAAAGTAAAAGCTTTGTATTGTTGCTATGTAGCTTGTTATAAAGTTATTAAATAGTTGATACATTTAGACATCCTTTATAGATCAAAAAGTTGTGTGTTCAAATTGTTAAATATATTTTTTATTCAATAATACTAATCTTTCAACTCACGCACATTTCTTGGTTTCTTATTTACACACCCGGCATTTTTATACTCGAAATCGTGCATCGGTAGACATCATAGCAAATATTTCTCAAAAGCGTTTTAATAAAGAGTAATAAATAAAAGTATCGTTTTTCTTTCACTACAATCTCTACAGCTAAAATAAACAAAGTAAAGTATTTACACCAAATGAATTCATTTACAGGAGTTAAAAAGTATAAATCCATTCATTTTATCAAAACTTAGACTTCAAACTAACGAAGGCTTATTATTTTTAACTTAAAATATAAACTTTTGCTTTCTGTATTTTATTATTTTGACTGTTAATCTTCAATAATTGATATTTATGAATTATGTTTTGCTAAATAGATAGGGTTTATGTATTCTTTGCACATTTTTATGGCTTAGCCATTTAAGCCACCTTAAAAATGGGTAATTTTTGATGTCTTATAGGTATCTCCTAAAACTGTTGTCCCATTTAAGTGATTTTTTTATTAAGTTATAGCCTCATTCCTTGACAATATCGTTGGAATAATATGGTGTTTTTTCTTAAAGTTTGCAGCACTCTGTGGAATATTCTAGCATTTGTAAAATAGCCTCATGGTTTCTCAACATTTTTTGTAATTTGCTAATTAGATAACTCTTATGTACTCAGAAGTCTTAAACCTTTTTGTATGTTGTCTTCACAGCTTATTTTCTCTTCTATGTATTTTTGTTTGCTAAATAGGTAAGGTTTATCTACTGTTTGTGTATTTGTATCACCTCAAAACATCTACTTTAGCATTATTTTCTCTTGATTTTCCTTTTATTTGATTTTTAATCTTTAATACTACTAGTATGGCATTATTGATACTTTTGATACTGATTTTTTGTTAAATAGAAAACCTTCATGTACTCAGAATTTTGGTACCTTTTTATATGTTTTCTTCACAGCTTAATTCCTGTGCTATTTTGGATTACAACTGGATATAGTTTTAGGCAAATTTGCACTTTTTGATACATAATTTTATCCAATTTATTTCTCTATATCTTTAGATTTGCCTTTTTCTTTTACTTAGGACCAATTTTTTTTTTAATTCTTTAATCAAATCAAAGCATCTACTTTGGTATTATGTATTATGATTTATATTTTGCTTGATTTATGTACTTAGTATATTTTTATCACCTCAAAGCTTCTACTGTTATTTCTACTTATATTTTACTTTTATTGTTAATCTTTAATACTTCTACCAAGGCATTGATACTTAGTGTTTAATAATTATGATTTATATTTTTATATCTCTTTGTATGTTTTCTTCACAGCTTCTTTCCTCTGCTATTTTTGTTTGCTAAATAGATAAGGTTTATGTACTGTTTGCATATTTTTATTACCTCAAAGCATCTACTTTAGCATTATTTCCTTTTAGATTTTCCTTTTATATTATTTTGATCTTTATTATCTTTACTACTTCTGTCAAAGCATTGTTGACACTTATTGATTAATATTGAATGAATTATATTTTGCTAAGTAGATGTATTTTGTACTCTTATATAGTCAGTATTTTTATATGTATTTGTATGTTTTCTTCACAGCTTCTTTCCTCTTCTATTTTTTTATTTAAACAAATATACCCGCATCAACCACTAAGGGTTATTAGCGGGGGGACATACACAAAGAGTAAGATACATATTCTTACATAAAAAAAAATTTACAATCTGGTATATAGTTTAGTCATTTTAAGATACAATGGACACTCGATAGTTATATGTTTCACTGACAACTGAGTGTTGCACTTGCTAAACATCTGAGTAGCCTCCTGGTTGAAGATATGATTGTGGTAAGGAAAGTATGTCCTATTCGCAGTCGGTTGATGATGACTTGGTCTTTTATATTACTTGGTAAAATGAGTTTGGTTCCTACTTGACTTAGACATTCTTTGAGTTTGTTAGCAGTGTGATCCCATTTAGTTCGCCACGCTCTGTACATGTGGGCTTTGATATTTACTTTTGATTTATGATAGCAATACTTTGGTCGGTTATTACATTGCTTGCCAGAGAGTACACTTCCTTATTACCACTTATTTCCATATGGGAAGGTACCCAGTTGAAGAAAATATCTTTTTGTTGAAACTGTAGATACTCTTCTATTTATATATATATATAAATAGAATAGTATATTTATAATATATATATATATATATATATTTATATATATATAGTACAGGTTGTTTACAACTGTCGTTGTTTTCCTGTCCCTAGTTTCCATCGTTTCCTATCTCGGGTGTCGGCTTCATTTAGCTGTCTTCCTTCCATGGCTTCATTCACGTCATCTCGCCAGCTTCTTCTTGGACGCCCTCTTTTCCTTCCTTCGGTTGGGATCCATTTTAATATTTTCTTTTTCACCTGTTGTCTGCCATTCTGTTTACATGACCGAACCAAGTTAGTTGTTTTTTCTGGACTTCGTCTATAATGTCTTTTTCTTGCTCCATTCTACGTTTTATTTCTTCATTGCGGATTCTGTCCATCCTTTCAATCTACAGCTTCTTCTCATAAAATCCATCTCGGTAGCTTGTAATTTTTTCTTGTTTCTTTTACTAGTGTCCCATATCTCTGCTCCATATGTTACTACCGGCTCAACCATCGTCTTATATATTCGTTTTTTCGTCGTTCTTGTGATTTTTTTATCCCAGAGAATGGAGTTTAGGCATTTGGTAATGTTTCTGCCTTTGTTTATTCTTGTATTTATTTCTTCATGGCTATTTCCGTCTTTTGTAAACACTACTCCTAGGTATTTTACTCTATTTGTTCCTTTGATTTTGTCACTCTCCAATGTCAGGTCTTGGACTGTATTTTTCCCCACTGAGAGATATTCGCATTTTTGTAAGTTCATTGTCAGTCCACATTCTTCGTACGCTGTTTGTAGTTTCCTAACCATATAGCTCGTCTATATCTTCTGCTACCACCAGTTGGTCATCATCGAAGAATAGTGTATAGAGAATATCCTCATCTATTTGTATTCCCATATTTCTGCATTGTCTTTGCCACTTTTGTAGAGATCGATCCAGATATATTTTAAACAGCGTAGGTGATAAACAGCATCCCTGTCGTAGCCCTTTCGTAGTGTTGTATTTCTCACTAAGTTTGCCAACTATTTTAATTGATGCGGTGTTGTTTACATACCACTTTTGAGTTGCTATTATTAACGAAGGTTTTATTTCCATGTTTTGCATTTCACTCCATAAATTATTTATCGGCACGTTATCATATGCCTTTTCAAGATCTATCAGGGCTATATGTGTTTCTTTGTTTCTTTGTTGTCGCTTTCTCGATTAATATTTTAAGTGTAAATAGATTATCTATAGTCGATCTTCCAGCTCTGAATCCGCATTGTTCTTCTGGTTGTTTCATACGAATGTCTTCTTCTATGAGGTTTCTAAGTATTCGGGAGTACAGTCGTCCTATAGTGGGGATGACAGCAATTCCTCTATAGTTTCTGACATTGTTTCGTGCTCCTTTTTTGTATATTGGGGTTATATAGGCCTCACGCCATTCTAACGGGGTCTCTTCTCCATTCAGGCATCGTTGGAACAGATCTTTGAGCATTTCCCACAGTTTTGCTGAGCCGTATTTAATAAATTTCTGGTGAGATGTTTCTGGGTCTGGCGCTTTTTTTAAGTTTAAAAGATCTTATCGCTTCTACGATATTTGTCATGTTCAATTCAATGAACTCTGATCGTATGTCTCTGTTTGCATTTTCGTGTTGAAAATTTTGTCTTCCTTCTTGTAGTAACTGTTTAAAGTAGGCTACCCAGTCTTTTTTCTGTTATGTTACTTAAATCTAATTTATTGTTGGTTGACGTTTTCATAGATTTTAGCGTTCTCCAGGCTTCTGAACTTTTCGATCCTCCAATCATTTGTTCTATGTATTCGCATTTCTTTTCCCAAGATCTATTTTTCCTTTTTGTTACTTCCATCTTCACCGTTTATTTAGGTTTTTATATATTTCTTTAGAGGGGTCGTCTTTTTTATCTAGATATGTTAGGTATGCTTCTTTTTTCTTCTTTATCATTTCATCTATTCCCTCATCCCACCAATATGGTTTTTGTTTTTGCGCGTCTTTTGCGTGCCTATTGCCTCTTCTGCTGCTTCTTTAATACTGTGTACTATGTGCTTGTATTCTTCTTCTATTGTTCTATTTTCTATTACCAGTTTTCCATCTAACCTTCTTTGGTATAAATACTGCACGCTGTTATCTTCTAGAGTTTGTAGATTATATACTCTTCTATTTTTGTTTGCTAAATAGATAAGGTTTATGCACTGTTTGCATATTTTTATCACCTCAAAATATGTACTTTAGCATTATTTCCTCTCAGATTTTCCTTTTATTTTATTTTTAATCTTTAATACTTCTTTCAAGTTTATCCAATTTATTTCTCTATATCTTTAGATTTGCTTTCTTCTTTTACTTAGGGCCAAATTTGTATTTTTTAAATTTTTGAATCAAATCAAACCATCTATTTTAGTATTATTTATTATTTATTATATTTACGATTTCCATTTTGCTATATAGATAACTATAAAACACTTCGTTTTCAAAATTACACAAAATTTATTATAATATATTTATCACTACAGTTGTTTCGACAGAGTGCCTTTCTCAAGTGATCTATTTTGGGTACGTGTTTACAGTTTATCGTCTTTATCGAAATAGGTTGAGGAGAGGAGAACTGTTTGTCTCAATTTGGTCATTCAAAATATTTATGTCTGTGTTTTTTAATTTGTTAATTTCCATAGATTCTAATAAAAATAGCTTAAGGCCTTTATTTTGGATGTGAAGAATTAGAAATTGGCCACTAAAAGTATGATTATGATCTAGAAGATGAAGTGCGTATGTAGAATCTGTTTTTCTATTATTAAAAGCCCTATTATGTTCTGCTATACGTTTTTTTAAAAGTTCTACCAGTTTGACCGATGTAAGTTTTTGGGCAATCGCCACATTTAAGTTTGTTTACACCAATGTGTAAGTGTTTTTTATTTTGGCTCTTGTTATCTTTAATATATTTGCATAAGTTGTTGTTTGTTCAAAATTCTGGTGTTATTCCTTGTTTTATGTGTTTGGCTATTTTTGTTAATATCTTGCTTGAAGGTAGATACAATCGAGCAGAAGGTACTGGGTTTTTCTGAATTTCAGGTATAGTTTTTTATTTAAAATTTTATTAATTGTTTGTTCGTTGTACCCATTGTTTACTGCCATTTGCTTAATGATGTGTAATTCTGTATCAAAGTTTTATTTTGACATCGAAATTTCTGTTAATCTATGTAACATGCTATGATAGGTAGCCAGTTTATGTTGTGTAGAATGGGATGATGAATTGTATAGTCGTGTCAGTATGGGTAGGTTTATGAAATACGGAGAACTCATGTTTGTTTTCAAGTCTTATAATTTTTAAATCTACAAATTTATGGATTGATTTTGTTCTGTTTTTAGTGTAAATTCAATATGACTATGGAGTGAATTAATGTACATAAAAATTGGTCAAGTTGCCTGTTAGTTCCTGTAAAACATATCAGTACATCGTCTACGTATAACGTCAAATATAAAACAAACAATTTCGATTTAGCAGTGTTGACAGGTTTTTATGATGTATATGCTATATGCTTCAAATATATATAATATATATAACAAGCGAGTCTTCTACAGCTGGCGCGCTTCTCGGCATCCTAATTTCCAGCGTTTTCTATAGAAGCAATCTTCAGTTGTTAGATCTCTGGCGGTCATTGGCATCGTCGACATTCGTCTCTCCAGGATCGTCTTGGTCTACCTCGTTTTCTTCTATAGTTCAACAATTTTCAATTAAGTGACTAATCTACAAATTGAACTAAACAGTAGTGGCAACCATGTAAAATTTCATTAGTAAATTCTTACCGGGGGTCATTTTTTATTTGTGTATGCTTCGCCCATGTAAGTATGTAAATTTGTAACCCATGTTAAGATAAATTTGCTTCAGTAACAATATAAATTGGTGCGATTCACGAGTGTTAGTGAGACAAGTTCAACGAATAGTTTGAAATTGATAAACTTATCAATATTTTGCTGGTCTATATATATTTACGTTCTTAGAAAGAATGTTAATGAGAGAAAATATGATATCTTGTTTATTCCTTCCAGATTATAAACATTTGTGCATAAGCGTAGTGTGTTATTGGGAATATATTTATTAAATAAACTTTATTATTAACTTTAAAATAGTTTTAAGGTAAGTAAAGTAAATTTGAGACCAGTTTATTCTTTATATAGTATTAAACCTTAACGGGCGCCTCCCGCTCAATATACAAAGTGAAATTTGACAATTAATTTATTAGATTCGATTAAAAACACATAAATTAGGACTGATTTATAATTAAAACAAATTTTTTTCTCATTTTCAAGGAAACTACAATTTTTAATTAATATGAACATATTGTATCTTAAACGTTAAATTAAATTTTAAGGTGTACATTTTCGAAACATTCGGGGTGTAGATGCATTCTACACTTTTTTACATACATAAATAGTATTACTTTTGTACATCCCACATTTTTGCACTATCGTTCTTTTTGTAATGTAGCCAATATTGTCGAATTGGTTTGATCTGGTTAAAGCAAATTTAGATTGACGTCCATGTACTAAGTGACACTGATGTAGCGGTTTCTTCACTATTATAAATTAAAATTATAAATCTATATCGGCTCATGCTTTCTCTTATAATATACACTTCTTTATCTTCATCCTTTGATCAATGCATATCAACTTGAAGCGAAGTGTAAGCAGATAATATACATATATAGCTAATATTTTATTTAAATCTATGTTATTATTTCAAAATTGTGACGATTATTCTCAATTATTTTTTATCAAAAAGAGTGAAAAAAACTTCAATATATGACTTGCCTCCACGGTTGGATTTTATTGTCTAAATATCAATCAGACTGATGTTGAGTTAGTACTGAGCAGAATGAATATCCGTTATTACAACTAGAGATAAATTTGGATTTACTATTTTTGTCTGGTTTTTTTCTCTTGGATTTTATCTGTGGTTCAGAGGAATATCATAATCAGAATCGTCAGAATTCCAAATCACTTGTATTTCATATGTACCTGCAATATCCGATGTTATTGATTCTTCACTAATAATATTATCATCAATGTCTTCAAGGAATACAATAATATACCAGCAAACGAATGGGAAAGATACCGACGGAATGTTTAAAGCAAAGGAATATAATAATCATACAATCAAGTATCTAAATTAAGACACCAATTAGAAATCAGTTTTCAGGAAGTAGAAATAGTCATAAATTCACTCAAAAATAGAAAAGGTCATGGCTGCAGAATGGGGAATAAAGAAATCCAAATATTATGTTATGCAGACGACGCCGCATTAATCGCCGAGACAAAGACGAGCTCTAAAGATTAACACATTCTCTTCAATACAACAGCTAAGAAATACATTATGACAATATCAACAGAAAAGTACAAATGTATGACAACATTTAAATACCCACTACGGTGTAAAATCGAAATGGATGAGAAATAAAGCCGGAAACAAGGTTTAGATATCTGGGGAATAGATATTAAAACTAGTTACGGAGATGTTGAAGAAGAAGTACGACAGCAAAGCTTAAAAGCAAGTAAAGCGGCGGGTTTCTCTTAATGACACAATCTCTAAGAACACAAACACCTAAGACAAGTCACAAAAACAAGAGTCTATAAAGCAGCAATTAGACATATTAACATACACGGCGAGATAGGGAGAGAAGCAAAAACATAAGAAGATCATGTAATATAGAAGACGTAAATGGATGGGTGACAAAACGAAAACAGGAATGGAACGAACACATCAGTAGATGAGTGGAGAAGATAGAATAGTTCGAATAGCACGAGATAAGTCACCAAATTGGACGAGAAGTATTGGCAGACCAAGAAAAATATGGTAGGATTATTCAAACAAGTTAGGAGGCTAATATTGAATGAAGAAGAAACAGGCTTTACAGCCTACATACTAGAAGGAAGAAGAAGAAGTATGCTCATTGTGTTCTACATCAGAAACTTTCTAATCTAATCTCGGCGGCAAATACACCACTTTAAGTGAATCAGTATTTTTACAATCTGAGTCTTCTTCTAACAAAGCTATTAATTCTTTAGTAGTTAGTGCCATTCTTCATTTCATATTTCGAGAATTTACTGAAATAAACAAATGCACTACTATATAAACGCATTCACCTAATAATAGTTTAGCTTATTCATTTTTATTTATAGGAACTTCCTAATATATTTTCATATTTATATAAACAAATAAACACAAGGAAACTTTCAAATTAAGTTAAAAAAAATCAAATTTATCGTTTACAGCACACAGCAATCTATAAATAAAGAATGATGTGTAATTAAAATTACAGATTGTTTTTAGTCTAATGAAAAAAAAAATAAGTATTTTTCAAAGTTTTCTGTTTTTTGAAGTTCTGTATTAGAGGACTCTCTAATAAGAATAAAATTTTACTTTACTTTGTTTGATACCTGTGAAAAGAGATATGATAATTTAATAATTAAATCGGTTTTAGATTTAATTTTTACGTAATTACTTGTGTTTAAATAAATAATTAAATTTTTTTTTGGTACGCCTCTGCAAAATTGATAATTTCAATACGATTTCGTTAAAAAGTTATCGTTAAGGACTTCGTTAAGTACGATGTTGCCAAGTAATCACCTTCAATTAAAAATTGTTTTAGTATAGTTGGCGGAGTCCATTCTTCTATTTTTTTTTTGCCATCTATTTTCCGGCATTCTCTGAAGGTGTCCATACCAGTTAAGTCTTTTGGCTTTTGGCTTCGCTTCAAATATAAAGAGAGGAATCTTTAGAAAAGTACATTTTAATTATATTATGTTATAAATTCTGCAATTTAATTTACATAAATCAAGAATGAGTAAATATTTGTTTCTTTAAATATTAATTGCAGTTAATTATTAGAAATTTTTTTTGGCAATTGTCCTTTTATAGATTTCGCAATCTTTAAATCAGCAGTTGCCAAACTGCAACAGATGATTGCATATAATCTCGAAAGAGACAAAAATATTTACTCATTATTGTTTCATATAAATAAAAAATTATAAAAAGCTATAAAAGATTATAAATAATCATAAAAAATTATATAATAAATATTTAATTATAAAAATTATAAAAAATTATAGAAAATAAAAAAATAATAATTACATTACAGTCTACAACAAACAATTGTGTTTTCCAAACAGTATAGAGTATGTACTGTTTTCATGTTATGGAAATAATTAAATTACTGGTTGACTGTTTAAAAAAAAAATATTGTTAATATATCATGCTAAAAAATAAAAAATAAAAATCTGTGGCTAATGGACCTACTTCCAAGCCATATTTTCTTTTGCACACATACACACAAATAAAATGAAATAAAATAAAATAAAGCAAAATTAAGTAAAACTGGGTAAAATTTAAATAAAACAATATTAAATAAAACTAAAATTAAATAAAATTCAGTAAAATTAAATAAAATAAATAAACATACCTAAATAAAAGGAGGAGGAAAAGCATAGCTTTCTAAGCAAGGAGCGATGGTTTTAATTTATTTTATTTTAGTTTATTTCGTTTCATTTTTTTTTATTCTATTTTATTTTTATTTGAATTAAATTGAAGCTGTATATAGCTTATATTCTGTCTTTATTCTTAAACCACATAAAATATGTATTGTATTATTTTTTTTAGACTGACCAAATTCATAGTTATCAAGTACCCATAAAATTGATAATGGCTACCGACGATATATTTGATATTAGTACAATTAAAGACATTTTACCTAAAGTAAGTAACTTATATATTTCAAAATTCAGTGATTTCTGCCATTCTTTGGTACTATATCAATTTTGAACATCTAAAATTTTCAAAAATTTCTTTATTTCAATTGTTCTACAAGTGAATTGTGAAGTTGTTCTACAAGGGAAGTAAATGCAATTTTTAGAAGGCTCAGATTATAAAGCAGAAATCTGAATTGTGTTTCGAAACTATTTTACGATTGTTGTAATTAGATGTCGCTATTGCGTCCGTATTGAAGCCATGTTATTGTTGCTTCTTAAAAGGCAGAAAATATTGATTTTTCACGTTGAGAAGCCCTATGAATAGCTCTTCTGACGAGACCTATTAGGTCGAAATACGTATCAAGAGATACATAGGATTTGTTTGCGTGAAATCAAATATTTGCTGTCTTTTCTCATTTTGTTCTACAAGTATTTTCAGGTTGCTCTATAATTTTTTTAACATTATTTCATTTGATATGATTGAACATTTTTGACTGCCTTTATTAAGTACAGAATTCTAAACTTTATATTAGTAATATGAATGAGCACTATAAATATTTTATTTTGCAGGAAAAGTTGCAATATTTTACCAATATAGTAAAAAAAAAATTGGTTGAAAAGTATTCGATTTTTTTATCAGGTATTTAATTTGTTTATTGAATGTTAATAAAAGGAACAGTAGGAAACATGAAAACAACTAACTAGCAAAATTATTGTTTTTTTTAAACGGAAAATCATGTTATCACGCATTACGCACAAATCGCTTCCCTTTTTTTGTAGTTCTGTAGGACTTAAGTAACTCACGAAGACTTTACTGACTACTCAATTCCTCACTGCACAAATTTCTTAGTAATTTGCAAAATAAGTGATGGATTCTTCGATAGAAACACCAAAAGGCTCTTTGCACCGTCACTATCACGAAAGTTGAAGCTATCTCTGTGTCTTAGTAACTAGGCATCACAAATCTGCTTATTGTGATTCTTTATCTTTATGTGTGTATCTTTATTGTGTTATTAAACTTGAAGTTTCAAGTTTTTCCAATTTCAGCTAACCAACAAATTTACTCTGTGCAAAGCTATTATTAAAAGTAACTTCTTTGCAACCTCTGCCCTTGGTCCAATCTGGTGGCTACCGTCACCAGGGACCGTTGGGCCGCCGGAAACTAAGGGCCTTTTTCTAGTTTATGTCATGTCATTTACGGGGAAAATTAGCCATTTCACTACCGCGCTAGTAAGATAGGTTGGGGTTGGGGACCTGGTCTCTCCTAAAGGCTTGGACATAGGAGAAAGTCAGTAGCTAGCGTACGGCAGGGACGCCACTCCCTGTAGCAGCCTGTTCTCTACCGAGAACGTAGAGGAGTGCTACCCATACCAGTATCAATGTCAAATAAAATTGAGTTACCTTCCACCCCTAACAGTATTTTGTCTGAAGCTGAATTTTCAGGTACTAATGAAGGCAAGAATCCCAGAAATAATGAATTTTCTTCCTACACTTGATTTTTTATATCCACTTCTTCTAACAACATAACTTTCGAACGACAGACAGTACTTGTATGTCCCACTTCCTTACAACTGAAACATTATCATGCTTAGGCTGGACATTGTGATGAATCATGTTTTCTACCACATCTAAAGTATGACTTATATTGGACATACCTTCTACCAGCTTGATGATTAGCATCATTTTAATTGTAGCTTCCTTCTTTCTAAACATTACTTTATCTAACTGTTCTTTAATTGCAACTACATTTTCCGGTTTAATCCTTCTAACTTGACCGTTTGTAAGTTCTATTGAAATTGCTTCTCATAAGCTCTTTCAAAGGAAATATCTTCTTCCGCCAGGAGTTTACGTTTTATTGTGATTGATCGTACACCACATACAAGTCTGTCTCTGAGAGATTCTTTCAAAAATTGATCAAATTTACAATATTGAGCCACACTTTTTAGTTTTGACACAAAACTTTTGCAGCTCTTGATTTGTGTTGTAAAATTTATACCTTTCAGCGATAACTAACCGCTTTGGACTATAATGTTGAGTCAGAATTTCTTTTAACTCCTCAAATGTTTTTGAATTTGGTAGTTCTGGTGCTAATTAGTCTTTTAAGACGCTGTAAACTTCTCCACCAATTAAAGTAATCAATAATGGAACTCCCTTGTCTTCTACCATTACATTACATAAAAACAACTGCTCAAGTTTATGTGTATAAGATGTTACATCACTTATAGCAGTATCGAAATGTTCAATGGTCCCAATTAACGACATTTTTCTACTTTTACATGGATTCTTTCTGTGACACGTCGCCAAATATGTTGTGTATTTAGTGAAGAACAGACTAACAAAACATAACTATTTATTTACCTATAAAACTGTTACATAATTGAATTAATCATAGCAGCGTGGACATTCGAAGCTGCTCATCGACATCACAACCTCACCCGAGTCTCTCTAATTTTCCGAAGTCTCTACTGTTTCGATGCAGGATAAAGATATAGTTTTAATAACATTTTTGTAGTACCATTTTTTGCCGAGATAGCTTTTCCAACTTTTACAATTTATAATTTGTTTATATATCAATATTACCATTTAAAACTGAGTGAGTACATCTACCAATCTTATTACTTAACAATGCCATTTATACATATAGTAAAAATTGTAGAATATTTTGAAGAATAAAGGTCGATTTATACATATTCGTGTTGTGTCCGTTCCGTGTTATGACAGTGCCCGGCAAAAAAAAAAGAATAATGTACTCTTATGAGTATGGACGTAGTTAAGCAGAAATCGTCCAACCCACAAATTGTTAAAAATGAGTTCTTTACACAATTTCTTACTTAATATAATATGCAGAAACCGTCCAAGTGAAAACATTACATACTATTTTAATAATCGTCAAAGTTATAACCCACAAACTAGGTTACCTCAGATTTTGCATTTTTTTTGTGTTGAAAACATCCAAATGAATACTTATAAATTTCGGTATACTTGTTAAAAATAAGAGTGTAATCAGAAATCGTCCAAACCACTTGGTATCATTTTACGTATCTTCGATTTCGGTCGATAATAAAATTTTATTACGGTAATGTGTCTTGTTAATGTTTAAAACGTGCCTTGAGCATGTAAACCCAGGAACTTTTTCGATAAAAATTAATTTATTATAGGTACTCATCGCATAGTTCCCTTTAGTTTTAAGTAAATGGACCTATGTATTGATAAACATTTCTTTGTTTTTTTTATTCAGTTGTGTCTTATTTTTCTGACTGTTCGGTTTTAAAAATACTTATTTAATAATAATTATGTCGAAAAGAAGCAAATGCATTACATGAGCTAGCAAAACTTATATAAAATCAAACAAATAGTGCAATATCTAACATGGAATTTAATTCAAATATTACCAAAAAACTGGTGTGACGGACGCCGTTGAAAGAATTACAACCCTGAAATGGAACTGGGCAGGACATGTTGCTAGGGTCAGAGATGGAAGATGGACAAAGAAAATTTTAGAGTGGAGGCCTAGACACGATGCTTATCGTAGTCGAGGACGTCCTCCAACAAGGTGGTCGGACGATTTAAAGCGCATCCAGTCTAACTGGATTCAAGTTGCTCAAGATCGGATGCAATGGAATTATTTACGGGAGGCCTATGTTCAGCAGTGGACGCAAAAAAATGGCTAATGATGATTACCAATGTTGAGGTAAGTCGGAATTTTTTATTAAAAAATACCTATAAGTTGTTTACTGATTATTTTTTCGTGATTTTCGGTCAGATTGAAGAAATAACACACAACTCTCTCTTTTCTTTACAATGTTTTGATTTATTTGGTTGCTAATTCTTAAAAAAATAAAGAAAAGAGAAAAGAAGAGAGTTTTGTGTTATTTCTTCAATCTGATACAACATCATTTTATACAACATCATTACATAATTTAAATATATTGTAGAATATGGATGATACAAATTCCACCTTCACAGTGAACCATCGTTATCCAATAGTCGTATTCGTGAAATGGTTTTAAACGAGAAAACTGGATGTTTTGAATCAGCTTCTACCATAGATTCTGTTGATGATTATGATGTAAGTATTAAATCTTTGTACCTATACTGTTTAGTAAAATGTTTTATAATGCTATTCGCTATATATCTGTTTAACACGTTGCGTGCGGATGTCTGATTCTAAGACTTGTGCTCTGACCTGAAACTTATTTTTTAATAAAACTCCTAAAAAATAATTAATTAATGTTTATTAGTAATTATAATACTAAATTATAGTAAAACAATGAAACATTTTTGCATGGCTCACATGTATGCCACCAGATATACGATAAAGGTACTTGCACCAGGAACGGATGGCGCATATGTATGTCGCAGGAAGAAAATTTAAAATATATTGATGGATTCGACCGTTACTTGATGGAAATTCATTTTATGTAACAATAAAACACTGAAAACTTTGTTTTCAAACTTCCACAAAAATTTATTTTAACTCTTATCACTACAGCTGTTTCGGCTGATTGCCTTGAGAATCGACTTGAGAAAGACAATCAGCCGAAACAGCTGTAGTGATAAGAGTTAAAATAAATTTTTGTGGAAGTTTGAAAAGAAAGTTTTCAGTGTTTTATTCTTCTTCTTCGTCTAGCCATTCACGTCCACATCTGAACATAAGCCTCTTCAAGTCTTCCTTTCCATTGCTTTTTATTGTACGCTACTTGTAGCTAATTTTTCCGGCAGTCCTTTTCAGATCATCTGTCCATCTCATAGGAGGTCTGCCTCTGGGTCTTTTGTGTTGGTATGGTCTCCATGTTAAAATTGATCTGTGCCATTTGTTTAGACCGCTCCTAGCTACATGTCCAGCGTATTCCCATTTCAACTTTAATGATTTTTGCACCACATCGGTGACTTTGGTTTTCTGTCTTATCCATGTGTTCGTTTTCTTGTCCTTAAGTGATATACCTAGCATTGCTCTTTCCATCGCGTGTTGAGTGACTCTAAGTATATTCATATTCTTTTTTGTGATTGTCCATGTTTGTGCCGCATAAGTTAATATCGGAATAATGCATGCATCAAAAACTTTAGATCTAAGATGTAATTGAATTTGTTGATTTCTGTCCTCCTGTGCACTCCTCGTTCTATGTTTACATAATTGGTATTTCCGTTGTCTGTTCGAACACATCCTGTGTGGTTCCAGTATGTATTGCTTATTATAGCTATGTCGTGTCCGTCCAGCCCTACTTCTTTTAGCACCTCAATCAATTTTTCGTGTCTAATGCGGTAGAAGGCCTTTCTGTAATCGACAAAGCACACATACAGCTGTTTTTGAACCTCGAGATACCTTTCTGCCATTAGTGTCAATCCCATTATTGCTTCTCTGGTGCCTATACCTTTCCTAAAACCATATTGAGAACGACTCAGGTATTCTTCACACTTATTGTGAATGCGGTTATAAATTACTCGCATAAAAATCTTAGCAGCATGACTCATTAGGGATACAGTTCGATGGTTTTCACATTTCCTTGCTTTTTGTTTTTTAGGAAGAGCTACATATGTGGATGTTAGCCAGTCATGCGGTAGAGTGCCATGTTCATATATAATGTTAAAGAGGTAGGTTAATTTCCCGACAGCATCATCACTCAGGTGTTTAAAATGTTCGGCTGTTGTTAGATCTTCGCCGGGTGCCTTGTTGTTGCGTCTTTTATTGCCCGCATAACTTCTTCGGTTAGAATACTTAGTTTTCCATCGGTATCTATTTGTGGGGGCCCTTCTGCTCTCCGATCACCAAACAAATCTTTAAGATATTGTTCCCATATTTCCTTCTGTTTTTCAGGGTCTAATTCCATTTGGTTTTTCGTGTTTGTTACAATAGATAAATGTTTGGGTTTCCATATCCCAGCGACTTCTTTCACCTTTCTGTGTAATTCTCTATCTTTATGCTTCCTTTGCAGATCTTCTACCTCTTTACATTTTTCTTTCATCCACTCTTCCTTAGCTACATTTATCTTTCTCTCAATTTCCCTGTTAAGCTCTTTGTATCTTGTTAGGTTTTTGTTTTTTACCATCCGTCTCCTTTCCATAATTTGTAATATTTCGTTTGTCATCCATGGTTTTCTTTGTTTACGGTTTTCTTTCTGTATATTTTGGTTTGCTGCCTCCAGGACAGTATTTTTAATTTTTCCCCACATGTCTTCAATGTTTTCTTTTATTGTCTTCTCTTTAGTGGGAGCTAATGTCTTAGACTCTAACTGCGTGTCTACCATGTCTTTATACATATGTTTTTGTCCCTGGTCAGCACTACTCCATGCTACTCTCTGACTGGGTTTAGCCTTGCCTACTCTTTTAACTTGCTTAACTATAAGTTACACTAATTCATCATAAAACAATAGACAGAAGAAATCAAATGCATTTTTATGCTCACCCATGTTCACAAGAAAATTCTGTGCTCGCGTAAATGGAATGGACTTCATGTAACATTGAGTTTTATTCCAGACTCTAACTTTATTTGTTTTTTTAGGAGTAACGGTTACTTGGTCATTGATAGGTAGTTCTGTTACCTCCTCAATATTAGCCATAGGTGGTTCAGTTACCTCCTCAATATAAGTGATATCATCTAAAAATAATAAGAGATACATTTGCGAAAATTTAAAAATCTTAATTTTTTGCCTAAGTCATCATTAGAACTTTCCTCGTCACTAGGTTTGTAAGAAACATCACTAAGTTCAAACTCGTCTATCTCACTATCACTTTCTAGTAACATTTGTAATAGTTCCTCTTTACTAAAATTTTTTGATTTTTTCTCAGATACTTTACTTGATTTAGAAATTTTAGGCCGCGACGGACCTGCCTCCAAGTCACTCATTTTACACTAACTTCGATCTGAAGAGCGATTTCAACCTTTTTTATTCATAAGTGGATTCTCGTCTGGCATATACATCATTTAGAGATAATAATTACATACAATATCTTATATACTTCAGCACAAACCATTATTTTATTTGTTGATGTATTATAAAACCAATGTAATTATAAGTAAAGAATGCCTTATAGTTTATTCGTCTTCCGGGTTTGGACCGTGTCATTTGTGAGTGACCCAAAAGTGGGTTCATCTCGACGTTTCGCTACAATTGTATGTAGCTTCTTCAGGAGAACAAAAAAAGAAAAAAGAAAGAAAGAAGAAAACAAAAAACAGGAAGATGGGTAGTTAGCAACGGTAACTCAGTTACTCAACGCAACCAGAGGCGAATACTAACTACCAAGATGGGCATTTGGTCACAGTAACTCAACTACTCAACGCAGCCAGAGGTGAAAACCAAATGCCAGGACAGGGATTCACGTCCAACAGCTCAGAACACTAACGCGTCGAGAGGCGGGGAGTGAATCCGACGATTACTCCGCTACCGCTCTATTTATAGTCGCGGTGCCTGTCGTGTCGGAACGTATCGGCACACTTCGTGGCGCGAACGTCAAGAAGCGCGCGTTGGCCAATCATGTGGCTGCATCGTAGTGGCGGGACCGGACGGCGGTTCTAGACTGAGATTCCAGATGGGAGACAAGTAGTATCCTTCCTCTCGATTGATATTATGGGGATTTTTTCGGATCTCTAGAGATTCGCGGATTTTCCTGGAATAAAAGAAGGGGCTTTTAGAAATAATATGGGTTTTTTCGAACAATATGGAATGACCGGTTTCTTGGCAGTGTTCTGCAACTGCAGAATGGGAGAAAAGACCTGATCGAATGCATCTTTGATGCTCTTGAATCCGAGTTTTGACGGAACGACCAGTTTCGCCAATATACACATGTCCACATGAACAAGGAATAGAATAGACACCACAGGAAGATAGGGGCGGTAATGGGTCCTTAGGAGAGGGTAGATATTGTGAGATTCTCTTGGGTGGTCGAAAAGTAGTCCTGATACCTTCTTTGCGAAGAATTTTGCCAATCCTATCAGTGACATTTCGAATATACGGAAGAAAAGCCACAGGAGTATTACCCGAAGATTCTGAATTTGTCGTCCTAGGGTGTAAAGGGGGATGTAGATGTCGGTGTGTAATATTTTGAATTGTGGACTTGGAGTAACCGTTGGCGACAAGGGTTTTTTGCAGATGGCCAAGTTCTTCTCTAAGGTTGTCGGGTTCAGAAATCGAAATGGCCCGATGGATGAGAGAGTTGATCACAGAATTCTTTTGGGCAGGATGGTGGTGTGATGAAGCATGTAGGTAACGATTCGTGTGAGTCTTTTTTCTATAAACAGAGTGACCCAATCGGCCATTGGGCTTGGAGGTGACTAACACATCGAGAAAGGGAAGGGACCGATTATTTTCTACTTCCATTGTGAATTTTATACTCGGATGTTGTGAGTTAAGATGATCTAGGAAGGGAGAAAGGGTATGTTGACCATGGGGCCAGATGATAAATGTATCATCAACGTAGCGGAACCAGACTTTTGGTTTTAAGGGGTAAGATTCTAGGGCTAAAGACTCCAAGACTTCCATGAAAATGTCAGCAATGACAGGGGAAAGGGGAGAACCCATTGGTGTTCCAGATATTTGTTTGTAGAAATTGCCTCTAAAAGAAAAATATGTTGAAAGGAGGCATTTTTCCGCAAGATCTGCCAAAACCAAAGACTTGTTATCATTGGTCAAGTGATCTCGCAGAACGACTAGAGAGTCATGTATGGGGATATTGGTAAATAGGGATGATACATCGAAACTGACGAGAATGTCTTGGGGATCGACTGTGAGAGAGGAGATTAAGGTGATGAAATGTGTGGAATTTCGGACATAAGAAGAGGTGCGACCAGTATAGGTCTTAAACTGATTCGACAAGTACTTCATCAAGTACAAAGAATGCCTTATCCAAAAACCTAATAGTAAATTTAAATCATTCGACGGATTACTGTAAAAAAAACACATATTAAAAATGTGTATAATCCGTGGCATACATGCGTGCCGTCCGCATATTGGTAAAGGCACCTTGTGGCTCACATGTATGCCATCCGCACGGAATGTGTTAATGATAATTAAACTGTGATGTACCTATTGTTAAAATCTAGGTACACACAATTTTGTAAACACAGGTATTAATTAATCTTATTATAGAAATGTTAAATTGATACCTATTATTATGATCATCAATTATTTATTAAAGTAATTACACAATAATGTAAAGCATATAAAAAATATTTTTCGATAAGTACCTATAGTAAACTTTATGCAAAAGATTAATTTGAATGAATTGAGTTTGTTTTATTTTTTGGTACCCGGTAGTTTATTAAAAGCAAACTTCTTTAATTAAAATGGACGCTTTCTATAATTTTTTGAAATTTTTATTTAAAATATGATCTAATAATAACTTTTTATCCTTACAGAATGTCAATAAGTGATGTCTTTAGTAGCGGTTCCTCTGATATGTATATATCATCGTCACTTGAAGAGAGTTCCGATAACAATGAAAGTTGTCATGATAGTCCATTTTTAGCCAGTACATCAGGTCGTCCAAAGAAGGGAAGAGAAAAGAAAGTTGCAATGACGCCAGCAACATCAATGAGTAATAGGAACAAAAATGAATCCTACATTGACTACAAAGGAAAATTGAAAGCTGCTAAAGAATTTCAATATGACTACAATTATTGTAACTGCCCGATGAAATGTTAGACTAGGCGGGATCTG
This sequence comes from Diabrotica balteata, assembly GCA_918026665.1. NCBI lineage: Eukaryota > Metazoa > Arthropoda > Insecta > Coleoptera > Chrysomelidae > Diabrotica > Diabrotica balteata. The sequence goes on from OU898285.1 coordinate 9,236,812, forward strand.
TAAAAATTCAGACCATAATGAACATTTTCCATAGGAAGCTATTTTTTTGCTGGAATCCCTTCAATATGTGCCCAATATCGATAATCACGATATGCGCCAGTCGCAAACCCTGTGCTAAATTTTTTATTTAACAAAATCTGAAAACAATTGAAAATTTCTCATTTTTTTGCTCCTATTTTCGTTTATAATTCGGAAAATATTGATCCTAGAGAAAAAATTATAAGAAGTTAAAAGTTTCGTTATTCAATTTTACACAATATTTCGTTAGCTAGAAATTGAAAATTTAATGTTTATTGTTGAAAAAATAGCAATAATTGAAAAAAAAGTACAAAAAAATGAAGTTAATCCTTTAAATGTTTTCAACTTTTTAAACTTGACTTACAAGCTCCATATTCCGCCTAGAAAAACTTTTTAATATGTTTAAAACGTGTGCTAAATTTTTTTAAGATCGGTCGGATAGGTTTTGCATAATAATTTTGCAATCCAGCCTACTGGAAAAAAAAAATCGCAAATTTTCAAATTTATAGTAGGCCCTAAATAAGGCCCTCAGATAGTTGCAATTTTTTTTACATATAAAGGAAGGCTCAAACTTCCAAACGCTTTTTGTAAAATTCAAATCGGTTCACTAGGAGAGCCTAGAAATTTTTTAAAGTTTTAAACATTTTTTAGGCTTATAAACAAATTGAATAACTTTACGAGCTTTAAACCTATCATTTTCGAATCAAAATATATTCTCAAATCAAATAATGTCATTATTATGATAAAGCTGCAGAAATTAATTATTTTAAAAAGTTTGATTTTTACAAAAAAAAAAATTCGTTCGCCTTTGTTTTAACAATTCAAATTATTACTGTTATTATATATTGTTACTTTTAGTAAACAAATATGTATTTATAAATTGTTAATAAATAATTTGAATTGTTAAAACAAAGGCGAAAGAATTTTTTTTTTGTAAAAATCAAACATTTTAAAATAATTAATTTCTGCAGTTTTATCATAATAATGACATTATTTGATTTGAGAATATATTTTGATTCGAAAATGATATGTTTAAAGCTCGTAAAGTTATTCAATTTGTTTATAAGCCTAAAAAATGTTTAAAACTTTAAAAAATTTTCTAGGCTCTCCTAGTGAACCGATTTGAATTTTACAAAAAGCGTTTGGAAGTTTGAGCCTTCCTTTATATGTAAAAAAAATTGCAACTATCTGAGGGCCTTATTTAGGGCCTACTATAAATTTGAAAATTTGCGATTTTTTTTCCAGTAGGCTGGATTGCACAATTATTATGCAAAACCTATCCGACCGATCTTAACAAAATTTAGCACACGTTTTAAACATATTAAACAGTTTTTCTATGCGGAATATGGAGCTTGTAAGTCAAGTTTAGAAAGTCAAAAACATTTAAAGGATTAACTTCATTTTTTTGTACTTTTTTTCCAATTATTGCTATTTTTTCAACAATAAACATTAAATTTTTAATTTCTAGCTAACGAAATATTGTGTAAAATTGAATTACGTAACTTTTAACTTCTTATAATTTTTGCTCTAGGATCAATATTTTCCGAATTATAAACGAAAATAGGAGCAAAAAAATGAGAAATTTTCAATTGTTTTCAGATTTTGTTAAATAAAAAATTTAGCACAGGGTTTGCGACTGGCGCATATCGTGATTATCGATATTAGGCACATCCTGAAGGGATTCCAGCAAAAAATAGCTTCCTATGGAAAATGTCCAATCCAAAACAGATCCCGTCTAGACTATGTTCTGAGTTGATTTCTACAGAGTCACGAAAACAGGAATTTGATCGTTTTTGGAGTCTTGGCTCTAATAATGCCCAAACTATCTTCATTGTCAATAATATCCACGAAATGCCAAAAAAAAGAATATATGGAAGACTGGAACACTGAAAGACGTCTGTATTCCAGACAATATTCTTTACTAAATTAGCGTATTTGTAGGCAAATGTTTATCAATAGTCTTAGAATAACTCCGTCAAGAGTAACAATAGATCTAAGGTAAACAATCATGCTCCAATTCTTGATCAAAGAGGTAGAAAACAAGGTGGTTTAAACAAAGTCCCTGAAAATAAAATTCAGGAAATAATCAACCAGATGAATAAACTGCCAAAGTACATATCGCACTACTGTCGTGAAAACACGTCTGCATTATTTTTACCGGCACATCTCTCATTATTAAAGATTTATGCTCTATACAAAACTAAAGTTCAAAACCCTGTGAAATGTGGTATTTATAAGAGGATTTTTTATGAAAAATTTAATTTGAGATTTAATGTTCCAAGAAGGACACATGCGAGGTATGAGGTTCATTTAAAAAAAAACTACAAAATGAAACGGATGATCATAAAAAGCAACTTTTACAAATTGAACTCGACACTCATCAGGATTTGGCCCAAACATCACGAGAAACATTAAAACGAGATAAAGATAAGAATAATGTAGAATGTTTAACATACGATCTTCAAAAAATTCTACCTTTACCCAGAATTCCAACCAATGTAATATATTATAAGAGGCAAGTTTGCTTGTATAATGTGAGTGTATTTTCAGGAAAACGCAATAAGAGTTTTTCCTAAGTATGCCTTGAAGGAACTGCTAGAAGAGGAGCTCAGGAGGTTCGTTCCTGTATTGTAAAATATTTAGAAAACGTAGAAAGTACTGTTGAACATCTTATATTGTGGTCTGATTCTTGTGGAGGTCAGAATCGTAATATTAAAATAACACTCCTCATGGCCAGTCTTCTTCAAACCAGCTATAATATAAAAACTATAACATTTAAATTCCTGATTTCTGGCTACAGTTTTCTACCAAATGTTAAAGAGTTTGGGGACATAGAATGTAAACTCAAACGTCAAGAACAAATATACACCTTTAGACTATATAAATATAATAAATTCATGTCGAAAGAAAATGCAAAAAAGTATTTTTGAAGTGTGTATATTTTAGGCAATTCCTAGCTGAGCGCTTTCGGCTTTACAAAGCCATCATCAGAGCTATGCTACAATAAAATGTTCTTATAAGTACTAATTGGTAAAGATTATAATTTTTAACTTACGTCAATTTTTTAAATACCACTACAAAGGAGAGATCTCATTTCCTTATATTTCAAAAATAATGATTTTTTTAGTTGTTGAAATTTGTTAAAACATATAAAAAACATATAAAAAGCCGACACTGGACTTCACAAACACGTTAAAAAATTGAAAAAATTTTTGTCATGGTACGGGTGTAAGAACCCGACCATTGATTGATGTGAGGATGTAGACAGAATAGAACTAATGAAATCAAATGTCGGTCCTTTTAAACGATTTTCCAAAAGTGACAGTTGACAAATGTCATATATAGGAAATAGAGATTGTTTTTTAAATTCTTACAAAATTATTTAATAGTTTGGAATTACTAATAGTCATCAAAGACTTTCTAAAAATTAAGTTTTTAAATTAAATTTTATGTGTTCATCACATCATACAGAATGACATTAGTTTGTAAATTCACTCAAGTCATTGCTCAAGGTCAATGTATGTTCAATCTGACAGCTATCCTTAAGAAACAAGGGCTCAAGATGTTTTCAGAAGGAGAAAAGGAATGATTATTAAATTTAATGTGATATCCAAAGTTTGATTTTTCTGGGTTATTGAGGTGTTCTTTGATTCTTTGATTCAGAGTTCTCATTGTTCTACCTACATAAGTCATATTACAGTCACCACAGGACAGCTTGTAAATACCACTTCTGTTTAGTTTGTCTGTCTTACAAGCTGTCCTGTGGTGACTGTAATATGACTTATGTAGGTAGAACAATGAGAACTCTGAATCAAAGAATCAAAGAACACCTCAATAACCCAGAAAAATCAAACTTTGGATATCACATTAAATTTAATAATCATTCCTTTTGTCCTTCTGAAAACAGTAATATTTTACACAACATTCCCAATAAACACTTTAGACTCTGATTGTTGCTTAAACACACAAATCAACCTCAATTGCAATTATAAACCTCTTTTTAAATTATTATGGGAGACTTTAGAGGAAGAAGGGTGACCTCATGCAATCTTATTATATATTTTTCATACTTTTATATTTTTAAACAAATTTTAAACTTTATTAGAAATTTACAACATTTTGTAATTCATTTGACAGTTGTTCTTAATTGAAACATGAAATTACATTCTTAAAAAATTTATGCAAATTTCTTACAAATTTCCATCAAGAGATACAATTCTCAATACACTTAAGTATCAGATAACGTAACATTAATACCATGTTTCTTCTTTATATTGTTGTTGAACAATTTGAGCCCTTGTTTCTTAAGGATAGCTGTCAGATTGAACATACATTGACCTTGAGCAATGACTTGAGTGAATTTACAAACTAATGTCATTCTGTATGATGTGATGAACACATAAAATTTAATTTAAAAACTTAATTTTTAGAAAGTCTTTGATGACTATTAGTAATTCCAAACTATTAAATAATTTTGTAAGAATTTAAAAAAACAATCTCTATTTCCTATATATGACATTTGTCAACTGTCACTTTTGGAAAATCGTTTAAAAGGACCGACATTTGATTTCATTAGTTCTATTCTGTCTACATCCTCACATCAATCAATGGTCGGGTTCTTACACCCGTACCATGACAAAAATTTTTTCAATTTTTTAACGTGTTTGTGAAGTCCAGTGTCGGCTTTTTATATGTTTTTTTATATGTTTTAACAAATTTCAACAACTAAAAAAATCATTATTTTTGAAATATAAGGAAATGAGATTTCTCCTTTGTAGTGGTATTTAAAAAATTGACGTAAGTTAAAAATTATAATCTTTACCAATTAGTACTTATAAGAACATTTTATTGTAGCATAGCTCTGATGATGGCTTTGTAAAGCCGAAAGCGCTCAGCTAGGAATTGCCTAAAATATACACACTTCAAAAAATACTTTTTTGCATTTTCTTTCGACTTGTCATAAGTGTGTACAAAAAAATATCAGTCTTTTGATTAATAAATTCATGTCGTAAAAAGTCTCCAATAACCGCTACACAAATGAAAAAAGAATGGTTTTTGAGTACCCAACAGCTCAAGAAAGCCACAATAAACAGAAAAGTTGGCACTAATAAAAAAAATACATTGGTTGGAGACGAAACAAATTATATTAACAAAAGAAAATCCTCACCACATCTTTATAAAACCTAGTTATTTTGGCGATGAAAGTGTATGTTTGGATATTGAGCGATGGGGACGATTAAATACAGAGAGCTTTTCGGCGCTGCTTAAGCAACTCTGGCCCAATGGTTAACCCCTGTCAGAGGATAAAATAACGATATTAAAAGCTATTTGCATCTAATTCCTTCAGGCGCTAAACCATTTTATAGGTGCTAATGTAGTCGAAGACGTTGATGGATTTAATGTTCCAGTTCTAGATTTTGAGGTAGATACAATGATTAAAACTTTTTAATTTACAAGCAAAACATTATAATTTTGTTTCTTTGAATCATCAAAAATTTTATAAAAATATGAGACTATTTATTTATCTGAAAGATTCCAACCCACATAAGTATGTTTTATCGAAAATTTTCTCGAATTTTTGTTTTTTGCTAAAAACGTCCAACCTAAAATTTTCAAAATATCTTCATTCAAACTCACATTAAAAAAAAAAGAAATGAGGTGCCTACGAGATGAATATCATTATCTTAAAATCATTGCCAGGCGAATAAATTATGCATAGTTTAGTTAGGACACTTTAAAAACTTTTACTCAATTTACCAACAATCACTTTTTTTTGTTGGATGTTTTCTGCTTAACGACGTCCATATATTGGCGTTTTCGCACGGGGTCCGTCCGTGCCCGGCCTGAAATTGACAATGACACGGACTTGTATAACCACGATTTTATTGTTTTGTAAACGCAAGTGCTGATAAACAGACAAGCAGGAGATATTGTGCGGTTAGTTTGTTATGGTTTTTATATGCATTAAAGGAAAATAAGAGTACTACGACATTGTAAAATAACTTTTATTCTTTATTAAATGATATGTGTTCGATGGGGAATTAAGTAACGAAAAACTCTGAAGGAAATGCACAAATTTATTCAGATGTTTACAGTTTAGGGTACAAAACTATACTAACTTAAGGACTACAAAATATATCTAAAAAACCTCTCATAGTTCTTGATAATAACGTAAACACTTAGAGATTCTCGGCGTGGGTCTTTATCATCTCCGAAGGAATCTGGAATATTGACATAAATCACACACAGTGGCGTGCTCGCCATAACACCTCCCTCCTGAAGACCGAAGCAGGGCTTCTTTTGCAGCTTCGAAGTTTTGGCGCCTCTCTAGACATACTCCACACAGGCCAGGTGGGGCCACATGGAACTATGGATAAGTTTTTAAAAAGAAGTGCAGATTCATCTACGTCTGAAAGTGGCAGTAGCAGCAATAAAAAGAAAAGCCAAAAGTAAAACCAAGCCAAAAATAGATCACTTGAGAAAGGCAATTAGCCGAAACAGCTGTAGTGATAAGATTTAAAATAAATTTTGTGGAAGTTTGAAAACAAAGTTTTCAGTGTTTTATTGTTACATAAAATGAATTTCCATCAAGTAACGGTCGAATCCATCAATTATATAAAAAGAAAAACAGATTCTACATTGATGAATATCTTAAATATGGTTTTACCGTTATTTCGAATAAACCACAATGTGTTATTTGTGGACAAGTCTTGTCAAAAGAAAGCATGAAGCCATCAAAGTTACTTCTTAAATAGCAAACATCCAGAAAAAAAGACAAGCCCGTAGAATTATTTGAAAGAAAGCTGAACGTCCTTCACAAACAGCAAGACAATTTTCCCTTGGCAACCACTACTAATGAAAAAGCATTATTAGCAAGTTATAAAGCTGCTTATCGTGTTGCCAAAACTAGTAATCCGCACACAATTGCTGAAAATCTGAGTTTTCCAGCAGCTGTTGAAATGGTACATATAATGTGTGGGGAAAGAGAGGCTGCAAAATTAAATACAATACCTCTGTCAAATAATACTATCCAAAGAAGAATTAGTGATATGGCAGAAGATATTCAAGCGCAAGTTGTGGAAAATCTTAATAAATGCACGTACTTCTCTCTTCAAATGGACGAATCCACACATATATCTAACTGTGCCCAATTCATTACGTTTGTAAGATATGATACAAATAATGGCATTCAAGAAGATATTTTATTTTGTTCCCCATTGGAGACCAATATCACTAGAAAATGTTTACTCGACACTTTTGTGCAACGTACAAGTAAATATGATATCGATTGGGGTAAATGTATTGCTATATGCACAGATGGCGCTAAAGCTATGACAGGAGGACATAAATCTGGTCTTGTAGTCAAATTACAAGAAATAATGCCAAATGGAGACATTGTTTTTTACATCGAGAAGCTCTTGCGTCCAAAGCTTTACCTCCTGAAAGGGACTGTGTTATGAAAACCATCATTAAAGTTGTAAATTCCATTAAAGGAAAAATTTGAAAAGAAAATTTGCGAAGACATGGGTGCTTTATTTGAAAATCTTCTCTATCACACCGAAGTAAGGTGGCTTTCAAGGGGCAACGGTCTTAAAAAGAGTATTTCACTTAAGAGCAGAGCTTTTAATGTATTTGAAAGATGAGAAGTCCCCATATAAAAATCAATTTTCCGATCCTATTTGGCTTCTGAAACTACTGTACTATAAAGAGCTGTGCAATAAAGGCATTTCATCCCAGTATCATCTCTTTCAATAAGTCGTTTCTCACCAACATTAAGGACAATCAATCACACGTGCAAAGGGATTGAGATAATTAAATTTATTGTTTGAAAATGTTTTCAAAGTTTATGTTTAATTAAAAAAAATTTTCATGATTTTAAATAAAGTTATAAACATCTCGATGGGAATAACCACAATATATTTATTAAAAAAAGATACTTTATCGACGTTTCGACTTCTAATTCAGAAATCGTTATCCAAACATTTTATAAAGTTTCTTTTTTTAATAAATATATTGTGGTTATTCTCATCGAGACTTTTAAATAGTACTTAATGCCACAAGAAAATAGGTTCAGAACAATATAATGTTATAAAATGAATTATGATTATTATTTTTATATTATTATTAGTTAATTGGGTAACCCTCAGTTGTGAAATTAGATTATAATGCTATAATAGCAAAGAATTACAAGTAGGTATGGTTGATTAACAATTATAAGAACTGACTTATGCAGGATTTAAAAGTATCCCGCTGATAAAGGCGAAACTATAAAGAGATTTGCCTCTTCAGGTAAATAGTAAAAAGGACCGGCTTAAAGAATTTTATATTTTATTTAGCATTTACATTACATATTTAATTTAAATAAATATCTAGATAATTAAGAGAAAAAAATACATAAACTGATGGAGTATTAGAATTAATTAATTATTATATTTTTCTGTGTCGATTCTTTATTAAATATAACCAAATTTTGAAAGTAATAATCAATTTTTGTTATGTTACAGTGAAATAATAAAATAGTGAAGTGAAAATGAAAATTAATTAATGTAGTTATATTCACATATAGCTGTATATGATCATATTTTATATTCCATGTAAGGGAAGAAGTTTTTTTATATTGTTAGTAAGGTATCTAAGTGTGTCTGAAAAAGTTGGAAACAAATGGGAAATTTCTTTATTATTAATTTCATGAAAAAAAATGTTTTTCATAAAAATTCTACTTTGCATAGAAATCTATAATCAATAATCAAATTTATCAAATTTTAAGTGGTATACAGCGAAAATCAAAAATATTGATTTATGCTTAAAAGTGAAGGGCTTTTAAATTTAGGTACAGAATAAAATGTCATTTTAAATTTAGATTCATAGTCTTTTAATGATGTGCCAGTAGGTGCATTAATTTTTAATTTCATTTCTAATTTACCTTATTCATAATACATCAACAAATGCAAAAGTCTTTTTTTATTTACTTTTTACTTTAAATGTAATATTTAATTATTAGAAGGCCATTAATCTAAACTTGGACATAATTTTTAATACCTACAAACATTTTAAAATTACATTTTCTTGCATATCTAATTTTAAAATCACTTTCCTCTTTGGTATTAATTAATAATTTTGATTTTTCCTATCTACCACTTAATATTTTATAAGATTATTGATTAATGATTCCTATGTGATGCATAACCTTTATTGAAGAATAATTTTTTTTTCATGAAATTAATAATGAAACTTCCCATTTCTTGCCAACTTTTTCAGACATGAAACGGAAAACTTACACATAACAAGTTAACATAAACCTTTGATATGAACCTTTTAAAACGAGTAAATCGGTACTCACCGGAGGGACCGCAGACGTTCGGATACAATTAGCGTCTCTTTGTAAAGACAATGAAGTCGACTTTACTAAAGTAACAAGATATTTACTCAACACAGACACTACACATTACTCCTCTGAGTTAGTGATAAGTTGTAGTCTAAAAAAATCATTATGAATTTGACTGGCCAGTTGGTTGTGAAAACCAGTGCCAAAAAAACACAAAACACACACACACACACACACACACACACACACACACACACACACACACACACACACAAAACGAGTATAAATATTACATCACATAGATATTATATCAAATCTGTGTCACTATCACTGTCGTCTCTTAAATTGATGATAATATTTTGTATATTATGTGTAGGAAAATATGAATTCTCAGCTTTCATGATATGTGAGACTGCAGTTTTCCAACTATTCGCATCAATGTTGAGTACTTTCCTTTTAATTAGATGCAGGACAGAGACATTTAAATGTGGCGAAGTATTATTACACTACTATTATTATATAATACACAGTAATATGGCGGAAGTCTTCTGGCGGAGAAGTATTATTTTTTTAATGTGAAACTTTTTAAAATGTCCAATAAGTCCTTCTTAGTATTATTTATGTGAAAATAAATATCTTTGTCGTATAAGTAATTCTATATTGTTATTTTCGTATCGCTTGAACTGGGAATTTTATTTAATTGCCTGCTATGATATCTTGTATTAGAAGGCTCTTTTGTTGAACAAGATTGACTATTATCTACCGAACATTTAGATGGCGTATCGTGAGTATCAAATCACGTTTCATGTAAATATTCCGTTCGCCATATCCGTACAGATAGGATTCCATAAGTACCCGTCGTTAATATAATTTTTTTGTATTTAAACCCCATACGTTGCAAACATTTCCAAACAAACCCCATACGTTGCAAACATTTCGCACTTAATTTCAGTGTTGTCGACGTGAAGCCTGTCAACTAATATATCTAGTGTAGGTACAATTTGTTCTTCATACAATGTATACACTTTGCTACGAATAAGATCTTCATCTGCACGATCGAACTTCCGATAAATAGTGTTATCCCGTCTTGTTAATCTTGGTATAATAGGATTACTTACAATTTTTCTGACTGTGGATAATGGATTTTTAGTCAAAGTTGCCGTTTCATGTAAGGCTTATTACTGTCCATGTTTTTTTGACAAGAGTTTAAAAAACATTGGCAATAATTTGTTTTGTATCAGTAGATAAATGGATGCGTTGGCGGTGTTCAGGTTCTAAAACTTAAACGAGATCACTTCCTTGTCGATTTGGTTCCGGTTCATGAACTTGCGAAATTGCTCTATTATCCTCTGGACTCCAGGGACGCCACATTGTTTCATACAATAAAGGTAAATTTGACTTACGTGGATTCACCGGCAAGTGTACACACTCTAAATTTAAAAATAAACACTTTTATAATAATCAACTAATTTTTTGCACAAACTGAACACTCAAACGACTTAACAACCAATTTCATTAAAAGCAGACTTTTAAAGTAGCCGGTCCTGGCAGCTTGTGTAGGTGTGATAATTATCGAACAATAGAGTATTTACAAGGGATTATTCAGTTTTACAGCTGTTATTAAAATAATTCTTATAATGAGACACTAAATGTCTGGATACAGTATACCATTTAATTTTAGAAAAGCTTAGTCTTAATCCTACTACAAAAACATTTGTATTTAAATGGCGTGGTTAAGTTTTCGGACCAGGTAGAGTTTAATAATTTTTAATCTATTGTACTTTTAATTATTATACCTGCCACTCAGTATGTTCATCTCTCCCAATTTATCGATATTACTAAGTACAAATGACTTTGTAATAGGATTAAGATAAGGCTTTTCTAAAATAAAATGGTACCTACGTAAGTCTCTATAATAATAGACTTTTCAGTTATGGACACAAAAATGTATCTCCGCTACTTTATCTAATTGTTGATATTTTGAAAACACAATTTATCCATTGTTGCGTATGATTGTATTACCGTAAAGAATAAATTTCTAAGATTAATAATTCGGAACAAAAAAGTTTAGAATGAACTACAGGTCACTACAAAATGCAAATTATTTTTTTGAAAACCTTAAATAAGCTCTCCTGAAAAGTAGTGATTTTTGAGATACATTTTTGTGTCACTAAGCAGACGTATTAGTTAAACGGCATTTTTAATGTTTTATTGAACTAGCGTCTTCGTAAATCACTCGATCGAAAGACGTAATAAACTTATTGTGGTTAAAAGGTTATAAAATTGTGGTTACCTTATTTCCAATTAAAATAGTATCATAATGAACATTCGTTAAAAAATTGCATTTTGTTTCATTTTACGATAATTACAAAATTAGAGCAAGATATTGTGCTAGCAACACTTTTATATTTTGCAAGTTTTTAAAAATTATTAATTCTATTGTTATTGTTTGATTTTAGAATACCAGAAAAAAAGCCCAGGCTTGTTATGTAAAGAAACCTGGTAAGTTCTTATTAAATTTTAATTAAGATATTATACTTTTATATTTTAAGAATTTTGAATCTAAAATTAATTTTAATTTATATAAATCTTATTTACTGCATACATTTATCGACAACTAAATTATCTGGAACTAAAGGATGCTCGTTCAACCAAGGTAACATAACTTCATACCTGCCTTCGCTGTCACGCGAAGCTCCCAGAGTTTCGCTACCGAAAAATTATTAACAAACAACGAAAATGTAATCATACTTGTACTAAAATTAGAAGCAACTGTCGGCACCTTGCCCATAAAAGTCCAACCTAACAAAGTTTCAACTTCTACAAGACCACACTATAACTGATATTTTCTCCCTGTATACAATTTGCCTACGATATCAGCTCCAAACAAAATTACAATCGGTGCTATCTTTCCGACATCGCTGAGTGAAAAATTCATGTCACTGAGTTCCTCAATCCAAGGGCCATCATAAATAGAAGAGACATTTGCACAAATTTTTGGTTAATCTAAGGCATCAAATGAACAAGCGTAGGTTCCTTCACATGCAGTTACCTCGTACAACTTCAGTCGTTGTTCAGAAGTGCTTCTACCGCCAAATAATGCATGTACAATCTTTTCCGTTCCCTTAGCAGAAAAACCCATTTCTTGCACAGTACTTTGTAAAATATATGTCCTCTACGATCCAGTGTCAATAAGTGCCCTTACTTGTTTAGTACCATGTTCACTTCTTATGTTTATTCACAGAGTTTGTAAAAAAACCTGTGTATTATTCAAATTAGCAAGCGGCTGATCCTCAGTTATATTTTCTTCCGAACCGGTAGTACTTGAGGTCGATGTATCAATTATATTAACAGGCAAATTAGGGCAAATCAAGACAGCATGTGATTTACAACATAATATACAATTCAAACGTCCTCTACACATTTTAGAAGAATGTCCTTCTTTAAGACATCGAAAACAGGCTTTCTTTTCTGACAATGTTCGACGTTTCTGCTCCATAGTAAATTTTTGTGCTTTAAAACAATTTGTACTGTCATGCTGCCCTTCACAAAATGCACACCTGTAAACCTTATAATTTACTAACCAGCAGCGGTCGTTCAGGGCTGATCAGTTCCTTGCTTAGGTAATTTTACATTTTTCTTAACAACGAGGTTATTAAATTTATATTTATTTTCAGTCGGTAAACCAAAACCTTCCGTTGCTAAATTAATTTTTTGTTAATTTTGAACTTCACCTTGTAAAAAGCTCATCAGCCCACTCAATCTTGTTTCTAAAGTTGTAACTTCTGCAGTCTCTGTTATATTTTTCATACACACGGCCTTTTTTAAGGCCTTAAAAACTGTGAAGATTTATGCCATAGTCGAATCATATCTTCTGGCAAACATGACTCAATAAGAGGATATAATATCGGCGCATACTTGTCAGCAGTTATGCCTAAGGTCTCAAGTGAACGAAGTTGACTTTCAATCATATCATAAAGAGCAGAAATATTACAAGAACTACTAGAAACTCGACTCAAAATTAACTTTAAGAGCTCTCTAATGTAAACTTTAATCTGGAGATGCTCTCTGCCAAACTTAAACCGCAAACTCTGAATCATTTTTGAGTAATTATTGTCGGCTACTGCAGAAAAACTCCACTAATCGTCTGGCCTTACTAGACTCCACAGTGGCTTGTCTCAAATAAACTATCTTATCAGTCAAATCAATTGATGGATCGTCATGCTCTACTTTGAACTGTGACCAAAAAGGAAGCCAATCTTTCAAGTCTCCATTAAATTTCGAACTAAATTGAACTCGATTGGAGGTAATTTAAATTTGCGCTTACCTTTTATAATTAATGACTCTGAACTTGCTGAACCTGGTCTGTCATCACATTTGTACTTAAGTTCAAAGTACCTTGCACTATATTTATCTTTTGTCTCCATCTCACTGATTAATTCTTCTTCGGAAGCTTCTTCTCATATACTTTCGAGTACCACACTTTCCACTTCACAAAGCTCATTGTTTTTTACACTGTACGCTAATTTTCTGCCAGGGTCGAATGTCCACCGTTCAGCTAACAAACTGTCCAAACCAGTAGCAACTTTCATAAATGCACGACGAAGAACCGTTCTGCGTTTTTTATCTGATTCCATTTTTCGCTTAAAAAGGTTAACTTTGGCTGAGCCTCACGACAAAAACAAAATTATTCGTCGGAAAAAAGTTTGCACTAAAATAAGCGAAAATAACTAACTTTTTAGCACACCCGTATATAAGTCCTGTCACGGTCGCCAAATATTACGTTTGGAATGTCTCGCAAGAGACTCCTCGTTCGAAAAAAAAAAACAAAATTAAATTTCTATTACAATAATTACTTTTGTATTAAAATACACAAATGTGACTTTAAAAGTTTTTATTTATTCAGTTTCGTTCGGTGGTACAAATTCGACTGACTAATTGAATATATTCTTATAATGATATTCGATACCCTTACATTCTCAGACGAAAGGCATTAAAAATTTTAATTGCTTTCACCAGCCCTCAGCCGGAGAGACGATAGGCTGATTACAAATGCTTTTTAAAATAAACGTTAAGTATTTACTCGACATTTAGTGTTATAACGTTTTGCTTTTATTTCCCCTTATATTTCATACTCTATATTTATTGATACCGGATCTTTCATGCTGGCGTCGTGTTTGCATCACTGACTATTTCTAATGATAATCTGGATAAGGATAAGGATGATAACAAGAAGACCAATCATATTGGTGGAGAGGGTAAATTTGTTACCTAACTTTCCACATTTAAGAGAGGCGTTGTTGAACACCTGATTGCTTCAAAATATTTATCAAGGAATAAAACACTTGGAAGTATTTTTTCTTCGATTTATTTGATGATACAGTTACAGAGAGAAACAAAACGGTTTAACACAAAATACCGGGTTTACAAGCGCGCTTTTCACTCACGCATAACGCACTTTTCGAGATCGGCGACACACCCTATCTTCACTTTTCACAATTCGCACTTTTGGGGATCGACAACCCCGTCACCACTGTCCGAGAGGCAAACTCGCACTGTCTTCCTCTCGTTCTAAGTTCTAAGTCGTATAACGCGGGTGGAGAGGCTATGGGGGAGAGGGTAGCAAACAACTTTAAAACGAGAGGTGAGGATCTGAGCGCACAAGTTGATACAATACCTATGTTAAGATTAAAATATTACAAACAGGTTGTTTTTACAACAAATACTGCACAACTCTTTTGTTAGTAGCTTTAGGACAATGCTAAGTACCGTAAAACGGGGTTACTTAGGTCACTTTTGAAATTCAAACACCTTTCAAATCTAGACCAATCACTAAAGGGATTTAAAACTTGGTAAAAACGTGGGTCTGTATCTAAACTTATTGTTTAATACCAAAAAAGATAGGTAAAGAAATAATAATAAGACTTACTCACAATCAATTTAATTTAACAATCTGACGACCGGTTTCGCTTTCTATAATTTGCAAAGCATCTTCAGGTCGAGATACAAAGTTAAACTAATGCTGCAATAAAATAAACCCAATTAGGGTGGTGTCTCATAAAGATAAAATAAACAAATAAATAAATTAGTTCATACAAATTATAGTAATTATGCCAATATTACATGTCTGTGGTTTTCAAAATGAATAATTTGAATATATAAAAGGTAGTAACAGACAAGGTAAGGCCCACAATTGGTATAAAGTAGCAATCTTTTGTTGTAATAAATTAATAAATGAGCAAATAAATAAAACAAAACAAAACAAACATTACTTACATGCCGGTACTCTATTAATTGATGGATGGTAGGTCATGGTTGCAAAAATCATGTATTGTTGATTGGAGAACTTTAATGAGCTATTGCAGTTGTTTTGAACAATAAACGGGAAGTTCTTGAGGAGAACAGATTTGATCCAATGAATTAGAGATAGGTATATTGTTGTTGTTTGTCAGATGAAAGTGATGTTCTTTACTATTGTATTAATTAAATTATTTACACTTATAACAGAGATATATTTTTTGGAATGTGTGTTATTTATTGAGTATTTATGTAATGAAGGAGACAGTTTAATGACAATGAATAAGAGTAGCTGTACCGATTGTGTGGTTGTGCAATTTTTGACTTGCAATTATCAAGTCTATTGGCAAAATTATTAAAGTATTGTAAAGTCAACTATGTAAAAAGGTATATAAAAGAGTATATAAAAAGTATATAAAATTATTATAACTTAAGAATGATCAGGGACAAATTAAACACACATTAACAGGAAACAGAAACACTAAATGACGGGACAAACATTGAATTTAAAACTAAAACTTGGGGATGGAAGAAACTGTTAGCACTACATCTCACTTGTTGGAAGAAATGAGTTTTTTCATATTTAATCTATTAGATTTAAGAGGTAAATTTGACATATGTAGGTTGAAGTGTGACAGTTCTTCTTCTCTTACTAATTACTGTAAGTTTAGTTATTCAATGAAAATAATGAATTTATGCAACCATGACACTACCAGCCATCAATTAATAGAGTACCTCGGCATGTAATAATGTTTGTTTTGTTTTGATTTTATATTTATTAGCTCAATTATATAACTTTATTTACACCAAAAATTGCTTGCATACTTTTTATACCAATTGTGGGCCTTAACCTTGTCTGATACTATACTCAACTTTACTTAACCATTTTATATATTCACATATTCAATTTGAAAAACCATCAGACATGTAATATGGCATAATTACTATAATTTGTATGAACACAATTTATTTTATTTGTTTTATTTTTATCTTTATGGAGAACAACCCACCCTAATTGGGTTTATTTTAATTGCAGAGCATTAGGTTCAGAAAAACTTTGTAACTCGACCTGAAGGATGCATTGCAAATTATAGAAACGAAAACCGGTCTCGTCAGATTGTTAAATAAATAGATTGTAGTAAGGTCTTATTATTATTATTTCTTTACCTTATTTTGATATGGACCTTCAACAACCCAACACATAAGAGCAAAGTAGCAACACAATTCATGAATTTACCAAAAGAAAGAGTTAAAAAAAAAATTTTTTATTTACCTGTCAAAAAAAAAAATTTATAAAAAAAAACATGTGGCCCTAAGATTCTCGCCCAATAGAAAACGCGCTGGGTTATGAAAAACCCAGAGGCATGATGAATAGATAAAAGTGTGGCTAAGGTTAAAATTAAACACCACTCCTGGGGTAACTAAATTCACCGTACGACTAAGTGCTAAAATAAAAAACAATACTATTTATAAAAAAAAATAAAAAAAAAAAATTGGAATTTAAATATTTTGGAAAAACAAAATAATTTAAACTAACTAACTAAATTTAACTAACATTTTTTATATGTTTTATAAAAGGTTTAAATATATTATTCTTGTATTAATTAAAGGTTTTTAGATAAGAATATAATTACATACAATCATCATAATTAACTCTAATACAATAAATAGCTGAGCGTATAAGTGCCCACAAAAAAAATAAAGCTTAGATTTGTAAACATGTAATGTTGTGATACCTGAAAATCTATAACAATTTATTATGTTGAATATAATAATTTTTAACATCCATACATAAGTATTTTTGAATATAATTTAATAATGTTAATAAAAATATTCAATCACAAATTAGAGTATTATGACAGAATACAAAAAAAACGACAAGTTACTTGCCAATGCGCTGTTTCCTAACTTCCTAAAGACAGTTTTTTTATCTCGTAACTTTTTCACTTTTTCCTAAATAAGAAAACACATAACTGAACAAATCAAATATCATTTTGCGTATTCAACATGGTGATGCGTAACACTTTGTGCATAATAACCCCGTATAAAACTATAAATAAATGAAGGAACTAGAGCTTTAATCCCTACACTGCTACATTTTTCTTTTTTGGTTCAACCATCAATCATACAAATAGCAGATATGCATACAATTACAAATATAAATGAGCATCTTTGCTAGTACATATCTACCTCACCATCAAAAAATGATACATTCACTGTGGAGTCCTCGTCAGCTTATTCTTATAAGACTGTTCTTTAGGTTTGTAGAGTTGTTCCACCATAAATTGAGTCAGCAGTGAAGATCCACTATTTAAAACAAATTCAGTCAAGATTCATCTAGAATCCTAGTGCATAGTGAGTAAACTTCATACAGTAGTACCACTTGAGAATAACAGATAACGTCCTTTCAAATACTTATATTAAATTCTCTTTTGGATCTGTGTCTTCTTGCTCTTAGTTTTAGAAGACACTGAACTAAACAACGGTATCTGTACATTGCGGAGTTTTTATACTTCTTTGAAGTTTGTCTTGCTCTCTTGAAGGAGTATCTTTGGCTAGTTTCTAGCTCTGACAGTAGAGATTTAATAATACCAATAGATTTAGATATATCTATAGCAGTTTCCTTTATATTCTTATTATTATTAAAGGATCCTCATACATTCTTCATCTCATTTTTATTTTTCTCTTTTTAATCTATCTGTTTGAATAAAAACATAATTAAATCATAAACACAAGCACTTAATATCATAAATAGGTTGGTGGGGTGGATGTTCATTGCCGGGTTCGTGGTTTGCATTGTATCAACAACAAAACACATATACACAGTCCAAGGAATAAAATCATGTGAATGGTAAAAAACATTTATAATATATAATATAATTTATTTTTTTTATTATCTATTTTTTTTTTTGTTAATTTAATCATCTTTTTTTTTAATTAGTTTTTCTTAATAATCTATTAGGAGAGGCTGATTGTGTGAGTAGATATATATACATTTCACAAATGACAAACTAACTCAAAGAAAACTTAAATTTTCAAATTAAGAGGGAATTAGGATACTTAGTAAAATTTGGCATAACTTTCAATAGTGTTAATTTGTGCCATAAGAGTCATAAACATATAGGATGAGTCTCTTCTATTATCTCTTATTTTTTATCGCTTTCATCTCTTTTTCGTTCACTACTCCATCATCATCTCATATTAGATCTAAAAATTGCGCTAGCCAAGACGATCTACTTATCTAACTACTTTCGATGTGCCGATTAGTCGAAGATTAACAATAGCACATATATAGAACTGCTGACATAGTCTGAAGTTGGGATTAGTAATATAAATCATAATCTAAGCAACTGAGCCAGCTAGCAACAAATCAGTCGAAGCCTAACATATAGAGTACTTGTTTATCCCCCCAACCCCATTAATTCCCTTGGTTTTCCCCCTGTTCTTCTAATAGCTGTTTGTTTACATAATTTTTTACATGTAGTATCTCAATTATGATGATAAGAGTTTGAAGCTATAACTTGATTTCCAATTGTTCCTGGTTCTTTATTTATATCCCAACAGTCCCTGGTTCAGATGGGTTATTGAGAGGGTTTAAGGTTTTTAGGGTGTGATTAAGTCACTCCTGAACACTTTGATATTGAACCACTTTAGATATCAAATTTTTTTTTTTTTTTGTTGTTTGTTTTTTTTGTTAGTTAGTTTGTTGTTTTTTAAGATTGCTTTTTTTTTTGTATCTGTTTTTATATGCTCTGATATGAAGTTCTCCGTTCTCATCTATTGGTGTTCTGGCGTTTTTTCCTCTTTGTTTCAATCTCTCTTTCAAAAAGGTGATTTCATTTCTTCTTTTCATTCTGTTGATTTTTTTTATTCGGTGACATTCTGCTTTTTATTTCTCTTTCCATGTCAATGTCTACTGTTTTCCATCTTTCTGGTATATGGTTTGCTTCTGCTCTTGGTCTTTGGTTCTTCTTCTTCTGTTTGTCTTCGTGTCTTTTTTTGTTGTTCTGTTCTTGTGTTAGTGCTTATCCGTTCCTTGATTGTTTTGGCTCTTTTTATTTTCAATATCTATTATGGAGTTTGGTCTTCTTGTTCACTATTTGTCTTTCCTAAAATTGAGGGAGTTGCTCGTGTGTCTTGTAGCTTGGTTGTTGCTTTGTCTCTTCTAAAACGCTCACATTCACTGTCTCTGTGTTGCTATGCTCGTCTAGTCACACACTAAAAAACCACTACTTCTGTCTTTATCAATTTTTGTTGCATATGATTCTCATCTTTGTTTCTATTCTTTCATTTACACCCCTACACGTCGACTCGCATGGCCATCAATTTTATTACTTAATACCAAATATAATTTAATAGACACTACAACTCTGCTCAAATAGTTCTTTTCTTTTTATTTGGGGTAATGTATCCTTAGGTATTGTAACACACGTTCTTCCTCCTCGAGTTTTCTTTCCCTCCTTTTTTTTTCCCCAGCCTTTTCCTTTCTTTATCTTTCTTGTCTTCATTCTCCCTACACGATATCTTTGCATCTCAACGATTCTTCTGATTCTTTCTTTATCTTCTTTCTTTTCTTTATTTTTGTATTCTTTCTCTTCTCACTTTATTCTTCACTCTTTCATATCTTTTTGATTCCTTTTTCATTCCTGTTCTTTTCTTCCTTCTTATCTTTTCTTCTTCTTCTTATTCTATTCTTCTCTTCTCTTCTTTCTGATTCTATGTTTCCTATTCGTAAACCCACCTACGATAACGAGATCTATCACTTTCAACTTTGTTATTACAACATATCTTCAATACTCAATTTATTCATAAATTAAATATTTCTATATAAACAAGAATCGTAAATAACAATATCATTAATAAAATTAATCAAATAATATACATTACTAAAAACATCCCCAAATATTCCAGAATTAGTACAATATTATTTCAATATTTAACTTTTCTCACAAATTCAAACATACTTAAATAACATGTTTAAAAGACGAGCGCTTGGAATAAATGGTCGCAAATATCATACGAGCTAAGCGGCGTATAACTGAGCGAGAGCAATAATTATAATTTTCTGCGCGAATTAATGGACAGGTCATCTGTTAAAGAAAAACATTTAGAAATACAATATAGCATCCACACTTTAAATAATAAATTTCAAAAAAATAAACACCGCGAGTCTCGGCAACATAAAATCTAATCAGAATTAAACACAAGAATACAAGAGCAGTCGGATTAAGAGTAAAATATAAATATATGGTGTAATACAACAATTTCCTCGAATCTAACACACGATCGCTGGCGATAATATTATCACTAAATTATATTAATCCAGATAATTTCATAACTAACAATTCGAACATGTTCCTCAATATAGCATACGTAATTTTGTATCTATGATAGAAATTTGCGTGGCAATTGACTAATAAATTCGATGTCTTGCTATTCCCACATTAATTTTAGATATCTAGTGAGTATGATGGGAAGTGTGCTTGCTAGGGTTGACTCCCACAACATTAACATTACCTCTTCTAATTCAAATAAACTAATATATGTGTTTATGTTGTTGAGTGAATGGTCCCTTCCCAAGTTATTTTATAGTATTACGGCACGTTTAAATGAGAAACAGCAATAAGATAATACCTTGAGCTGTATTATAAGTTGGTGGATTTTGACAACCCTGTTACGCATCGAACCCTCCGGCTACCCGTACAACAAGGCTGCCCCATACAGCACATTGTTGAAACCTTGACGGGATTTTATTTTAGTTAAAAGTAACATCAATCTCTATCCTAAAGCGAGGCATTGTCAGCCCCAACCCCGTCCACATTGTCCACATTCACATCTATCTTTATAGAACGTAAGGACTCACTAATAACAATTCTCGTGGAAACTAATATGAATAAAGTCCACTATTTCACATATTCCTAATTCAAATTTTTATCTCTTTAGAATCGACCCTGTGTCGTAGTCTTCTTTCGTTTTTTTCTGCTCGCCTCTGACGATTAGATGTGATTTTGCCCTCACAGTATCTTTTTTCCAGGACTGTTTCAACATAAAGGTGTGTGGTCAAAAATTTTAGTTCTGGTCTTTCTTCTTTCTTTTACTTCAAAAAAAATTTTCTTTATCTATGTTCCTTTTTGGGTGTGGGAGTTTCAACAAATTTCTCTAATTTCTTTTCGGTT
This sequence comes from Diabrotica balteata, assembly GCA_918026665.1. Taxonomy (NCBI): domain Eukaryota; kingdom Metazoa; phylum Arthropoda; class Insecta; order Coleoptera; family Chrysomelidae; genus Diabrotica; species Diabrotica balteata. The sequence continues at coordinate 9,258,628 of OU898285.1, forward strand.
TACTTTCTATTTTCTAGTTCGGTGTTCTTTCTTTTCTTTCTTCGTAGCTTTCTATATTATCCTAGGTTGGCAGGGACGGAAAGGGGGTTGACAGGTCTGTATAACCTGGGTGTTTCGATCATTTTGCAAATCCTCAGATTGCCCTTACATGAGTCTTTATGCAAGTTACTAACAAGGTCTATTTTTCTTTTTTTCATTTTCCGGTTGTGTTATAGTGGTTTTTCTCTGTGATATTAATATATATTCATATCTCGGATCTGAAGCCGGAGAGTCGAGGTTTAAATTAATATGGAATTAGGGTAGTATTGTTTTTCTGCAGTCTTTTTTTCTCTATCATATTTTTCGTGTCCCTATTTGTTGTCTCTATTTGTCTTTTTTTCTCTGACCCCCAGTCTTTTTTTTGTCTTTTTCTTTAAGTTCTTTTCAAAAATATCTCTATTCTTTCTATCTAGCGTGGAACCCATCCTCCACTCTTTTTCATCTTTGACCTATTATAAACTGCTTGCTTATAACTGCTTTACCCTAATTAAACTGCTCCCCCCGTTAGGACCTTATTCCTCAGCCATTGAGTCGTAAAAGATTTATTAGAGTGAGTTGGTGCCTTGTACGCTTGTTTTACGTCCATGTATGTGGAAGGTAATTTTTTTCCATTTCCATCCCCCTTTCCATCTGCAACTCCAGACTCCATCCCCACACTCCCAGAACTTTCCTTCCTCTCACCCGCCTCCCCTCCTTTTAATTTACCGAACGCACACGAATGCGCCATCCCCTCAGCAAGACATACCGCCCGAACACCTTACAGATAGCATATGTACTTTTAGCTTGCCTTGGAAGAAAATCGACAATCACAACGATTCGGTTGACGCCATCAGGATAACGTGAATAACCTCTGCCCTACTCCGATCTTCTTACTATAACTATACCACTTACCTTTTCTCCTACCCCCCTATCTATCTATTTCCTTCTCTATCTTTCCTACCTATCTTTCCTACCCTTTTCTTTCTACCATCTACCACCCCCGACTATTCCCTTATTATAATTCTACTTTCCTACCAACCCGGATCACAGTTATATTCGATTTCGTCGCCGAGTGACTTCGGTCATAGGTTGAAACTCACATACATGGTTCACAAACACCATCATCAATTCATTCAACTCAACTACAAAAAACTCCTTCAAGTGATGTGAGTATATCGCGTCAAAAAAAATAAATTGTTGAGAATAGTTCCCTCTAGTACTCATTGACATAGCAAAGGCAAAGAAGCAGCTCAGCTCTACCTATAAACATGCTGCTCACAACTTCTTTTTATAGCTTTTTGCTACTTTGTACATCTCTTGCACTCTACTAAACTCTAAACTTCTTTTTTATTTTATTTACAATTTTTGTATAGGACAAAAAAAGCCTATTATAATTTACAAAGTTGGTATGCCATGTTATGTTTGCCATGTCTTTTGATAAATGAATCCACAAAGTCAATACCAGGCATATTGTGTTTAAGCCTTTTTTCTGTTCGGCCACGGCGATCTAGAAATCCTTTCACAATCAGTCGAATATCAAAGGTTGTTAGCGGGAATCCCCATTTTCCAGCCAATGTTACACATTCTACCAGCTGGTTTTCTTCAACAGGACTTAAAATACAAGGTCTTCCTACCTTATTGCGTTTCGCTTTCACTGCTGCTGTAAGAGCACATCGTGATATTCCATACTGTTCAGCAACTTTCCTTAAAGAAAGTCCATCATCCTTCACTGCTTTTACCGCTGAAGCGAGCTTTTCATCCGAATAGTCCTTATACTTTCGAGCCCCAAGGGGCCGGTGATAAGTTCGTGGCATAGGTATTGTGGTCTGAAACAAAGAAAATTGCTGTAACTTTATGATTTTTACTTTCATGTAGTATGTTTTTCATTACGGGGTAACAAAAGCAACTGGCTTTTGTTACCCCGTAGTCAACACAGCTGTAAAAGAACAACAAACAAAAAACAACTAACCATAAATATGGAGAATGAATTAAAGCATGGTCTGCAATGATAAATAAGGTTATATTTTAAGATAGTTATTAAGCTTGAAAGAAAACGGACTGGGCTGGACGGAAAAAGTTTAAACAGCTATGAAATTTCAATACAAATTACCTCTAAATAATAATAAATTGCTAGGCTTATCTTTTAATGTGAATAAATGTTGTATTCCAGCAGCTTAAAGTTTATACGATTGTCAACTCACATACACATAAACATCTACAATTGCTGCAAACAGTGTTGTCAACATGGGCGCTCGAAATTTACCATGCAAAATGGTTTTTGTTACCCTAAGTAACCCCGTTTTACGGTAATGTTCTTTTTTTTATTTTTCCATCTCCCTTCAAAGTGTGCCGATCCAATTGGCATTAATTAAACGTGAAATAGCAGCTCTAAAGATTTCAGATGATTTTTTACCGAGCCTTCTGATTAGATCCTTAAATTGCGTCTTCTTCCTGTTGACCTCTTTCCCTGAATTTTACCTTCGATTATTAACCGCAGTATTTAGGTAATATAAGCTTAAGGTCTTTATGACATACAGTCATGTTTTATTTTTCTTTGTCATTGTATTATATTCGCTAAATCTGTTTATATGATATCTTGCACGTCACGATTGGCCCGATAGTAGCAGAAATCCGTGTCTAAAGTCCCTTTGGTATACGTTAACTGTCTTGCATCATGTTCTAACAACCTTATCGACACCTTAAAATCAATATCTTTAAAGAACATTGTTTTTCTTTTGGCTAATTGCTGGGCCGATGTTAAAGCATCTCTAATTAACAAATCATGGAAGATTTTGTACCCTAAATTTCTCATTGATAATGATGAACTAGAAGATGATGTTCCCTTATCTCAGATCTTTAATAGATTGAGGGGACCCAATGATCCTTAAATAAGTGAGGCAGAAGCTCAAGAATGGGTTGCTGTTGGTGCTGAAAGTGATATACAAAGATATACGGTGTTACCCTGCTGTACCGTTCGAGTAAACTACACAAATGTACTGTTCGGGTCAATATGACCCAACTATGATTTACGCTCCCTAATAGAAATAAAATAAGCTAATGGTGCTAAACAAAACTGTATTAATAAAAAATTATAGTTAATTAAACAATAATTATATTGTTACTGTAAATTAAACCTTATTAACAAAAATAAAAAGCATTTTTTCTTTCCCAGAAAACCCTAAGAACAAATATCTACAAAATTTAATTCAGTTTACAACTGGGACAGTAATAGAAAGAATGGGTTTTACAAATATGTTTATGACATATACAACATAAAATATTAGTCTTGTTATCCCTTTTAGAGCAAAATTTACAGCGTGCTCGTTTAGCAGGCGGAGTTGGATGGTCCATAGACGGTTCACTAGAATTTCCATCTTCTCTACTCGCTTCTGCTCGTGTTCTTTTTACCAGTTCTTGTGAGTCTTTAGTTCTCGGTAAATTTTTCCTGGAAAGGATAAGTGGTTTCACCAGTGTTTTTCCCAACTCCTCAAGAAAAATTCGTCGTTTTGTAAGTTTATTGGTATTCCATTGGGGATTTATCGATGTCCATAAAACGAACGCGTTGTAGGCAGAAATGTCCAGCATATTGTAAAAAACAATCATGGGCCAGCGATTTGTCTTCCTCTTACATGTATATGTACCAACAAGCTGATCTAGAGTATCCACTGCCCCCTTACTGGAATTGTAATCTAAAATAATTTGGGGCTTCTTGTCATTTCTGTCACTAATAGCCTTTTCATGATGCAAAGTACTCATAAGAATAACATTTTTATTCTTTTTAGGAATATAGTTAACAACAGTGGTATCTTGTGTGAAGTAAAAAGACGAACTATGAACTTCTTTATTCGCAATTTGTGCTGGAAGCTCTCGTTTATTTTTTCTTATAGTCCCCAGCATTGTATTTTTTCTTTTTAGAAGAAGTTGTCCTAAATTGTACGATGTAAAAAAGTTATCACATGTAATATTGTGGCCTTTCAAATCACTACTCAAGTCGCACACCACACGCATTCCCTGATTTCGTTCTGGCGCGGCACCTGCTTCCTTTCCTGTATAGATCTGCAATTTTAGAGCATAAGAACTTTTACTGTCACATAAGGCCCAAATTTTTATGCCATATTTCGCTGGCTTGCTTGGAATGTACTGTTTGAATGGACAGCGGCCTCTAAAGGCAACTAATTGCTCGTCGACGGTAACATTTTCATCAGGGTTAAAAAATTTTGGTAGATTTTCAACCCATTTTTCCCAAATTTCACGTATTGCAGCAAGTTTATCAGTACGTCTCCTATCCTGTCTAGTAGTCTTGTTATCAAAACGTATTACTTGCGAAATTTTTGTAAATACTTCAAGGGACATTGTTGCTCGAAATATACTACGACCCGTTTCTTCATTCCACAAACTTTTAGTTGATTCACCATGGGACTTAAAAACTCCAGCTAACAATAACAGACCAATGTATGCTTGAAAACCAATTTTATCTAAGTCTTTCCAGTTGTTTCCAAAAACACGCTGTCCTTCCATGTTGGTCATATTTATAATTTGGTTTGCAACTATGTCAGAAAAGAGTGCGTCAAATGAATTTTTAATATCGAAAATTCGTGCACATGCGTACCTTGTAACTCCTGGAGCATTATTTATAACATTGGCCGTAGAAAAACGACCGCGTTGATAAGGAGGATCGAGCGACCATTGGATAGTATCGTCTTTTGAAGGAACCGTTACAGAAGGTTCTACAGGATGTTGTACGTAGAATGGAACACCAAAGGATTCATCACTACTTTCTTCCTCACTCTCACTACTTGTATTGTTTTCTGTTTCTGATATGCACTCATCACTCTCTGACACGTTCGCGAGCTCGCGAAGCTCATCTTCGGTTAGCGCTCTACGGTGCGACATTATCAACATGCAAACATAGACTGAAATTTGAAATATAAACGAATAAATGAATGCGCTTGGCCTTGGAATATTAGTGTTTTACCACTTGTCTATCACCCCCACTTCCTTTTACGTGACATGCCATTCTACCTGACATCGTCCAGCTACACTACACATATTTTACAAGTTCTAGCTTGTAGAAACTTGTTTTTATTTATAGACGTACCTGACTGACAAACACTATTAGAAAATATAAAATACTACCAACTAAACATACCTATACAGGTAATTTTTAACGGTTTAAATAAGTGGGTCATATTGACCCGAGCGTACCATAGGTAACAATTTAATTTTTATCAAAAAAATGAGCAAGTTGATTTTTTATCTTTTATGCAATTGAAAGACCTCATATTAAGTAATAAAGTCACGAAACACCAAAACGTTACGCCGCGTAATAATTTGTAAAATAAGAAATAATTTTTTTTTTGGGTCAAATAGACCCGAACAGGACAGCAGGGTTAAATGATGAGGAAATCATGCGAGCGGCTATGTGTGAGGACGATGAGCAAGATAAGGACACTAGCGTTGAAGTTCTCCTCAAAAAAAAGTTGGTAGTTCAGAGGTAGCAGAAGCTTTCAATACAGCTTTAAAATAGGCTGAAGAAAACGAATAGTCATGAAGTTAGGTTTCTTCGTTGGCTTAGAGATCGGAATTTTGATATCGGATACAGACTTTTTCAAGAAAAATTAACTAATGTTTTATTTGAACTCACTGTTTTTCTTACGTGGTTGTAATTTTGAGTATTTGCATTTTTTTATCCTTTAATTTAAAAATCGAATAATAAAACTAAGGTTTGTTAAAATTAATTGAATGTTTTATTAATTTTAGTCAGCTTGGATCCACATTATGATTCATCTTCGGATGATTTATATATTAATCAAATATTTTCTTCTGTTCAATATATTGGAGAAGGGGATTTTGGGTACGTTTACAAAGCTACCCATAAATATGATAAAAAAAAATATGCCGTTAAGAGATCAAAGAGCAATGACACTATCGACTTGACGACATATAGTGAAATCGCTAACTATGAACTCGTGGGACATCACCCCCATATTCTAAGATATTTTATGGCATGGGAGGAAGACTATTATCCGTATATCATGTTGGAATTATCACAGATGTCTTTCCTCGATTATGTTATCCAAACTGAAGATGTACCAGATGCTGTATATTTTGATTGTATACATGATATATGTCTAGCGTTGAATTATCTATCTACTACATACAAAATGATTCATTTTGATGTAAAGGACCGAAACATTATGGTTCATGGGAGATCATTTAAATTGGCCGATTTCGGCGGTATTGGCCTTTTACTAGAGGTAAGTTGGAAAAAAATTTATTTTGTGTTTATTTTTGGTTCTTTAACCCGTGATTCCTGCCGTTAGATTTTATCTAACATATTTTATTTTTCTTGTAAGGTTAACCCGTCGAAGTGTGAACTAGTTTTCAGTTAGATGATTTTTATGACATATTTTGCATGATATTTTTTTCCTAGAATGCTTACGGACTTTACTACATATTATACTTAACCCTCTATTGCATGAATTTATTTTATTTTATTTTTTGACGAAATAAAATAAAATATATTAAATTACTCTTAATAGATGTATGTAGAATTCACCGATATATATATATATATATATATAATATATATATATATATATATATATATATATATATATATTTTTGAAAATGATCCAGTTTTTGAAAAAAAAAATGTGTGCCCATTTGGGAACATTATGTATAAAAACTTTTATTAGAACCAATTGTCATACACATTAGATAGATGTATTGTCAGTAACACACTATTCCAAATTGTGAAACTTCTTAAAACAATTACTTTTAGAATGAAAGCATAAATGCACCTTACATTTCTCGCACTGGACCCTTGATTTTCCTTTACAGTTTATCAACTTACATCTTTCCCTGTTTACAGTCCAGTTTGGCCAGTGTGAAAACTGATCTGTTTGTACATATATATTGGGTCTAGGTTCAATGCATCTTCTTTTGGATGGTTGTTCGGGTGTAGAACTTCTAGGACGACCTACTTTTCTTTTTTGTAAAAGACCACTGTTAGTTAGTTGTTCAGCTAGAATTGTTTTGAAATTCAGCAGTGGTATAATCTCTTCAGTTTTTCCAATTTGTTTTTTAATTCGCCTGTCTAATAGCCAAGCATTGACTACTGCTACATCCAGCATATGATAGAAAATACGGTGGTACCATTTTTTACTTTTGATTTTGATTGGATATAATCCCAATAAGGAATCTTGCAGATCCACACCGCCCATGTGCCTGTTGTATTGTTGTACAATGTCTGGGCAATCAATTTCTTTCCTAGTTCTTTCGGTGCGAAAGAATCTTTCCACTTTGGCTGTTGGTTGAGTTCCACAATAATCTGACAGTAAAGACACAATTTTGTTGTCACACCACTGGACTGTATGTATTGCAGTATTCTCATACGTGCCAGAGTGTTCCTGAATGCTACCCCTTTGTAATTTTTTAATTTCCTTCTTTTGCCAACCTTTATAATTGAGAATTCGATTTGTACGGATTGTTGCGATAGAATGTATGCCTCGTTTTGACAAATATGACACCAGTGGTATGCTTGAAAAATAATTATCATAGAAGAGTTTGTGATGTTTATTGGATGGTACTTCTCTGCTCAACCGAACTACAACATTACTAGCAGCTCCCAAATTTACTTCATTCGGTAATTCTGTGTAACCATCTTTTCCAGCCAAAATTTCAAAATTATATGAAAATCCTGAGATTCCTGAGAGAACCCACATCTTGTATCCCCATTTATGAGGCTTTTTGGGATTGTATGTCTTCATGCTCGAACGTCCTTTGAACGATATAACTTGTTCGTCACAAGATAAGTGTTCTTCTAAAGGTATTTGCAAACACGATCTTTTTATTTGTTCAATCAGAGGCGCTATTTTGTCAAGACTGCGCGTATTTTCTAAATTATTACTAAAATGAAGAAACCTTTTGATTGTTTCAAAACGATTGATAGGCATTACATCTGCAACTTGTGAAATTCTTGTTGTCGGAGCCCAATAGCGTCTTGTAGTAGGTTGTCTTATTAGAGACATCCACAGCAATATCCCCATAAAATTTTCAATTTCTACAGGACATGTGGTAATTGGCTTTTGTGGATTTGTTTGAGCGCTGTATATACAAGTTTGTCGAACTACCTCAATTATAAAATCTGGTGTCAAAAAAAAACTAAACAATTTGTAAGGAGAGTTGAGCTGCAATATGTTGATTGGAAGTAATTCACTACCTTCAAAATGCAGTTCATCTATATTTCGCACAGTTTTTGAAGGATGCCATGTCATTTGACTTTTTTTGCTAGATTTTTGTTTAGTAGGTAGTTCAGTATCCGAATCATCGGTTGATAAATTATCATCTTCATTATCAGAGTCTTCTTGACTGTCAATGATTACTCTGGGCCGGGTGGTTTGTGCAGCTAACGGCTCAACATTATCTTCATCAGATAGTTCCGAATCTTCACTTTCAGATGGAATCTGTCGTAACTTATAGGGCTGAATAGTTTTTGCTTTATTGTTGTAAAACGATGTTGGTGGAATACTTTCAAATTCATCCATTTTTTTTCTGAAAAAAAAAAGTTTACTTCAGGTTTATTCAAATTAATTTATTTAAACCAATAATGCATTAAATAAGTACCAACTTGATAAAAACAAGCTATAAAATATTAAATTTTTTCAGTTTCAAAATTTACTTTTAGCACACAATGTTCCCGTACGGGAACAGTAATAATTTGGGGCAAATTCTAACAACAACAAAGTAAATTTATTATTTCAATATATCAGTAGATCCTTACAACACTTATAAACGCGTATATAATTTTTATTTATCAAACTTACCTTATTTTTAGCTGATATTTGAAAATAAAATACACGTGCTAAACAAACAACTTACTCGAAGGTCACTTCAAACAAAACTGCTATTTATTGAAATAACCGGTGGGTATATCGGCAACACACAATACACATCTAAGAATGAACGTTCCCAAAAGGGAATAAGATGTGTACGCGCTTAAAATTGTCGATAGCAAATACTCATGAAAATTTTATATATTGAGTTCCCGTTTGGGTCCATTATGCAATAGAGGGTTAAATTTGGGCACGTTCGTATTATCAGATGTGGAAATAATATTAAATTTTTTTAAGTATCCATAATTCACACTTTCCCGTCAATTTGGGGTAAGTGTGAAATGGACTTTAGCTTACAACAGCGTGTGTTATTTTTGGGGCAAGTGTAAATTATTTAAAAGTACAAGAAAAAACGAATTTTTTAGTATTTGAAAATTCTTAATTTATTTATTTTTAAGCAAGTTACAAACTTTTTTAAGATTTAAAGGTTCAACCCGACAAAACTCTTTTTATATCTTAAAAAGCAAATTTTCTATTCATTTTCAATCTTGTTATCAATTCTTTCAATAAAATGTTTTTTAGATTTGTACTCTACAACAATTAAAACACCCAGCGCGATTTAAGTCCTTCCTAACTCTCCAACTGTTTCTTTCTCAATTATGTGCTCGTTTTTTTGAAATATTTTATCATCTATATCATCTTCAGAGTCAACATGTTCTACAAAATCTTCTTCCGATTCTGAGCTACTAAAAAGTTTCTTCTCGTTTCTTAATCCTCTTCCGTTTATGAATTTTTGCTTTGTTTTTCTTTCTACGTTCTTCTTTTGTTTGTTTTTCTATTTCTTTTATGTTATATAATCTATTTTTTTTGTACGTTTATTCAGAACTTTTTCGGAAGTAACCACTTCTGCCCCTGCATCTACTTTTTTTCTTTTTGAGCCCGAATGACTTTGCTTATTTGTCTCTTTAACAGTGTTTAATAGCAGCTCCTCAAAACTTATTTCTGAACAACTACTACTTGGAGTTGTTTCAGAAATATTGGTTGTATGGTTTTCCACAATCTGGTCTTTATTTACGGATTGATCAATATTGCCGGTGGTAATAGCATCCATATTAGTATTTGCGGTTTCAGCTATAACTGTTGCTTAGAGGCGTGGAGGGCTGCAATTTGGCCTGTCTCCTGCTCTACGGGCTTCTTACGGTCCTGGGAATTGGACCGGGAAGAGCTACCGAGTGTCCACCATCTTTGACTTTGAAATTACCTACAACCAGTACATGGTCAAAATTTATGTCTGCCACCGGGTATGTTTTAACAGATGTATAGCTGTTCCTGTACCTCTTATCTACTAGCATGTAATCAATCTGATTTCTTACAGCTTGGCTTCAGCAGCTCGGACAGTTTGATTGATAATATTTCTCCACTGGTCGCGGTCATCAGTTATATGTATTGCCTCAGTATACTGTTTATTGAGAAGCTTTTTAGTAATGTCCGCCCATCGCTGTGGAGATCTTCCGCGTTGGCGTTGAGTCTGAGGCCTTCCTTGGACCACCAACCGCTCCATTTTGTGATCACTTCGATGGATATGGCCAAAGAACTTTAAAATTCTAGAGTAAACGGTACTGGAGAGACGCTGATCCGGTTTAATTTCATCCAGAACCGAGATATTTGTACGGCGAGCCGTCCATGGAATTCGAAGCAGGCGTCTCCATGTCCACATTTCAAAGGCGTCTATACGTCGTCGATCTGATTCTTTGACTGTCCATGTCTCGCATGCATAGTAAAATATGGAAAAGACCAGAGTTGAAACGAGTCTCTTTTTGTTTTTCATAGTAATGTGACGATCACGCCAAACCCCGTTTAGTTCACTCATTGCTGCTCTTGCTAGTTGAATGCGTCTTCTAATTTCGGATTCACAACTGCCTGTGTTGTTAATTAGAGCTCCAAGATATATCATAGATGAGACTACCTCGCATCCCGCAATAGTTTGGGTTTTAGGAAACTGTTGTTGGCGATCAATAACCATGATTTTGGTTTTGTTGTAGTTAACCATGAGTCCAAATTTAGCACTTTCTACCTCGAGTTTTTTTAATAATTTAGTAATTTCTTCTGGAGTAGAGGCTAGTAGTGTAGTGTCGTCTGCGAAACGCAAGTTAGATATCTTAACACCACCTAGGTTTACTCCTCCCTCCCAACCATCCAAAACTCTGCGCATTATGAACTCCGAATAGATGTTAAATAATAAGGGAGATAAAACGCATCCTTGGCGTACTCCCTTCTCCAAAGTGCATTTGTCAGACAGATATCCGTCCATTCGAATATATGCCAGGTTATCTTGATACAGTTTGCTAATAAGGTGAGTCAAGTGTTTAGGTACACCCATTGTCGTCAATATGTTCCATAGTTTGTCCCATCTAACATTATCAAAGGCCTTTGTATAATCGACGAAACATATAAATATCGGGATCTGGTATTCTCTGGCTTTTTCTATGATGTTTCGTACATTAAGGATTTGTTCTGTAGTACCTTTGCCCTTTACAAATCCAGCCTGCTCAGGTGCTATTTGCCAACTTATGAAGTTTTCTAGACACCGTTGCAGTATGTAGAGGATCACCTTACTGGCGTGTGATATTAGAGCTAATAGCCTGTAGTTGTTACAATTCTTTGTTGAACCTTTCTTATGAAGAGGTATGATTATGGTCTTTCTCCAATCCTCAGGCCAGACGCCTGTGTGCCATATTTCATTGCACAATCGATGTAATATTTTCACTCCACATAATACGGACACCTAATTCATGTATTGCATTATGGATTTTACCTTTCTGTGTCATCGTTTTCATGTTCCATGTGCCTATTCTGATGTTTTCTTTGCATTTTAATATTTTTATTATACTTGTATCTGCTCCAGTTTTCCAACTCTAGGACAAAGGTGTGCCCTATCGTTTACTAGCTTCTCCACCCGAAGCTGTTGGCCAGTGAACGGGGAATTGCTTATACCGGCAATCGCTCGGTGGAATTTTCACCATATCTTGCTCTTCTCACTTAGTTTACCCTGCAGACCAACGCAGTTGCCCGGGGTGTGGCACGTGGAGCCATAAGTAAGAGTTAGTTGTCTTATGAGGATAAGTTATCAAGAACCATCTCCCGTCTGTGATGCTCGATGTGGTCGTTCCGATAAAAGGTGCTATCTCTATAACACCTCTCTACCACTTAGTCTAACGTAGACTGCTTAACTATTTTCTCATCACGAAATGTTTTGAATTTACACTAAACGTTGCTAGCTGATAAGACGTCGTACGACTAGAAAATTACCACTACACTCATGATCTTAAAGAGTTGATCAAGATCCTGAAGGGAAAACATAATATTTCAGAGGAGGACTAAGCGCTCAAGACTTCCAGCTATCCCATGTATCTATGTCATCATAAATCAATGATATATATCATATTTGCATTTGTTTATTAACCAATATCGATATCCGATGTATTATCCGATCTTAGACAAGCCTAATTTTAATTTATTTTACAGCCATCTAGGCATACACGTAACTCAGGTAAAAGAAAGTTAGTAAATACCAGCGACATTTTTATCTTCGGACACAGTCTAGTAAGTTCTATGGAACAACTTGCAGAATCTTGTACAACAAGTAAGTATTCATTAGTCCAGTTAAAAAATATTGAGAAGTGGCCAATCAGTTGGCTATATTTTATACAGCTAGATAATGTTATAAATACCTTCATTCATTAATTTTTAGAAAGTTGTGTCCCACTTTTAAATTTACTAAAAAAAATGACAAATCCCAACAACATCCAAAGGCCTTCAGCACAGGAAGTGTTAAACTTACGGGTCATGAAGAATGTAATTAAAAGATACAAGGAGGGTTCAAGACCCATCTACACAGTAAGTTTAAACTATTATACTTATATTTATTTTATAAAACTTGAACCATGGCATCAGTGTGTCCACGGGTGGAGTGTAAAATTGCACAAACTGTTTTATTTATAATTTTAGAGAAAAGTGTCATGCTTAATAAAAAGCTCTGCTTGTTCCAAAGCTTCATAAAATAACCTAAATTTGAGGTTCTATGTCACTAAGTAACTGTTAACTTAAACAAAAAAGTTTTTGTTAGGTGCACTTTTAAATGAACAAACCATGGATTAAAGAATGGTATCTATGTACTGAGGTGTCAGGAAGCAATTTGGAAACAGAAAATACGTTCTGCACCACTAGCGTGCCGTGACATTTATAGAAAGGGATGTAAATTAAAGGAAATTATAAAAAGACTTACTAACCTTTTTACTTGTCATCATAATCAGCCGTTTTGAGTCCACTGCTGGACATAGGCCTCCCGTAAATAATTCCAATGCATTCTATCTTGAGCACCATGAATCCAGTTGTGCTGAATGCGCTTGATGTCATCTGACCACCTTGTTGGACCACATCGTGTCTAGGTCTCCATTCCAGAATTTTCTTCGTCAATGTTGTAATCCTTTGAACTGCATCAGTAAGACCAGTTTTCTCCTAATTATTGTATTTGATACTCTGCCTCTAAGGGATATATTCAGCATTGACCTCTCCATCGCTTTCTGTGCCACTTATATTTTATTGATTACTTTTCTAGCAGAGCTAGAACTTTTCTAGAGCAAACATCGAGAATTACCGACCAACATCCTTGCTATCACATCTGTATAAATTACTAACTAAAATCATAACCAACCGCCTAACACATAAGCTCGATTTCTATCAACCTATCGAGCAGGCTGGATTCAGAAAACATTTTAATACCATAGATAGACCACTTGCACACCGTAAGAACACTGATAGAAAAATGCACCGAGTATAATGTTCCAATTCATATGGCGTTCGTCGATTTCCATAAAGCATTCGATTCCATCGAATTATGGGCAGTGCTTGAATCTCTAGAAAGTGCACGCATAGGTTCAAGATACATTAACATAATTAAAAACATATATGAAAATGCCACCATGCATATAAAGCTGGACGAAAGCACAAAAACTAATCCCATAAGACTACAACGGGGAGTAAGACAAGGAGACACCATCTCTCCCAAACTATTTACCCTTGCTCTAGAAGATATTTTTAAGAAACTGGAATGGAACAAAAATGGGAAAAAATTCAACATGCCCTTGTGTCAGTTGGAAAAGAAACCCTCACACCACTTAAAGAAAAAACAAAACCTTGGATGACAGTAGAAATTCTTGAACTCATGGAAGAACGAAGAAAACATAAAGCAAAAGACCTGAATAAATACAAAGAAATTCAGAGAAACATCAGAAAGAAAATTCGAGAGGCAAAAGAGAGGTGGCTCTCCGATAGATGCAAGGAAATAGAAGATCTGGATAAAAAGTACGATAGCTTTAATTTACACAAAAAAATCGAAGAAATGACAGGTTCTAGAAAGCGTACAAAAACGAATATCCTTAAAAATGATAAAGGGGATATTATTACTGATATGAAGGAGAGATTATATCACTGGACCAATTACATTCAACAACTATTTAATGATGAAAGAGAAGAACTGTCATTAGAAATCACCGAGGATACTGGACCACCAATATTAAGAGAAGAAGTCATCTATGCCATCAAAAACACAAAAGAGGGTAAAGCTACTGGACCAGATGAGGTGCCCATCGAATTATTAAAACTCATCGATGAAGATGTTATTGATGTAATGGTTGAACTCTTTAATCTAATATATCAGACTGCCACAATCCCCAGACAATGGCTGCAATCAACCTTTGTAGCAATTCCCAAAAAACCAAGTTCAACAACTTGCTCAGACCAGAGAACAATAGCTTTAATGAGTCACACACTTAAAACATTTTTGAAAATAATTCACAGCAGAATTGTTAAAATTCTTGAACATGAGATTAGTGACACACAATTTGGCTTTAGAAATGGTATGAGTACAAGAGATGCTTTGTTCGGCTTGAATGTGCTGGCTCAGAGATGCATGGACATGAATCAGGATATGTACTTATGTTTTGCAGATTTTGAAAAGGCATTTGATAAAGTTCAACATAAAAAGCTTGTAGATATATTGTCAAATATTGACAGTCGTGATCTGAAAATTATATCTAATTTATATTGGAATCAAACTGCCAAGGTAAGAGTTGACAGCCAGTACACCGAAAATATCAAAATACAGAGAGGAGTCCGCCAGGGTTGCGTGCTGTCCCCACTACTTTTCAATGTCTACAGTGAAGCGGTATTTCAAGAAGCGCTCTCAGACTCAATAGAAGGTATATCTATCAATGGAGAAGTTTTGAATAACTTACGTTTTGCAGACGATACAGTAATAATTACGGATAACAACAATGATTTACAGAACCTAATGCAACGCCTTAATGAACGCTGTCATGAGTACGGGCTGAAGATAAATTTAAAGAAAACTAAATGCATGATCATGAATAAATCTGCACATGCAAATATCCAATTGACTATTGAAGATACTGCAATTGAGAATGTTAATAACTATAAATATTTAGGAACATGGATAACATCAGATGTAGACCAAACCAAAGAAATTAAGACACGTATTGAAATAGCACGTACATCATTTATTAAACTTAAACAGTTTCTTTGTTGTCGGGATATAAGGTTAGAACTACGCCTGAGAATGCTTCGATGTTACGTGTTCTCTACTCTTCTTAATGGTCTGGCTTGGACACTAAAACAAGTTCATCTGAATAAGCTGGCCGCCTTTGAATTTTGGTGTTACAGAAGAATCCTACGAATATCATGGATTCAAAGAATGTCAAACATGGAAGTAACTAGAAGGATAGGAAATGAGGCGAAAATAATATTAACTATTAAAAGACGAAAGCTTGAGTACTTGGGACATGTGATGAGAGGGCAAAAATGCGCATTATTACAACTTATTATGCAGAACAAAATCCGAGGAAAGCGAAATGTGGGAAGACGAAGAATATCCTGGCTTAAAAACTTAAGGGAATGGTTTAAATGCAGTAGTGCAGAACTTTTTAGAGCGGCAGTCAAGAGAGTCCGCATAGCCATGATGATTTCCAACCTTCGATAGAAGATGGAACTTAAAGAAGAAGAAGGAATGGAACAATAAGGGTATCAACGTCGACGGATGATACTTAAACCACTTGAGATTCGCAGATGACATAGTTTTAATAGCCGATAATATCCAAGAACTAAATGATATGTTACAACAATTAAATGCAGTTTCAGGAGCGGCAGGCTTAAAAATGAATTACAGCAAAACAAAAATACTGAGCCGAGACCAGACAAATATAACAATACAAAATCATACCATAGAAAATGTGGAACATTCTGTATATCTAGGTCATGTTATCAAACTAGGAAAACCAAATCAAGATGCTGATTTTAAAAGAAGAACACAACTGGCTTGGGGCGCTTACGGCAAACTAGCACAAATCTTGAAAAACACCTCCATTCCTATAAACTTAAAGAAAAAGGTGTATAACACATGCATACTACCCGTTTGTACCTACGGATTGGAGACAGTAGCATTTACCAAAAAATCTGCCAAAAAATTAGAAACAACGCAAAGAGCAATGGAACGAATCATGCTTGGAATATCACTAAGAGACAAGATTAGAAACACCGAGATAAGACGTAGAACGAAGATTAGGGATATTATGGAAGAAATTATAAAAATGAAATGGCGGTGGGCAGGTCACGTAGATTGTGGATTAGACAAACAGTGGATTAGATTGGCGCAAGATGGGGAAAGATGGAAGCAATTGGGAGAGACCTACATTCAGGAGTGGATGGAAAATGGTTGACAAAGAAGAAAGACTTTTCTAGCAAGGGTCATTGTTTCTGCTCCATACGTTAGAACTGGGAGTACACATTGATCAAAGACCTTCCTTTTTAAGCACATGGGAATATCTGATCTAAAGCCTTCTCTCAGTTTTACGTAAGCCGCCCATGTCAGTCCTGTTTAGCTCCGTTTTTTGATTATCTCCTCCTAATTTAATCTCGTGGCCCAGATATTTATAGCTATACACCTATTCAATTTTCCTGTCGTTAGTTGAGATGTTTTTCGCCAGAACAAGGTAGGTCATAATTATATTAGGTAGGTAAGTCCAACTCGTGTACACGAGCTCTGAAGTTCTTGAAGAAGCTGGCAGGCATGATCTAAACGGTCTGCAATAAGGACTATGTCGTCTGCAAATCTCAAGTTGTTCAGAAATTCTCCATTTATGTTGACTCCAATATTCTCCCAATTATTGTTTCTCATAGCACTCTGCAACAAAGCGGTGAATACTTAGGAGAGATAGTATCTCCTTGCTTAATACCCCTCTCGAAGGGAAATGTATTTGTGTTGCCATAATACAGCTGTTGCGCTCTTATATATATATATATATATATATATATATATATATATATATATATATATATATATATATAAACGAAGAATGATCACAGCTGTCCAATTATTAATTAGTATAATGGTAAGGTTAATTGGGTTAGCAGTTGAATAATGAAAGCCAAAGTGTGCTCTTTTCAACGACTTCGCTATATTTCGTTAAATTTCTTTAACATCTTCAGACGAATGCTACAATATGTTACAAAATGGTGAAATTGTGTATTTTACATAAGATGTAGTGAAACACTTGTGTGAGGTTGCAGGCAAAAGTGGTATTTGAAAGTTCCATGTTGAAAAACTTTTTTGAAGATTTTTTATAGCAAAAAAAAAGGAATAAATTGTATGTGTTATATGGTGGCTTGAAAACTCAAACAATACAAGTGCATTTTTGTTATTTTCCTCTAGTGTGCTAGTACAATACAAATATTAAAAAACATTGAACATTTAAGAAACAAAACAGTTAAAACACAACTACATATCACATTGTCATTTTTTGGACCAGGTCTAGTCAACCTATGCACAAGGAGGTGGAATTCTAGTATGTACCTCAAGGTTAATGTGTCTTGTCAGCTATCATATTAGTAGATGTCAGCCAGAAAACTAAAGCTGTGTTCAGTTTATGTGTAAAGTTACATTTAATTGAAAATTATGTTATGTTAATTTAAGACAATTAAATTCTGTTATTAATAAATACATATAGAATTTATTTATTTCTTTGTGATTATTTCTTTTAAAGTTATTTTAATTATTGTTATTACTCTTAAGAATTTTATTTCCTGGAAAAATGCAACAATTGCAGTAATAATGATTAAGTTTCTACTTCAATTGGATGGTCAGAAGAGTTTTAATAGACAATATTATACTATTCAGAATATTACAGTTCGTTGACTTGATTATTTTTTGTTTCCAACTGCAGTAGAAAGGAATAAATTTCAATAAGGTGTTGTATATCTGATTTTGTGTTGATTATATTATCTGTTGTTGCTATGTGGGTCATTTCTAAAAAAAGTCTTCTCTTATAAGCTGTTTCTTTTTCGAGGATTTTGACATCTGCAAAATTCATTCTGTGGTTATGGGTGTGAACGTGGTTGGCTAGGGTGCATCTATCTGGGTAAAGTCTACAGTCACTTTTGTGAGTGGTAACACGGTCTTTAATACGTCTAGAGGTTTGGCCGATGTACTTGCCATTGCAGTCCGTACAAGGGATATTGTAAAGGTATACCGCATGACCAAATATCTAATGTTGTTTACAGTATCCCTTGTATGGACTGCAATGGCAAGAACATCGGCCAAACCTCTAGACGTCTTAAAGACCGTGTTACCACTCACAAAAGTGACTGTAGACTTTACCCAGATAGATGCACCCTAGCCAACCACGTTCACACCCATAACCACAGAATGAATTTTGCAGATGTCAAAATCCTCGAAAAAGAAACAGCTTATAAGAGAAGACTTTTTTTAGAAATGACCCACATAGCAACAACAGATAATATAATCAACACAAAATCAGATATACAACACCTTAGTGAAATTTATTCCTTTCTACTGCAGTTGGAAACAAAAAATAATCAAGTCAACGAACTGTAATATTCTGAATAGTATAATATTGTCTATTAAAACTCTTCTGACCATCCAATTGAAGTAGAAACAATCATTATTACTGCAATTGTTGCATTTTTCCAGGAAATAAAATTCTTAAGAGTAATAACAATAATTAAAATAACTTTAAAAGAAATAATCACAAAGAAATAAATAAATTCTATATGTATTTATTAATAACAGAATTTAATTGTCTTAAATTTTTAAATAAAACACAGCTTTAGTTTTCTGGCTGACATCTACTAATATGATAGCTGACAAGACACATTAACCTTGAGGTACATACTAGAATTCCACCTCCTTGTGCATAGGTTGAAAGGACCTGGTCCAAAAAATGACAATGTGATATGTAGTTGTGTTTTAACTGTTTTGTTTCTTAAATGTTCAATGTTTTTTAATATTTGTATTGTGTACTAGCACACTGGAGGAAAATAACAAATATGCACTTGTATTGTTTGAGTTTTCAAGCCACCATATAACACATACAATTTATTCCTTTTTTTTTTTGCTATAAAAAATCTTCAAAAAAGTTTTTCAACATGAAACTTTCAAATACCACTTTTGCCTGCAACCTCACACAAGTAAGTGTTTCACTACATCTTATGTAAAATACACAATTTCACCATTTTGTAACATATTGTAGCATTCGTCTGAAGATGTTAAAGAAATTTAACGAAATATAGCGAAGTCGTTGAAAAGAGCACACTTTGGCTTTCATTATTCAGCTGCTAACCCAATTAACCTTACCATTATACTAATATATATATATATATATATATATATATATATATATATATATATATATATATATATATATATATATAGCGGGAGGGATCTTTGCCCTTCCTTGACATGCGTTTGCATAGATGTGAGGATAATGTTGTGAAAACACAATGGTATAGAAAACCTATATGTAGCAATAGATTCATAAGCTACCATTCCCATCATCCTCCTAGAATGAAAACCAACCTAGTCCTAGCAATGAAAGAACGTGTCAAAAGGTTATCACATCCAGATCATCTCCAACATGATCTTAACCTCTTAAGGAATATTTTTGTTGAAAATTCATATCCTCTAAGACTGATTAATAAATTAATTTTTAATGTTCCATTTGTTAACAGAAATAACATTCTCACTAATTCTCAATCAGTGCCCTCAGCACAAAACAATTCTTCTCAAACAAGTGTGTATTTTTATGCCCTTCCGTATATTCCAAAACTAACCGTAGAACTTACTAAAATTTTCAAAGAATTTAAGAACATCATAATAGCTAACAAGAACATCAAAACCATACGTCAGCTATATAGCAAAATAAAACAACCCCTAACTACTTTAGAGTCAAGAGATGTTGTTTATTGCATTCAATGTACTGAATGTCCATCCACGTACATTGGTGAAACTGGAAGAAATCTGTCTAGTCGTATCATTTCTCATAAGAGTGACTGTAGACTAAATAAACCCACTTGTGCTTTGGCAGAACACACTATCGATCTAGACCATAAGATAGATTTCAACAATGTTAAAATATTAGCCAGAGAGAAAAATAAATTTAAGAGAACATTCTTAGAAATGGTACATATCAGCAGGAGTGATAACAACAATCTGAATAAAAGATCTGAGATCCAGAATCTTAGCAAAATTTACAATTTTATTTTGACTTTTGACTAGGGTTTTCTGCATCTCAGAGTGCTTCATGTTTCGTAAATTCCATTATTAATTGCTATAATTATCATGATTAACTTCAGTTATTATTCAGATGTTCATTTTGTTTTGTTTGTTTGTTTTTTCTAAACCTATTTACTAAATACTATTTTCTTTTTATTTTTTGACATAATAAAACCTTTTTTTAAATTTCCCTCTCAATTCTAAGTTGGTAACATGGTTGGTAGTACCTAAAATCACAAACGGCATTTTGTTAGACATCAGTTTGAAAGTTTGTTTTTTGTAGTTACATCGAACTATTTAAACAACAATATTTCCTCCTACTACCTCTTTCTGTTCGTGAGATGTGACTGAATTCAAACCTGCGAAGACGACTGTTTTTTGTCAAACATGTCGTCTTATTTTTTACTTTTTAAACTGTGTAACATGTTCTTTAATTTTTAAGTATTTTAAAGTTTTTAAAATTTTTAATGCCTTCAATAATTCAGGTCACATTATGTTATTTAACGTTGTGTTTTATATGCTATGAATCTTACTTTCTGGTAAGTTTTTATAACTTTTATATTACATCAGCCTAATGTTATAACACAGTAATTTTCATTGTAGACCTTGATAAAGGTGGCAAATAACCACCGAAAGCTCGGAATTCAGAATAAATAGTACGCCTTAGCAAAGCTCTATTTTTTATTGACTACCACACCCAAAAAGAAAAAAGTATTTACACATATATATATATATATATATTATATATATATATATATATATATATATATATATATATTCTGAAGAAGAGTTGTGTACCTATGATCTATACTACAGTCTGTAAGAGCTCTTAACAGGGAGCTATGATGGACTAAGTCAAACGCCTTCTCAAAGTCTACAAATATTAATATCAATGGCTTGTTGTATTCTGTAACTTTCTCTATTAAGGATTTTATTACTTCTAGGTGGTCATTCGTTCCAAAGCCACTCCTAAATCCGGCCTGCTCTAATGGTTAGTGAAAATCCAGCTTAGGTTCCAGTCTGATAGTAATTATTCTGATAAAGAGCTTATATAAATGAGATAACAAGCTGATAGGTCTGTAGTTTCCAATTTCTGTTACATCTCCTTTTTTGTGCAATATTATCATAATGGCACCATTGCATTTTTCTGGTGTAACTTCTTCAAAGAGGCAGGCATTATAAAGGGTTTTTAAAACTTTTATGACGCATTCGCCTTCGTATTTTAGCATTTCACTTACAATGCCATCTTCCCCAGGTGTCTTACCATTCTTCATACCTTTCAACGGTGATTAGATTTCCTCTTCGGTTATATCTGAAAGTTTAAAGAACTTTAAGGCATTAGTGTTAAAATCCCTTATGTCTTTCCTAACAGCTTTAGAAATGGTTTTATTAAAATTTCTCAGCTCTGCGATGTTCACTGTGTGCTTATCTTTCATTTCCCTTCTTTTTTGTATTAGGTTCCTTGTACCTTCTGTAAGTTTTTCATTTTTTCTTGTTTGCTTAACTTGACAGTTCTTCTGTGCCTTCCTTAGAGCGTTTACCAACCTTTCGTTAAGTTGTTCAATATCGATTTCATCTTGCACGTCAGGCTTAAGGTTTCTATCTATTTCTTCCTGGTATGCTCTTATGTTAGTAATCGCAGTGAACGTAACATTTTTAGTCCTTTTTACGTTCTTTTACGTTCAAGAAAACCTTCGCTCTAACCGTTCTATGGTCACTTCCGGTTGAAAATTGATTTAATATAGTTACGTCTTGAACAGCTTCTTTTTTATTAGTAAAGATAAAGTCAAGTTCGTTCTTGTTTAAGCCATTTGGTGATTGCCAAGTCCATTTTCTTTGGGGGCTTTTTTTAAAATGGGTGTTCATGACATATAGTCTATGTTGCAGAAGAAATTCTATAAGAATTTGACCCCTTTCGTTTCTGTAGCCATATCCGTGAGGTCCAAGTACAAACTCCGAATCATCCTGCTTGTGGCCTATTTTTGCGTTTAGGTCTCCCATCAGTATAGTTAGTGGTTACCTCTTCTAGAGCAGTGTTAAAGTCATCGTAGAACCATTCAACCTCTTCGTCTGTGTGGGCACTGGTAGGTGCGTATACCTGGATGATCTTTAATCGAATTTCTTCGTTTACTTTGTAGATAAGATAAATAACTCTATCACTTATACTTTTAATTGAAAGTATATTCTTCGTGTGTTTTTTATTTATTAAAAATCCGACGTCACCATTAGAAGATTCTCCTCTATAGTGTTATAGATTTCCTGACGAAAGTTCCATTTTTGTTCTTCGCCTTTTCGCCGTACTTCAGTTAATCCAAGTATATCCCAATTTATATGTTTTAGCTCGTTTTCAAGTTCCTTAAGTTTTTCGTCCTCCATCAATGTTCTGGTATTATATGTTGCCATAAACCATATTATTTGCCGTTGTCATTTGTAAAGGTAGCCTGGTCCACTCCGGAGATTCTTAGCACCCTCTGTCCCTCTACCTCCGTGACTGCTACCGTAGCAGTCATGGAGGTCTTGCGTCATCATCGTTTCTCATTTTACGGGATGTTAGGATGGGTTAGGAAATTTTGGGGTCTTTGACAAGGATGATAGGTTGGGACGTAATACCCTTTCGGTTAAAGGGAGTGAGAGTGAACCGCGGCTCACGTAGGCAGCGCAGGGTCGCAAACCTGTAGTAGACCTAACTTTACCGGTATCGTAAAGTGTATCTACCCGTTACCCGCTATTCTTCTATCATTTTTGGCAAACTCGTTTATGACACTCATAAAAACTGGGATTTTCAGACATGTCTTTAATAAGTTCTTTTCAATTTATAAAATCGCTAAGTTAGCTAGCCTCTCCTCACTTGTGGAATTTCTGAGAAAGTTTTTAATCCGCTTTAGTACAGAAAAACTTCGTTCTACAGACGCACTTGTAGCAGGTATTGTCATCACTAAGTCACATAATTTTGAAACCTCATTATATGCTTCATGTAATTCAGTTTGTGTAAGAAATGTGAGCATTTTAAAACTAGTATCAGTTTGTACAGAGTGTTGCGAAGCATATAAAACGCACAGTTGGGAATGCAGGAAAAGAGTTTGCATAATGTTTTTTAGACAATTAAAAACGTCTTTCGGGAAACTACAGTTGGCATATTTATTGAAGTTGCATAAGTCCACAAATCTTAACTTACAAAGGTTTTTAAATCTTTTTTTAAGCCGCTGGTAAATATTATCTATTATTTTAGTTTTATTTTAAATTTAGTTTACATTTAAGATACGATATGCTCCTTTATTAAAAATCGTACTATTTTTCCTTGAAAATGAGAAAAAAAATCTTTTTGGTTGTAAATTAGTCTTAATTTATGTGTTTTTAATCCAATCTAATCAATTATTTGTCAAATTTTTCTTTATTTATTATATCGGTCTTAGTGGATTAATACTAGAAAAACAATAAACTTACCTCAAATTTTCTTTACCTACCTCGAAACTATTGTAAAGCTAGTAATAAAGACTATTTATTAAATATATTCCCAAGAAATAGAACACACTACGAATATGCACAATGTTGAAGGAATAAACTAGAATATCATATTTCTCTCATTCACATTTTAAATAGTTTTCCTAAATTTGTCCATAATATTGTTTGTTTTTCATTGGATTTTTGTTATCGTTCAGTTAATCAGAAAATGTTATTTATAACCATTTCTTATCTATTTTTTTTTAATATCTTTATGTATATTTTTTAAGACAATAAATTTGGAAGATATCGACATTACCGATACAGTTAGTCAAATAGAGGAAAAAGAGAATCTGCCATCAAATTAGGAAGTGAGCAGAATGAATGGTAAGTTTAGCTTTAACTTTAGTTTCGTCTTAGCTACTACTAAATTGTGGTCCTAATCGACATCAGCACCAGGATAAGTTTTTGCTGATATAATACTGTTTTGAAATCTTTGTTGATCAGTGTAAAAGAATATTCTTTTGATCGAACCCGATCTTTTGTTCTTGTCTATGAGGCAATCACTCCGCTACGAGTGTTCTTGTCATGATGATGAATATTGGCTAGTTTACTCTTTCTTCCCATGTCTATTGTTGGTGTTTATTTAATATTAAAATTTGGAGTTTCTACGTTCTAGTTTCATACATTTTTTTTGGCTGTTGTCTTGTGTATTTATAAGATAAATACTCATTTTAACATTTTTTATGAAATAATATAAAAAAATTATCATTTTAGGTGTGCTGAAGAATCATACGTAAAGAGAAGTTTTGTCTTGCTCCACAACCTAGCATGGATCGATCATAGGAAGCACTATTTCTCTCCTATTGTTTGACACTAACCTTCTTCGATGGATAAAGAGTGGGTGAATGACGCATACAATAACAGCTACTAAATTTGTTCATTTCCTGAGATTCTATAGTAATACTTTGTGAGTTTATAGTTTATAAGTTTATAGAACTAGTTAGTTTTTTGTTTATAGAGTACTTAATATAATATTTATGAACTTTAATTCCTTGATTATTCCACTATAGGTTAGGTTTTTTTTAAATTTAGGTTTGGTTTAATTTTGTTCATATTAGTTTTATTTTTTTTTGTAGTTTTGTACTTAATCGTTTTAAGTTATTAAAAAAATGATTAGCTTTAAAGAAATAATTTTTTTTTGGCCTTAGACTCAAGACCTATTTAGCCAGACAATATAGGTTGAATACGTAAAAACAATCTCCTACACTTTCTTCAAATTCATGACAATTTCCTAACCGTTCGTTCATTCGCACATTCACTCAATTTCCTAACCTTCCCATTGAAAACACTATTGGGTAACTACACAAAAAGGATTGAACAGGAACACACGCTTCACGCTAAGGTGCCCTTCATAGCGACTTTTTTTTAACACAAACAATACAGGCAACGGTTAAAGGTAAATGACCTAAAAGGAAAGACAATGGGAAATACAACAACTAACGTCCTGCCATTTCGGATTCACACAACACTGAAAAGGGCAGTTTAGATTTTCCGTTTGGTATGTTTGAAAAATTTCCATAAAATTGATCTAATAGTTAAATTTCGACTACCTAAATTGAGAATCTTCTTCTTCTTCTAGTTCCATGACCGTTATCGATCGTTGGATATCATGTTGGCTACCATATTCGCTATCGTGACTTTGATGGTGACTTTGATGGAAATTGAGAATGGAAGCAACATTCTGAGGTAGAATGATATTTTGTTGGGAGATGGCTTGAAATAAAAATGTTATGGCTTTTTGATTTTACAGACATTGAAATATCCAGTGGTTAAGGTCGTCATAACTGCCATTACATTCACATGTATCAGTTTCGGAAAGTTTTACTTTATATAGGTAAGCATTTACTGTAGTATGTCCAAAAAGGCATCTAACGTACATAGTATAAATTTTCCGAGAGATGGGACTTCTGTCACTTAAGGGAGTAGATGGAAGAGTTGGATATATACTGCAGTACGTATTTTTGTTACCGTTAGTAAAGGATTGCCACTCAATTTCCAAATTAAGCCTAACATGTTTCTTCCTAGCTGAAACTATATCCCATTTGGACAACTCGTTGTACTCTACACCCACTAAAGTAGCGTCTTTAGCCAAATGGTCTACTTTTTCATTGCCTGGAATATTAGAGTGACCTTTAACCCACACAAAGTTAACAATTCTTTTCAGAGAAGTTAAGATCTCTAGCTTTTCAAGCGCATCTACAATTAGTCTGTTGGTATATATGTGTTTAGAAAAGTGTCTTAATGCAAGCAGGACGAACTGTGTGTCAGATAAAATTATATATCGTTCGAAATATAATGTGCTATTAATTATCCAATCCAACGCCTTGACAATGGCTACCAATTCAGCTGTGAATATTAAGCAATCTGATTTTAATGTGTACTGAAAATAATCTTGAATATTGTGTATGTAAATGGCACAGCCAATACCAATAGGCGATTTTGACCCATCGGTATAGGTAAATTTTACAAGAATGGTTAGAGTCTTCCAGCTTGTTCTGTACTAAATCTTCGTGAAGAGTTAAAATATATTAAGGAATTAATACAGTAGGTTTATATTCATCTAGTAAGTCATAATTGGAGCCAAAAAATTGAATCCCTCCGCCATTGAATGAATATTGTGATAAATTGGGATAAGCGACAGCTAGAGTTGGAGAGTTTTTATTTGCCTACCATTTGTTTGTTAGATTTTCTACAGAGAGACAAAATATTTTTTGTAATAAGCTGTTTTGATTATTAAACTGGAATTTAAGAATAAATTTTTCTGTCAAAAATAGACGTTTTAACTGTAAAGGTGGCTCATTACATTCTGTGGTAAATGTGGCTCATGTGTAAAAGGGCTGGTGTGGGAGTAGATTTGAGAGCTCCTAGGACTAACCTTAAAGCTTTGTATTGTATTCAATCCAATTTAGTCAAACGAGATTTTGTCGCTGATCCATAGAAAAAGCTTCCGTAGTCCAAAATTGATCTGGTATATGCTCTGTAAAATAATAAGTTTATTTTCAGGACTGCTCCCCAATCGTATCGATTAACGGCCTTAAGGATATTAAGGCTTTTTTCACATTTGGTAATGCAATTATTAATATGCTCGTTCCAGGTTAATTTTGAATCCAAGGTAAAGCCTAGGTATGTAAAATTGTTATATACAGGAATTTCCAGCTGGGAGAATTTTAACGTACTAACTTTTGGTAAACTGTGTCTCGAAAAAAATACTACACCTGACTTAGGTGAGATGTCAAGCCCATGACTATCAAAATACTTTTTGCAATAAGACATATTTACTTGAAGGGCACTAACACATTGTTGAAAAGTTTTTTTCTCAACATAGAAACAGAAGTCATCAGCATATTGTAAAATGTTACACTACATTCCCATAGTATGTAAGTTTAATGAATACAAGTTAAATAATATGGGAAGACGAACTGAGCACTGAGGTAACCCTTTGTTAACTATCATTGGATCAATCAGTGAATTATTTAAACGAATATCGACTTGTCTATTTGTAAATAGATTGACTAGGATATAAGCATATTTACATAGGCACTCCTAATTTACCAATTTGATCAAACAGGAGGTCGAGAATAACGCTATAATATGCACCAGAAATGCCCACAAATAAAGCAGCTGTGTATTGGTTTTTAGAATAAGTTAACTGGATATCGGTTGCTAAGTGTAAAATGCAATCCATAGTTCCTTTTCCTCTAGGAAACCCAAGCTGACCGTATGGGTAAAGGTTGTTGCTTTCCATCCACCATTTTAGTCGATTTTTCATGATTCGTTCAAATGTTTTCAATATACATGACATAAGAGATATCGGTCTTAGGACATTGGGATCATTAGCTTTTGGGATAGGTATTACAAGACACTGCTTTAAGGAATCGCATTTATCACGTTTAATTAGAATATTGTGAAAAATATCACAGAGAAATTGAAGTGTTATTGTAGGCAAGTTATATATCATAAGATAATTGATAGCATCACTCTCAGGGGATGATCTCTTAGAATACTTAATATTAGCAGTTAGTTCGTTGATACTAATATGAGATGACAAAAAATGTGAATTAAATGTATCTTCAGTGGGATATATTGAAGAAGGAACATAGCAAGGAGCTATTTTATGAAACAAATTTTCAATGATATTTTCGTCGTGCACATACAGATTTTTATTTTTTTTAATCTTCTTATTTCTATTCCATATTTCAGTTGGATGAGTTTGTCTGTTTAGATTGAGACAGAAGTTGGCCCAACTATTTCTACATTTCTGTTTAAAGATTCGTTTACATTTAGCATTTATTTTTTGATATTCAACAAAGTTTGCCAGACACATATTTAGTTTGTACCTTTTGCATGCAATTTTTTTCTTATTCGATATCTCACGGCACTCCTCGTCCCACCATTTAGGTGATTTGAATGATATATTTGAGGATGGTCTTAGAATTTTGCAAGCTTTGTTCGCAGCATTCGTTATATGTTCCATTAAAAATATACACATATCGTTGGTATCGATGCAGTTTGGTGGCGTGGAAAATGATTTCTCTATTTCAGCTGAATATAGGGTCCAATTTGCTTCATTCATAGACCATCTATATAATGGGGACGTGATTGCATCATCATTGTGATAATAGTTATTAAGCGTAATACTGATTGGGTAATGATCTGATCCATACGTATCCTGACTAATAGACCAACCAAGTGTAGGACATACCTGAGATGAAGCAATTGTGAGATCTACTGCAGATTTAGCCTGGCCAGGAGGGAAATCCTGTAGCAGATCCATCGTTTATAACAATCAAGTTTGAAAAATGATCTAAAGCATCCACCAAAACTCTGCCATCATGTGAACATGCAGGTGAGCCCCACATGCCGTGATGGGCAATAAAGTCACCTCCTATTATGCAATCATGTTTTATTTGACTAAATAAATTTATGTAGTCTTGAGATTTCGCTTTAACATCGGAGGGTTTATATAGAAATACTATAGACAGCTTTTGGTTACCAAGAATGATATTGATTCCACAAACTTCAATTTTTGGATTAAAATTATGATTAAATTGAATGCCTTCGTATATAATTTTATGTTCTACTCCCCCATAACCTTTATCTCTATTAACCGCAATGACGTTAAAGTTATTAAACTTATCAAAATTATTGCAATATCAAACTTTTCCTCCATTAAAATTTGGCAAAAAGAGTTTTTGTTAGCTTTAAGAGATCTAGCGTTCCACTGAATAAACTTAAGATTTTGTTTAAAAACATCTTTAAGTTTTTTTTTTGTTTTTTTTTTATGTTTTAAATATATTATCAACAATGATTTAAATTTTATTTTTAAACTCTATTTCTTCAAAATTTAAACTACTATTTGATAATGGATTCTGTGAAAATTGGTGAAAAAAACTTGTTAACATTGTAATTAATTGATGTTTAAGTGTTGAAAAATCTTTTGCGGCTCTTTTCCAAACTGGAAGACCGGTCCTGCACAAAAGCCAGTATTATATTCTCGTCTAATGGGTGGGAAATTGGGAGAAGAATCACTAGTTTTTTTTTGCAAGGGTTTAGAAGAAGATGGTTGATCATGTGTTAACCTAAAGTTCGATTTAGAAGAAGTATTAGGGACAGGATGTTGTGCTGTAGAAGTTTTTAAAGCAGGAAATTCTATATCTGAATCAATTAATGGAGCAAATTTATTTTTTTGTATGAGGCTAGAATAGGCCGGATTGTTAATAATTTTTTCAGCTTCTTTGAAAGATATATTCAAATTAGACATAGCTTCTTTGATTCTAGTTTGCTTTTTAAATTCTGGACACTCCTTATAAGTAGAATTGTGACTATTATTTTTGCAATAAACACAAAAAATATTGCATGCTTCGAACACAGATTCATTTTCTGACCCACAATTTCTACACCTTTTCTTCTCCCTACACTGTGAGCCGGAATGGCCATATCGACAAAGAAAACATTGAATAACTGCATTAATGTAAGTTTCTACAGAGCATTTAACTTTATTCATCATCATCATCTTTGGCTCGACAATCCTCTGTGGATCTTGGCCTGTTCTAAGATTCGTCGCCATTCTGTTCGGTTTTTTGGCAACATGTTGCCATCTTCTGATTTTTAATATTCGTAAGTCGGTTTCTACTCCATCTAACCACCTAATTCGCGGTCTGCCTTTGCTTCTTTTTCCTACAGGTGTTCCTGTGGTTAGATTTTTAGCAATGGTATTTTCTGGCATTCGTATTATGTGTCCAGCCCATCTAAGTCGCTGTGTTTTAATGACCGTTATGACAGCTGGCTCATCAAAGAGCTGATACAATTCAAAATTATATCTTCTGCGCCACTGCCCTTGGTCGTTTACAGCTCCAAATATTTTGCGGAGTATTTTACGCTCAAATATTCCCAAAAATCTTTCATCTTTCTGCGTTAGAGTCCATGTTTCTGCTCCATATGTGAGGACCGGCCTCAGAAATGTTTTGTATATAATAATTTTAGTTCTTCTTTGAATGTTTCTTGAGTGGAAATGCTTTTGGAGTCCATAGTATGCCCTATTTGTAAGATTTATTCGTCTTTTGATTTCTTCGCTTGTTTTATTGGTAGCAGTCAATAGCGACCCAAGGTATGTGAAGTTGTCAACATGCCCAAAGGTATGACTTCCAAAGACTGTTTCTGGTTCCTCATTTGCTATCGGATCCTTTGTAACCAACATATACTTGGTTTTGTCTTCGTTGATGACTAGACCGACCTGTTTCGCCGCTGTTTCCAATTCTAGGAGATATTGCTCAACATCTCGCTTGCTACGCCCTACTATGTCAATGTCATCAGCATATGCTAAGACTTGTATCGATCTATTGTAAATAGTACCGCCATCCCTAATTTGTGTAACTCGGACTGCCTTTTCTAAGGCAATATTAAATAGGAGGCAAGCTAGAGCATCTCCTTGTCTGAGTCCATCCTTTATCTCAAAGGATCTAGAACTCTCTCCCTGTATTCTAACAGTGGCTTCTAAGTTAGACATTGTCATTCTCGTTAGTCGGATAAGTTTCTCTGGTATACCAAACTCATGCATTGATTGGTATAGCACTGTTCTCTTGACACTGTCGTATGGCTTTGAAGTCGACGAATAGGTGATGGGTTCATCTAACTTTATTAATATAAATAAATTGAGGAATAAGTTTTCCTTCAAACGTAACAATGATCATTTGACGAGGAACACGTTCCATATTGTTATCCTTTTGGATAACTCTAGTCATGCGTTTTACTTTTTTAATAGGTACCTACACTAGAATTAATCATTTGTAGGAGGGCCTCCTCGCTGTAGGAAGTATCTACAGAGCGGACTAACCCGCGTTTTTCTATAAGATGGCCCGGAATATATGCAAGTAAATTATTCTTTTCAAATAATGGATCTTTAACTAACTTATTGGTAATACTGCCCGAATTTGTTCCAACCGTACTAATTTCAATAATATTTTTATCATACTCTTTTAGATTTATTAACTTTTCACCCAATTTCATTGAATGTAATCTCCCAATATTTAATTTTAAATGTTCAACAAAAAACATGAAACGGTCCCAAATCGTTAGGTTTAAATCTATTTGTTAATTGATTTAATAAACGTTGTTTATCATAATACGAGTTTTTGTCGGATTCCAAATTTTTGTCGAGTGTATCTGTACTAGATAATTCATTTAATTGATTATTGTTCTTATTGTTTATACATGAACTCATATTAATATCTTCATGTACAATGATATCCTCAACAAGAACATTGCCTAGATTATCTTTATTAAGGCTTATCCACGAAAATTCTAACGGTAAATTTCAGTTTGCTATCTCTATTTCAAAAATTTCTTTCTTTACGAAAACAAAATCTGTTCATGAAGTAATATTCTAAACTTCGTTTAGATCTCTTTCAAGCCCAGGTCAAAAATGCGTTTACCTTTTACTCGAGCCGATTATACACCGAGACAACCCCTGTAGTGACAGGTTTTGTCTTACAATAAGACCATAAATCTCTTTAGTGGTATTTTGAGTAAATATAATAACAGATCAAAGTAATAAATCTATTCATAAATTTACAATGTAACAAATGTACATACATAATTTATTTGTTATTTTTTTTACGGAAAAATTGGCTGTCTGAAGTTTAACGTAGATTAAAGTTTATGGAAAATAAAAATTATAAAAAAAAGATTATTATTATATATCATAAAAATTTGATTAGTATCACGATCATTAAAATTGATAAAATGAAACGATATAAATATAGAGTTATGTCTAATGTTTCTTCAGAAGGTGTTTCAAATAAAAATTATAATAAAAATCTTGAAATTTTTGTAGCATATTTTCCCACAGTTCCATATATTTATCAATCTTTTCGAATAAAATATTTTTTGGGGTCCATACCGCAAACTAACAGTATTCTCTATTCGATATAAATAACAAAATGACTGTCCTTGCACTGGATAGTAATAGAAATCAGTTCTTTTTAAAATTTCTTGAAGGAAGGAATAATTTAGTCACGCTATCATTTCCAATTTTGATTTTTGATATTGAATTTGATAGGTTGTGATTTATTACACCAAAATCTAATAAAATATACCATGAAACAAGAAATAGTTTCAGAATAAGTTTGATGTGTTGTTTATTATCATTCAGTAAGAGACTAATTTGCTTTTTACAGTGCTAATCTAACAGACAATTATTATTGTCAAATGAAAGAAATAAGATAATTTACTTGTGTGCTTGTGGTTAGTAAACGTCGGCCCTATGCAACTAATTGTCAACAAAGAACGGAGTACAAAAGTTTAGATTTATGAGATTTATCAGGAGCATTTATAAAACTTAGATGTATACTGAGTACTTATTTCAAAAATTTACAACTAAGGATTTAATTTGTTATATGTAAATATACTCCTAGATCTAGAGAAAATGGGAGTGCGACAATGGGAATTACTGGCACAGGACCGACAAACATGGAAGGTAATAGTAACCGCGGCAAAGACTTACGAAGAGTTGTAGCGCCATTGATGATGATGATGATGATGATGAAATATACTGTATAACTATTTATATGGATGTGAAATATGGATCATGAAGGATATTATGATGGACATTTTGACATTTTAGGATGTACGTTGAAAAATTAAGGCAAATATCGAGCACAAATGTAATAATCAAATCTTGCCCAAGTACTTTCGCTTTCTACAGCATCATCAGGGGAATCTGAAATAAGCCAAGAAAAGTTTTTTTTAAATGAAGAAAATTAATAAACTTCGATAAAAAACTCGAAGTTAATGGATGATAAAAGTTTTTTGTGATTAACATTTTAGACTTACTTCGTCAAATTTGGTCTATCCAGCAAGCGCAGATGCCCCTGATGATGCTATAGAAAGCGAAAGTACTTGGGCAAGATTTGATTATTAAATTTGTGCTCGAAATTTGCCTTCATTTTTTAAAGTTCATTTATTGGAGCATTCAACCTTATATCAATAATTTAGGATGTGACTCAGGTATATGATAAAGTATGGCAAAGACGCCATAACTATAAACTAAGACTACATTTACCAAAACGATACTCTCAAATAATTGACTCCTCCATCTTGGAAAGATATTTCAGAATTAAACAGGAAGAAACATACATGGAATTGACAGATATTACAGCAGGGCTGCCACAAAGAAGTGTCTTTGCCTTTTGTATACGTGTTATATTATTGTCCTAGAAAATATACAATTGCAACATTTACCGAAGATATTGCTATCATAGCAATATGCAAAACCAGCGAGGAAGCGACAAAGAAATTACACAGATGTTAATCAAATATATACTCCAGGGAAATAAGCAAAAAATAGACCATGTTCGTGACACTCAATAATCCAGGTCGCTGACAACTTTTTTAGTTATTGTAGACCTCTAGGAAGAAAACCTACTTCTTTTTTTGCCTTGAATTTGGAGCTGTTTTTTAATTATTGACAATTTAATGCAAAAAACGCGACTGTTTCTATGATTATTGATACGAGTATTAAAAAAAATAGATTTTTGGAAGAAAATTGTTTTGCACGAATTGTTTAAACAAACTAGACTATTTATTAATGAATTAATATATAAACAAATTACTAATTCCTAATGTACGTAGAAATTACATACAAATTAAAAATAGATCATACAAAATAAAAAAATAAGAATGATCAAAATCCATTGAGTAGATCCGGAGATATAGAAAATTTTATTAGTTTGAAATTGCTTGTTCGGTTTGGATTTGTAGGTTCTTCCTAGTCACCATTTGAACTACATTTTTGAAAATTCGTAGGGGGTCCTGTAGAGGTACAATGTTTGTGCAAATTTTTTAACAAAAAATACAAATCCCATTCCTTAACATGGCAAAAAATGAGGTTCCTTAATTATTATAATCAAATTAGCTGTGAATTATCATCTTTTCTTTGACTTGATCTACTACTTGTTGTAATTGGTCGTAAAACACTTCCCTTGTTGTTTGAGGCTTATTATTTTCTAGGGCGTATACTTCGATAATGTTCAGGTTTTCCTTCTCCATTCTTATCTTTGATGTTACTATTCTTTCTGATATGTATTGACACTCTTTGATGTAATTTTGATACCTTTGGTGTATTAGTAAGGCTTTGGCCCTGTTTTGTTTTGCTACTCCACTGTAGATTAGTATGTATTCACCTAATTTTGATTGACCTTTTCCTTTATTTTTTGTTTGTTGTAGAGCACAAATGTCTATTTCTTTCTCTTTCAACACTTGGGTTATTTCTTGGTCCCTTGAGTTGAGTGATCTGATATTCCAAGTAATTCTCATCTGGGTTTTGGATGTTTTTCGCTTGTCCTTATTTCTTGCCGTAGTCGTCTTCATAGTATCAATCCGGTTCCGAGACGGTACATTGTTTCTTTGAGCAGTATTTGATTTTACGATTGGTAGGTTGCTAACCAATAAATATAAATAATTAAATTTCATATTCAAATACTGCAAATTTGGTTATTACTCTGAGCTCATGTAAAGAAGAAAAGAAAATAATAATTCTGATTGAAATACAAAAAAAAATGTACTGGATGATTGACCAAAACTCTACGCTGTTTCTATATAATAAATTATTATTATATAAGCAAATACTGAAACAATTGTATTATTATAAAAACAGTATAAATATTTAGAAAGAAAATGGAAAATCAACAGAAAATGTTTCTATTCGTATAAAAATTTAATAAAATCATAGGTACTTACTGCTTATTTATATAACATTTCCTATTTTAAATACAATAAACACACTGGTTTGTCAAAAGTCGGAATAAGCCCTAATAATGTTATTCAACTTTATTTATCCTCCTCGGAGGGTTTTACCTACCTGGCGAGAATCCAGAAGCTACCGACAAGGACACCCTGTGCTGACGGAGAGAAAATTGCGTTTAGCAAAAATTTGAAATTTTTTAAAAGTTTATATCAAATAGCTGCTTTGTGTTACACTTTATGTTAAAAATAAAAACAGATTCGGGAAGTGGGTCAAATTCTGTAGTGCCCTATTTAAAAAAAAAATTTTTTTCGTTTATTTTAACCAAAAATATTTGAAAAAAAATATTGTTTAAACAATTTATTAATTTACAACCAAATAGTGCACTAGAACTTTTTTAGACCTTCCATATAAAAAAGAATCATCTCAATATCTGCCATAGTTTTTGCGTTATTTGATATAAACTTTTACATTGGAATTTACCTATGCCCAGAATCGCGAGGATCGGCCTTAAAATTACCATTCGGCGGCCCCTTGCCACTGGTAGATGAACTGTTTTCCCCGGATATTGGTCCGGGGCAGAAATATTCAAAAAATCAAAATTTACTTACAGTAGTGTTCCTTTTAAACACAAACTTAATATACTTATAACCAGGGCCGGATTAAGGCACGGGCCAACTGGGCCGCGGCCCAGGGCGGCAAAATTTTGGGGCGGCGGATTTGAGAAAAAAAAAGTGTAATTATTTTTGATTGATTATAAAGCTTTATTATCGATTATCAAGACCAGTGAACCTGAGCATTAAATATTAAAAAAACTATTTTATTGTTTATTATTTATTTATAACGCGACACTCTGCGCGGTGTAATGTGTCGCAGTACACTACGCTACGCCACTCTATCCAAGTGAGTCGAAGGGGCGAGGCGGCAGTCTGTATCGTACGCTACGCACGGGAAATTTAGTTGTGGGATCGTAGTAGTTGCTAGCATTGGCTGATGGCAGGCGTCTTGTCGCCTTGCCGCTTCCCTCCCCCCACCAACTCCATCACCGCCACGCGCCATTGTCATTCGGTTGTCTGGTCTCAACTCCACGTACTGCAGTCTGTCTAACTGTTTAGGTTTAACGTTTTTGTAATTTGTTTTGAGCGGAGTAACATTTTGAAATTGTAACTTGTGAGGTAAGAAATATTTATTTGTTTATAGTAATGGTAATGTAAGTTAATATAGATCTTACATCTAAAGGTTCAGATAAGTTTATGCAGCAGCAGTTAGCACTGGTGTAAGGAGTAGTGAGACGGTGAGAGCTGTGCTGTGTAGGCCGTAAGGCCGTAAGTTGTCAAATTTTGTGGCTATTTAATTTTGCATATTTCGCCATTTTACTTTGTGGTAGTAAGAGAAGCAATGTAATTCGGCATGTTGCCATACGTATAGGTTTCACAATGAGTTGAATAAGTAATGGAAGGAAATTCGCTTCCCTCATTTTTTCGCTTCATTTTTCCTGTCGTATCGTACTACAGTTTTGAATTATACAGATATTCTTTTTTTTACAGTCAGACCTTTACTTCCGATGTCATTGATGCTATAACAAGCAGCTGTACAAATGGATGGACGCAAACGGCTCAGTGGGTGGCAATACAAAAAAGTAGCCGAAGAGAAGAAAAAAAAATTGACAGAAGTTGTAAATAAAACTGCGAAGCTTGATACATTTTTTACAAGAAGTAACCTACCAGTGCCACCAGAACCAGTGCTTTTAGAAAGTGTCAAAGAATTTTGTGAAGTAGAACTAGAAGTATGTTCCATATTAACGCCTTCAGCTTCAACAGCTTCAGCATCAGTGCCTTCAGCTTTAACATCAACCCCTCCAGCTTCAGCATTAGCCCCTTCAGCTTCAACATCAACCCCTTTAGCTTCAGCATCAGCCCCTCCGGTTTCAACATCAACCCCTTCAGCTTCAGCATCAACCCTTCAGCTTCACCCTCAACCCCTTCAGCATCAGCACCTTCAGCTTCGTCATGTGTTGATACTGACAAGATCAAACCAGCTATATCCGAATTAACTTTTGTTGTTGACGAGATTGAAGATCAATTAACAGTCTCTGAACCTGACTCTTCTGTCCATTTGAAACCAAATTATGATCCTGCTTTATGGATAGTGAATGAAGAGACGCGGGAATATTTTGTTAAAAATGGATGGAATCAAAATAAAGATTGCGATTTTAAAAAATCTGAAAGGCAATATCCAGACAGGAAAAGAGTGTTGGCTAAATGGCTATTCGACAGAAAACTTGCAAATGGCGAAATTGTAAATAGAGATTTCTTGATTTACTCACCAAGTTTAGGCTCTTTGTTCTGTGGTCCATGCAAATTGTTTAGTTCGACCTCTACTCAGTTTACTGAAAATGGGTTCAGTGATTGGAAACATGCATCAGCGAGAATAAAAGAGCATGAAAACTCGCACGTTCACTACAATAGTGTAATAGTATACAAACAAAGAGCAGAAGCAGCCGGGAGGATCGATAAGCTTCTACAAAACCAAGTGGAAGAAGAAATAAGGTATTGGAAGGCAGTTCTCCAGAGAGTGGTGGCCGTAATAAAAAAACTTGCCTCGCGTGGTCTTGCCTTTAGGGGGACTGACGAAAAATTTGGTTCTTTTTCAAATGGCAACTATATGATGTGCTTGGAGCTGATTGCCGAATTTGATCCATTTTTGAAAGCACACATTGAAAAATATGGGAAAGCGGGTAAAGGCAATCAGTCATACCTATCATCAACCATTTGTGAAGAACTCATCGAAATAATGGCAAAAACCGTTATTGA
The DNA here is from genome assembly GCA_918026665.1 of Diabrotica balteata. Taxonomy (NCBI): domain Eukaryota; kingdom Metazoa; phylum Arthropoda; class Insecta; order Coleoptera; family Chrysomelidae; genus Diabrotica; species Diabrotica balteata. Next base: position 9,296,683 of record OU898285.1, read on the forward strand.
TACAATTTTGAATGATGCTAAGAAAAGCAAGTACTATTCTATAATAGTAGATTCCACCCCTGATGTAACACACATTGATCAATTGTCTTTCATATTAAGGTATGTGAATGAATTGGGAATCCCTGAAGAACATTTTGTTGAATTTATGAAAAATCAAGGTCATACAGGTGAAGAACTAGTGAACTCAGTGCTTTCTTTCCTACAGTCGAAAGGATTGGACATACAAAACTGTAGGGGACAGTCCTATGACAACGCGTCAAATATGTCAGGAATGTACTCGGGGTTGCAGGCAAGACTTAAAGAAAAGAATCCCTTGATATTTTATGTGCCTTGTTCAGCGCATTCACTAAATTTAGTGGGATCAAGCGCAGCAGAATGCTGTTCTCTTGCAAAACATTTCTTTGATCTCTTGCAAGGATTGTACAATTTTTTCTCGTCTTCTACGCACAGGTGGAATCTTCTTCTGTCAAATTTCACGGCCACAGGAAAGGACAAGAACACGTCGTTGAAGTCTCTCAGTGTTACAAGATGGTCTGCAAGGGAAGAAGCTTGCAAAAGCCTTAATAAAGACTACAAACCCATGGTCAAGACGCTGATAGACATGACTTCAAGCAATCATGAAAACAAACAGACACAATCCAAAGCCAAAGGGTTGTTGCGAAAACTAATGTCTCTAGAAACATGTTTCATGGCAGCCCTTTGGGGAGATGTACTTCAAAAATTTAATTCAGTCAGTGAAAAGATCCAGGCTGAAAATATGACCGTGGACAGCGTTGTAATCCTGTACAACTCACTCACAGAGTATGTGATGAACATGAAAGACATGTTTACCCACTATAAGAAAGAGGGCGAAAAAAAACTGCAAATTGCGCAAGGTGAAATGAGACAGAACGATGAGCCAGAACTTCCACAAGAGACGCAGCCGCAGGTGCAGCAAGATTTTGATCGCCCAAAAAGAAAGGCGAAAAGAAAGAGGTTCTTTGATGAATCTTCAGAAGAAGATGAAGAAAGAACTTATGATGAGGATGATGACATTAGGGGAAATTGTCTTCAACAAAGTTATGACATCATCGTGGAAACACTTCAGTTTCAGTTAGACAAAAGGATCTCTGTGTACACAGACTTCGTTGCAAAGTTTTCATTTCTAACAAAATTAAAGACTCTAACTACCGAAGAAATTACTGCTAACGCGACGTCTTTGCAGAAAATCTATATTGAAGACATTGAAGAGTCAGAGTTTATATGCGAGTGCATCCATCTGAAAGGACTTCTGATCCGAGGAAACTACAAAGAAGCCGAAAAAGACTTTTCACTATCAAACTTGTACAGATTTTTGATAGAAAAAAATCTACAGGACTTGTTTCCCAACGTGGCTATTGGTTTGAAAATGTTTTTGACAACTCCTGCTACAAACTGTTCTGCTGAGAGATCGTTTTCGACCTTGAAAAGAGTAAAAAACTATCTGCGTTCAACAGTGACTCAAGAACGACTCGTCAGCCTGGCTGTTTTAGCCATAGAACATGAACTGACAACAAAACTCGATTTCAGTGCAGTTGTTGATGATTTTTCCAATGCACGTGCAAGAAAGAAGAAGTTTTAAGTTATATTTACTTTAACAAAGCTAATTTAGTGAGTAAGTTATTTGTTTGGATATGTGATTTGTATGCTCTGAACAGTTATATTTCGATGTTGTATATATTTGTTATTATCCTATATTCAATACAGAAATTATCATTTATTTTGCAGTCTTACTCTGTACACCTTTTACTAATTTTAGCCCCTTCCTAACTGTCCTGTTTTTGCCCATAAATCGACAGCAATGACCGATTATGGCTCAAAGCCTGCGGGCACATTCACAGGTGAGCCGTCGCCGAGTAACGAAGCCGAATTTTCACTTCACTCCAAATCAATCATTCTCAGCCAAAATAGTCATAAAACTATAAAAGAATTGTTGAGTTTGGGAATTACGAGCTGCATGATGTTTCACAAAATAATATCAACAACGATTTTATTTACTATTATTGTAATCTTAAGTAATGGAATATCACGGTTGTAGAAAATGGTTTCGTAATTAACGGAGTTTTGTCAAATAGTTTATTTTAATTAATAAAACGCAATTTTAGGACATAGTTTCTTGTTTTCATCATGAGAGGTACTAAAACCATTACAATATCAAGAGACAGTTGAGCGCTGGAAAATGTCCCAAAATGCGTTATTTTGCCTCTAAATTTCAATTTTTTTCGGGGGGGGGGGGCCCGGACCCCCCCCCCCCCGGTGTTGCACCCCCGCTAGGGCGGCAGGCAGACCTCTGGCCCATGGGCGGCAAAAGTGTTAATCCGGCACTGCTTTAACTAATAATGAGAACCAAATAACCTATAAACACCGATGTCACTTTACTAGCCAACAGTCGGAGTACGAATGAAATAAATTTATAAATTTCAATTTAGAGAAAATTTGAAAAATAAAACTCCAAAGAATTAGGTATTTATATATTTTTGCCACACTATACACTTGCATTTACACTAAGCCTGTATTGTTTTACAAATATTTTATAACTAGTATTCATTATAACAACCTTAAATAAAAACAAGTCCATAACCATTTCTGTCACATATCGTCACTTTAGTACAGCCATTGCCACATTAAAGTAGCTCTGTAATATCTAAAAAATCTGTTAGACTAACATACTTAAACCTGTATGAACTAAAACTACTTATACTGATGGAACACTGGACGCTTCAAACCAAAAATAAACTTTTGCAATATATTTATAGTTTTTATCATTTTATATCAAATGCTCTTACCCAAATAATGAGCAAATTACTTTAAATTTTATTTAATTAATACACATACCTCCCTGACAGTGTTTATAATAACATACCTACCTAGGTATATAAGGTAGTATCTCTCTACGATATATGTATTTAATAGTTATTATCTATTAAACAAATACAATCTTTTTTGTATTGTGTATTTAGTTTTACCATCAGTATAAGTAACAAGTCCTAAAATATTTACGTTAAAAGTTATATACAGTGTGATCCATTTAGTTTGGACACACAAACTCAACCATTTATTAATTAGAAGTTAGTTTATGACATCCCATAACCCATGTTTACAAGTATTAAAAAGGTTTTCGAAGTATGACCTTTTTTTGTGATGTAATTCTCCTTTTTATATTTTGTTTTACTTTACTATTTTAGGTTTAGTAATTTTGATTACATTTTTTGTTAAATCAATGATTTCTTCGTCCTTGATATTGTCTTCCTATTCCTATTGCCTCATCTGTAGTTTTGTGAAGTACAGTTTTTATTTTTCTTCCAATTTTTCATAAATTGAACACATTAATTTTCATCTATGACACCTAATCTGATTCTTAACTTTTCTCTTAAATCGTTCTAAGGTTTTTTAAGCTATCTGTTCACTATTTAACTTTCTGTCTTCATTTTTGCGGTGGATATCCTCCTAAAATATGTGATCATGAGGTAATGACTTGAATTGTTTTTTTATATTATAACCTCAAATTTGAGTCTCTCTAAATCCATCGGTGTACTGATCTTTGTAATGAAAAAAATCGCCAATAAAAATCTCCCGTATACGACTACGAAAACATGTTATAGTATGCCTTAAAAATTGAATAAAAAATTAAATTGTTCATTATTCTCTTTATTACTTGACATTTAACAATCAGTTCATAATTTAAAATTTTTTACAAAATTGTTTCACTTCTAAATGGATCACACAAACTATATCCTACGAAAGAAATTTTAAACAGAGTGTCTCCCAACAAAAATATTATGAATCTTAAACTCTATAACAATAAAATTTCCTTTGCCTCTTTATTTGTAAAATATTCTTTATAACACGTAGTGATCATTTAAAACATATTGTTAAATATACTAAAGTATGTTATATACATTGTGGATTGAAACTCCAAGGAATGTGCATGTTAAACTGTAAAATATGTAGTTTTTTTGAACCCCTAACTGGTATGGCGGGGTCATTTTAGACCCAAAAAAATGGTTACTAAAATTCCAGAAAAAGGAGAACACCTGGCAACGCCGCCGTCGAGCTATTCGTCTGTGGCGTTGAGTACATTACTTGAACGATGACTTGAACGTAGTCGCTGCACAAAAAAAATGACAAAAAACACAAAAAACGGCTTCGGCCACCAAAAAAATCAAAAAAATACTAACAAAAACCGGCTTCGGCCACCAAAAAAATTAACAAAAACCCCAAAACCCGGGCACGTAGGGCCCAACCCCCTTGAGCACCAAGTCGCCGAACTGAGCCGGGACTCAGAGCGGAGACTTGAGGCCCAAGTAAGCAATTTTAGTTCGCGGATAAGCTACATTAAGATAAACAGGAATAAAGCGGAGATGCGCTGTGCTGAGTTTTCACATACGGTTAGGAAACCATGTTGGGGTTCAATTACCCAGGACCTCCACATGAAGAGCACTTGGCTGATTGTTGTGCCTCTATAGCGAATCAGATTGCTATAGGGGGAAAGGGGTGGTCTAGAGCATTGGAGCACGGTGGGGTGATTCCTGTTTTTAAACACGAATTAAAACACCTTGCTCCAATGAATTGTTACACCCGATCGTACTACCTGGGTGAACATTTCTCATAGGCTGGGTTCAATCAAATTGCTTGCTTGAACGTAGTCGCTGCAGTTGACTTTGTACTTTGTTAAATGTTAGACGTCGAAAGGGTCAAAATTTACCCCGCCATACCTTAAAAAGGCCAATTGTCAGTGATTTAGTTTTAAATAATTATGGCTAATTTAAGTGTCAGGACACAGTAGGAGTTAGAAGACATAGCTGAACAGATTGATGACAGCAATTTCAACATATCTGATGCAGACACAGTTGTTAGTGAGCATGATACTGACTCTGAAGCTGGTGATCAAAGTGACACTGGGAATAATAACGATCAAATCTTAGGTACCGAATCAAGTAGTGAAGGATGACAGTAGTGATAACGAACAGCAAAGTTACTATTACGGGAGAAATAGAAAAAAATGGTCAAAGCAAGCTCCTGCGTCGAGCCGAACTCGTGCAACAAATATCCTGTCATATGTACCAGGACTTGTTGGACCAGCACGAATAAACAAACATATGACTCCTGCTGAAACATTTCAACTGTTAGTTGATGATAAAATAATTGACTAGATTATTGAGAGAACCAACGAAAAAATAACCAGTTAGCAAACAAATTATGGAGATAACGCTTTAGGATGCAGTACAATAAACCATGTTGACAAAACTGAAATGTTAGCATTTTTTTTCTTCTGTATTTGGCAGGCGTGTTCAAATCAAACAATGAAGATATAAATTCTATCTTTGCAACTGATGGTACTTCTTCTTCTTGATGTGCCTATCCGTTACAAATGTTGGCGATCATCATGGCAATCTTTATGTTATCTGCAGCAGCGTGGAAAAGCTGCACAGATGTTTTATTGAACCAGATTCTGAGGTTTTTTAACCAAGATGTTATCTTCTTCCTGGACCTCGCTTTCCAAATATTTTTCCTTTCTGGATGGCTTGAAGGAGAGCATATCTGGATTCATTTCGCATAATATGTCCGAAGAATTGTAACTTTCGCGATTTAATGGTGCTCAGTACCTCTCGGTTCTTATTCTTTCTTCTGAGGACCTCCTCATTTGTGACTCGGTCAGTCCACGGAATCTTACGTATTCTCCGATATAGCCACATCTCAAATGCTTCCAGTTTTTTCCACATATCTTCGTTCAAGGTCCACGATTGGTGATGGTACCGGTCGTGATATATTTCGTTCCGTAATGACAGCAAAAAGGTTTAGTTTTTTACTGACATCTTTGAGATTTGATGATCCGCAAAACTAGAGACCAGCGTATTGTAAATGGAGATAAGCTGGCAGTAATTTCTGAAATTTTTCACCGTTTTGTAAATAACTGTCAAACTAATTATTCGTGTGGAGAATATGTAACAGTGGATGAAATGCTCGTCGATTTCCGTAAGAATGTATATAAAGAGTAAGCCTGAAAAATACAGACTCAAAATAATGTGCCTGTGTGACGCCCGTACTCATTATCTAATCAATGCCTTTTTTATACTGGAAAACAAGATGTAATACCTAATCCCAAAAAGCTATCCATACCAACACTAAATGTTCTTTCGCTCACTGCACCAGGCAAGGCAAATAGCTCCTAAACGTGGGAGATGTTATATTTGTCCACGTAATGATAATAAACAATCACTTAGATGTAATAAGTGTGAAAAACATATATGCAAAAACCATTGTGTTACATCAAATTTTTGTAGTAGGTGTAATATTGAGTACCTAGTTATCATCATGTTCATACTTGTTTGTTAAATTTTTTGTATATAATTAAATATTTTTCATTTGGTTTTTGATCCTCTATTTAAACATTATTTAATAAGAATTTATTACTTTTTGAAAATACACGTGTGTTTTTCGTTATTTTTTGAGATTTTTTACTTGGAGGAGTGGTTTTTTAAGTCAACCCCATATATTTCTTTCTAGCATTAAGTGATATAGAATTTTTTGGTTTATGCAGTGTTATAATCATTAATATAATACTTTTTTATTATAAGTTGCTTAATTTTTTGTTTATTTACACAAAAAAATCCAAAGGTCAAATATGACCCCGCCATACCTTATATGTATTTTTTTCTTGCCATACCAGTTAAGGCTCTTAAGTTTATATATTTCGAGAGTCTGAAGTTAAATAAATTAAATATTTAAAATCCGTTATATGTTTTTCCTTTATACATCTATTAAACAAAAAAAAAGTAATTCTTAAGGATATTCATAAGGAAGTAAAAGGGCAGCCTCTTTCTGTGATTGCAGACGAGACTTCTGATGTCATTCACCACGAGCAAATTTCTATTTTTCTTAGATATATCTCTAAAGGTAGTACGTTTGCCGTTGAAAGGCTAATATCATTGAAAGGTTTAATTTTAACTGATATAGAAAACATGCACATGGAATGTTAGGAGTCTATTTGAGGCTGGGAAACTTGACAACGTAATTCAAGAAATGAAAAGAATGAAAATAGACCTCCTGGGAATCAGCGAAATGAGATGGCCAGAGTTAAGATCATGTAAAAAGGACGGAAGTGTATTATATTATTTGGTAACAGCACAGAAGACCCGCATCACAAAAATGGTGTAGGTATATTAGTAACATCAGAACTGAGTAAATATGTGGCCAATTTCGTACCAGTCTCGGATCCAAAAAAATACTTAACCATTGAAAACTAACATACTTCAAATCTATGCCCCGACCGCAGATAGAAAAGATGACGATGAAATCAAGAAGTTGTATGATCAGGTCCATGACATCTTACAGAAACTTAATAAACACGAAATTTTATATATTATAGGCGACTTCAATGCAAAAATTGATTAAAGTCGACGAGGTCAGACTGTAGGCCCTTATGGTTTAGGACAACCTAACGATCGAGGATATAGATTGTATAAATTTTGTAAAGAAAATTATATGATTATTGCAAACACCTGGTATAAACTACCCAAGCGACGACTATACACTTGGAAAGTTCCATTTGATGATGGCAATAACCCTGAGTCTTCAAGAAATCAAATAGATTATATACTGGTAATGAGGGGTTCCGAAATGTCATCAAAAAAGTCACTACATTTCCTGGGGCGCTATTGGATCTGATCCACAACTTGTAGCAGATATTAAACTAAGGTTAAAACGAATTCGGCGACAAAAACCAAAAACTTAACTAACTAAAACTAAACGCTTGTCACTGCTGCTGTTCAATTTTGCTTTAGAATATGCAATAAGTAAAATATGGCTTTTGCTGATGATATAGATGCAGTCACACATTCTACAAGAGACGTGAGAGAGGTGATTTCACAGCTAGAGGAAGAAACAGGTTGTCTGGGTCTCCGAATAAATGAAGAAAAGACGAAATACATGGTAGTAACCAAAAACCCAAGACCTAGAGTTAGGCAAAACATCATAATGATCACAACTTCGGAGTAGTAAAGGAGTTTAAATACCTGGGGCGATAATCACAGCTGACAACCACATAGAAAAAGAGGTCTCAGCAAAGATAGCTGCGGGAAATAGAACAATATAATCCCTTTCAACATTATTAAGATCTAAGCTGCTAAAAAGAAAATCTAAATTAACACTGTACAAGTCGATTATTCGCCCAATTATTACATATAACAATAAAACATGGACTCTCAACCAGCGGGAAATCAATAAGCTTCTAGTATTTGAGAGAGAGGTTCTCAGAATAATATTTGGCCCTCAAAGAGATGAATTCACCAGGGATTGGAGAAGACTTCGCAATGCTGAATTGGTGACTCTGTATGGAACTGAAAACACAGTTAGAGATATCAAGCCAACCGAATAAGATTTGTAGGTCACGTGGTACGACCAGAGGATGACAGAGTGTTAAAGACAGTATTTTTTGAAAGACCAGATGGAAGAAGATTAGCAGGCCGACCGAGAAAAGATGAAAGGATGATGTTGAAGCCGATTTACCTAGAATTGGGGTACAACAATGGGAAATAGAAGCTCAAAATCGTAGAGGATGAAGGGCGGTGGTGGATGCGGCGAAGACTTACCCCAAGTTGTAAAGCCAGTGAAGAAGAAGAAGAATGATTGAGGATTATCGGTTGCCCTATGACCCTCAATCATTGATTTTGCAAGTTCTTCGCTCAAATCGACGTGTTAATAGCCGTCGCTGTTTGTTTTTTTAACAAGATTTTTCATAATAAATAGAGTATGGTAACGTCTAGCATGTTATAAAACATGACTACTGCTTGAATATAGCTTTATATCTGTTATAATATGTGATAATATGAGTCTTCTGTTTAGCATCATCGTTCACAGCCATGTCGGAATGCATCGTTAATAATAGTATAACTGATTTATTTTCATTTGGTATGTAGGAGCACATCGTTACTTTTTTATGGAATTCAAATACAGTAGTGTATACCTAACTCGATTTACTCGAGACCATCACACTCAAAATGTAAGGCTTATTTTTCTCCAAAGTGCCTACAAACTCCGATCTTGATAATCTTATTTTCTCTAACTTTTGTATGAGCTAATAAATTATAAAATTGAAGAATTCCATTGGTAGAGAACAAAAATTAAGGTTAGTATCAAACAAAAGGGCGTCTGTACTGGGAATGGAAATAAAAATAATCGCAAAGAAAACCAAGTATATGTATTGTACTAGATCAGGCAACCGGATACCTAGACTATTAATGATTGATGATCTGGATTTGGAAGGTGTGGACACCTTCGTCTACCTGGGCTCACTGCTGACCAAAGACAACAATGTCAGCGAAGAAATTAAAAGAAGAATAGTGCTTGCCAATAAGTGCTATTATGGCTTGAGGAAACAGATGGCTCCAAAACTACCCAGAAAAGTTAAAATTACCATATGGACTATGGAAAAAGGAAAGAAAGGGATTGTAAATCTCCTTTTATTAAGAGTAAGAAAACAATAAGATCTCCAGCCAGCCATAAAGGACAAGACGAATCTGAGAGTAAAGACGTAGGTAATGAATATTTACTAAGAGAAATGTATAAAGAGCTAATATAAATAAGAAAAAAAATCGAGAATATAAAGAAGAGAGAATAGAATGAAAAGTCATAACCATTGAAACTTATGCAGATAATACCGTTGTTATGGAATCTCACAAAAATCCTGTTATGACTTCTTAAATCTTGCAGACTCACTTGGATGTTATTGGCTTTTGATTAAAAATCTGGTGAATTGAAGCAAATCAAATTAAATATATCCATGTGACCTACACCCTACGAAGCGGTGCCTGTCTAACTGTGACATTATATGGTCAGTTCTTGCAACAAAAAGATGTTAAATATCTGATAATCTGAACAGACGATTAACTTGGGCCTAAAACTTAGCAAATTATACTGGATTATAGATCATAAATAACAATTAACAGTCACCAATACATTGTTTCGATACACTACCCACACGATTATAATGGGCGATTTTAATGAGAAAATGGTCAAAAAACTAGAAGAAAACGAAAACTGTATTGGAGAATTTGGACATGGAGTAAGAAATGAAAAAGGAGATCTATTGGTTAATTATCTAGAAAACAACAAATTATTTGCCATTAAACTCTTTCTTCAAGAAAAATCCACATAGGAAATGGACGTGGATGTCGCCTGATGGGAACACTAAAAATGAAATTGACTACATACTAACAAACAAAAAAAAAACATTTTCGAAGACGTCACAGTAATAAACTCAATAGTGATCACAGAATGATACGGGCTAAAATAAGTATTAAACACAAAAAAGATCGAAGACAATATGTGCACTCTAAGAATAAAGTCCACCAGAAAAATTAAAGGAGAATAAAGAACAATACCAAAACAAATTAAGAACAGCTGAAGAACTAAAGCAGACACTAACAGACACTAGCAGAACTAACAGACCTAAATCTAGGTCAACTAAACAACGCCATCACTGAAGAACTTCTAAAGACTATCTTAGAAGTAGCACCAGCAAAATCTGACAAAAACTCAAAACTAAGTGTCATATCTTTAGACATGCTACAACAACGGAGAAGCCTACTACAAGAAAATAAAAGAAGTATAACTGAATACAAAACCTTTAATACAGAAATAAGAAGACATATAAAAAAAGATCTCAAACGGCATCAAGAAGAACGAATCGAGAAGATTATAGAAGAAAACAGAAACTTAAGATCTATCAAGTACCACCCACGAAGACATAAAATCATAGAGATGGAAAATAAACAAGGTGTAATAGAAAAAAGCAGAACCCAAATATCTAGATAACAAGGGAATATTATAGTGACCTCTATAGCTCTAAAAACAGTCCACCTGATACAACTCAACAAAAACTGAAAAAGAAAATAATGAATGTAACTCTGAAATATTACCCCCAAAACCGGAGAAGAAATAGAAAAAGCAATTAGAGATATAAAAGAAATAAGGCCCGGGAGAAGATGAAATTCTAATTGAAATGTTAAAGAAGGAAGGGAAAAGATAAAAGACTACCTAAGGATACTTTTCAATAAATGTTTGTTTAAAGGAAAAATACTGCAAGAGTGGAACAAGGCAAATACAATTATGATATATAAGAAAGGAAATAGTTCAAAATTAGCTAACTATAGACCAATATCTCTCTTGTCACAAATCTATCAAACTTTTACTAAGGTGATCACAACTAGACTAAACAACAAATTTGATGCATACCAACCAGTTGAGAAGGCAGGATTTAGAAAGGGGTACAGCACAACCGATCACCTTCACACTCTTAAAATATTGATAGAAAATTCCAACGAATACAAACCTTCCAATATACCTAGCGTTTGTTGACTATCAAAAAGCGTTTGACAGCATATAACTATTGGCAGTGGAAGAAGCGCTAGTTAATTGCCGAATAGATTCACGATACAGAATGTTAATCCACAATATATATCAAAACGCCACTATGAGAATTCAGCTAGACAGAGCTTTGGAAACTCCATTAATTAGAATTTGTAGAGGTGTCAGACAAGGGGTCACAATCTCACCCAAACTATTTACTCTGGCGTTGGAAGACATTTTTAAATCTATAGACTGGGACAATAAAGGGATTTGTATAAACGGGAAATCATCTAAGATTCGTCGATGATGTACTCCTGATAGCAACAACTATGGAACAACTACGAATAATGATTTCAGACCCAGAAAAAACATCTCTTGAGAAAGGACTAAAATGAATCTAAAGAAAACTAAAATAATGACTAATACAGAAGACAGATCAGTATTTACTATAGGTGGGTACAGTAGATTGTAACATAGAACAAGGCCAAGAATATAATAATATTTACTTAGGACAAGCTAGAATTAACCAGAAGAATAAGAATGGAGTATTCGGAAAACTCTCATATACTATTAAAACCCAAAAAATACCTTTAAAATTAAGAACGAAGGTATTTAATGCATGCGTCCTACCTGTTTTGACATATGGTGCCCAGACGTGGACGTGTAGCAAGAGCAACTTAGATAGAATAAAGAAAACTTAAAGAGCTATGGAAAGACAAATGTTGGGAATATCGTTGAGAGATAAAAAGAGGAACGAGTGGATAAGAAGCGAAACCGAAACAACAGACGCTGTCGAACATGCATTGAAATTAAAATGGAAATGGGCTGGACATAACGAAAGATATCAGATATCAGGATGGAAAGATGACATTGAGCAAAGCACAGGTCCAATGTGGAAAAGACAAACAGAAGACAGAGACAAATGGGAGAGGATTATGTCCAACACATGAATAGATTTTGGGCTATAGATAGATAGATAGAACAAATTGTTAATTTACAAAGTTGCCTTAAATCGATATGGAGCTACGGAATTCAATTGGAATTCAATACGAAATTCAATTCAATTCAATGGGGAACAGAACCATACTCAAATATCGAAATCCTAAAAAGATTTCAGTCCAAAGTACTTAGGATTATCGAAATCGCTTCATGGTACGTAACTCACAGCGTTATTACTCGTGATATTAAAATGAAGTCTATTCACGCATAGAAAATCGCCCCAACGCATTGATTAAACCCTTAATGAGATGTCCCGTTCAGCGAAGGTTAGGAAGGCGTCTTCCATGTGATCTGCCTGTCAGATTTTTCGAACCTTTGTACTATTCTGTAGTGTAGTGTACCCAAACCCAACTTTGTAAAAGATAAAAGTTAAAGGAAATAATCACTGGACATTTTTGCTAGATGTTTGGTTACTGTCATTAATAGGTGCCATTAAAATTGGCATTAAAATTTGTTAAATTTTACAGATTGCAAATTAAATGGAATGGGTAAAGAAATAATAAATAAGACTTACTTACAATCAATTTAATTTAACTATACAGACGACCGGTTTCGCTTTGTACAATATGCAAGTAAACAGTTGTTTGACAGTAAACGGGAAGAACTTCCCGTTTACTGTCAAACAACTACAATACGATACCTAAGTTCTCCATTCAACAATACATGATAGTTTCAACCATGCTCTACCATCCATCAATTAATAGAGTACCGGCATCATTTATTTAACTTTGTATCGAGACCTGAAGATGCTTTGCATATTGTAGAAAGCGAAACCGGTCGTCTGAATAGTTAAATTAAATTGATTGTTAGTAAGTCTTATTTATTATTTCTTTACCTATTTGAAATGGACTTACACAAGCAACACATTCATGATTTAAATGGAATGTTTGAAAAAAAAAGTATGTGAAAAAGGAATGGGCTAAGGCAATCTCCCTGCTTGATGCTGGATGAGACTCTCTAACAAGAGAACTGATAAGTTTTTTCCCCGTTGGTGAATTTAACCATCCTATTATCGTCATTTTTGCAGTTAATTACGTACTTACAGTGTTATGTTTTTCTATTTTATCTTTATATTTTTTTTATTATTACAGACTTTTATTATAAAATTATAAACTTTTGTTATAGACCAGCTCATTTCTGTGACGTTATGTGACGTTATTGTGTTATAATTTTTTTAAATTTAAAATCACATTTTATTAATTAAAATATACACAAATAGGTCAAAAATGTGAAAATATATAAAAACTAGAGCAAAACTCACTATTCCATAGATAATATTAGCTTAAGTACATACACTCTACCACTTATAACTATTCAAAAAATTCGCTCTTAATATATTTATCATCTCTAAAATTCCTCAACCTTCACTAAAACAATTTGAAGGTATTTTAATAAACTAACAAATTATAAAACTTATCAATTAACTAAATTTCAAAGTCCTAATATTTTTCTAAGCTTTCATTACTGCATTTGGAAAAAGATATTCTTATTAATACGTGTTAAAAAAGAATATTTTAATATCAGTTAAATGTTTTTATTTACATACAACAACGTGTACCCTGTCAACAAGAATCCAACTAAAATATTTCCACTAATATTTTATTTGCTAAAAGACATTCCGACAGATTATATTAACAACGATTTAACTAACAGTTAGAAGAATAACCACTTATTTACAAATTATAACTTCCGAAGTATAGCTACCTCCAACTTCTTTGATTTAGGTCAAGGTCACTGAAATAGTACGATGTGTATAGGTAAGAAGCGATTATGAGAGCGAATATGTTGAATGAGCTGTTGGACAATCCATCAGAGCCCGTTTGCATTGCAGCTGGCATTTCACCTAAAAGAGAGAAACGACATTATTAATTACCCAGTTTAACCGAATATAATTTATTTAATCAAATTACAAAATAGTTTTGTTTTTGATAACTTAAACTACTAAGATCATACTTCGGCTTCAAGCCATTTTTTGTTGTTTCTTTTCGACAGGAAAGATTTGTTTCAGGTTCAGAGCTTCTGTAACAGTCGCTCTGATGTGTCCTGTTAGGAAGAAATACGTATAAGCGAATATATAGAGGCACTGTACGTGAAGTAATTTCATAACTGTCTTTTTTTTATTTCGATATACTCTTTATGAGTACTAGAAACCAATTCGCCAAGGATTTTTGCTTAGATGAGGAAATATGTTGTGGAATGTAACTTTAGATTCCCATTTTCTCTCTTTAACATAGTTTAAAGCAAAAATCTGGATTTTGGTTTTATTAATAGAATCTTAATATATATTTTATATTTGAATACTATATAGCTCAATCGAAAACAAGGACATTATCATATCAGTAAGTTATGATTACGGTCACGAGGCTCTAGGCACATACGTAATGATTTATCAGCTTTCTCAACAATTACCAGGCTACTAAGCCACTGCGTAGGACCATCAACCTTTGCTATGATTCCTCGCTTTTCAAGATCACTTAGTTGATTATTAAGCTTAGGCTTGATCGTAAGTGGGACTCTACGAGGTGGCCTAGCCACTGGTACTACATTTCCTTTAAGCTTTAAACTACATTTTTCTGAAATTTACCTAAACCTGAAAAAACATCCTTATTCATTTCTACATTTTTTTTTCTTTAGAATGCAGTGTAATGTTATCAATTTTATTGATTAAATTAAGCTCTATGGTAGAACATAAATCCAAGATAGGTGTTGATCTTTCCTTTACAACAACAAAATCTAACAAATGATCAATATTTTTATATTTATAGACAAGTTTTATTATACCCAAAGGAATGATCTTAAAATCACCATATGTCTACTAAAGTATGATCTTATTTCCTTTTAATTCATTAATTGTGCAAACTTTTTCAACCTCCTGTCCCTGACCCCTGACCGACCCTGTATCTATTTTAAAAGGTATATCAACATTATTAATTTTTAAATTTTCCATCCAGTCTTTATTATTTTTATTCTTAATTTCATTAACAGTGATTGATGAAATCACGAAATCGACCATACTTCATTATATTTCACTTTCTTCCACTTGCACGTCTCTTACTAACCTACTATGATAACACACTTTATCAAAATGCACATATTTATCACACTTTCTACACTTTTTTTCATATGATGGACACCTCCTTGGTACATGGACACTCCCACAGTTTCTGCGGTTAAATTCACCTCTAGAAGAACTTGCACCCCTTACTGTTTGGACTGAATTATGCCCCTAATTGACTTTACTTCCAATCAATTCAATTTTCACCTTCTCTAAGCTGTTCTGAACTTCTTTTATTTGAGCTTGGGATACTTCATGCATTTTACATATTTCAATAGCTTCAGTCAGATCTAAATTAATTGTTTTTAACATGCGTTGTTGTGCATCCTTACTATTGGTGCCTAATACTATTCTATCTCTTACCATTGAAAATGCTTTAACCCCAAACTAACAATTTCTTACTCTATTTTTTAAATCTGTTAAAAAGTGATCAAAAGGCTCTCCTTCTTGAATGCGCTAATAAAGCAAATATCTTTCATAAACTACTTTTTTTCTAGGGATGACATAAGAGTCAAATGCTTCCAATACATCTGCTTTTGACTGATTTTGATGTATGTTTATGGTATTGTTCGTAATGCGCATGTCCAGTTTTTCAAATTTTTATTATATATTTTTTGCGTCTTATATAGTTTTTAAGCATATACCCGAACTACTGTACTCGATAAAACGACACTCAGTCCTAACTGCAAGACGCAAGAGTCTCGCAGGCTTAGTCTTGTTTTTGCATATAAAAATCTTGCAGGGTCAGTCTTGGTCTTGGTCTTGCTAAAATTAGGCGGTCTTGGTCTTGCGAAAACGCAAGAACAAGACCAAAACTGCAAGACCAAGGCCGATTTTGGGCAACACTATGAACTAGAGGAACCTTTAACCTCCCAGATGAATGGTGAAAATAGAACTAGTGCTAGACTCAAAAGAGCTCCAGTGCGTTTTAATGACTATCAAATGTAAAAAGGGAATGATGTCATATCAGTAGGTTATGATTACGGTCACGGGACTCTAGGCACAATGGATGACTCGTTGTCAGTTGTCGCTACTTGTGAGAGGCATCATTGTTAGAACATGGGATTTTGGATATTGTTGATTTTTGCAGACATTTTGTTAAAAGGTATGTTTAAATAAATGTATTGAGCACAATGAAATATTATTACTGACATAACGCTCTTAGTACTTACCATTTAATACATAAACTCTTATACTTGCGACGTCAGCGTTTGAAGGGCTGCAGGAATATTTTCCAGAGTCCGATATACCAGCATGCTGGATTAGCAAGAAGCTTGTAGTAACATCGCCTTTTTCAGTAATCACGCTTACGCCACCACGGCTGGAATCATAGCTGATAACCTGTTAAACAAAGAAGATAAATTTAAGCAGAGCCATCGAGAAAAATCGCAGTTAGAGCCAATCATCATAATCAAAATCTTCTCATAGCAGAATTATGGTAGAACGAACTTTTTCAGACCGATTTTCATTCAATAAATAATTAAAGGATTTTCAAAGTTTAATAAGGAAAGCCCAAAATAGGGAAGACTTTGCAGAGGTTATCACCAACCTTCGTTAAGAAGACGACACCCAAAGAAGAAATAATTAAAACAAAAAAATCCTCTAGTAATGTAATATTTATTATAGTATTAAAAAAAATAACTCCGCCTCCGGTAAGTGCTGAGTGGATTGAGTAGCTCAGTAAATGCCGGTGCCGGTCCCAAGCCCAAATAAAGGAGGAGGGTTGAGGCGATGGGCTAGCAACATCCCTTATCAAAAGAAACAAATGCTACTAATTTCGACCAAAAGCCTCGCTGGGTATACCGTAGATCAGAATGTGGATCCGACCATAGGTACAGAATATAGAAAAGGGACAAGAAGTAACATCCCTAAATATAACCCAGAAAGCCTAAAAGAAGATCCAACTAAATTTCTTTACAAATTTCGACTGGCCACAAAATTACAAAATGTGGATCGAGAAGATATATCAGCGAAAGAATTATAGTAGCAACTTAAAAAATAAATTCATGAGGCTGCAAGTGAAGCTTTGGGCATAAAGACAAACATGAAACAAAAAATCAAGAATGGTGGTCGGAGAATATGCAAACGTTAGTAAAACAGAAGAAAACTGCTTATCAGAAATGGATATCAACGAGAAAGGAGTAAGATTACAAGATATATAAAATATTAAATATGTATAAGATGTAAAAAGAGAAGTAGTGAAAAGTAAAAATGAGATGTGGGATCGAAGATGTGCAGAGGTGGATAGGTATATAGATGGAACAAGAGTTGGACAAGCGTGTAAGGTGATAAAGTCTCTCCAAAGGGAAGGAAATAAAAAATCTAACTTACAGTTAATAGATCTAAAACAGTGGAAACACGGTTTTACTGACAGGGGATAGATGTAAATTAAAAAAGATATATATAATAATGAGAATATTAGACTGGAGAGAACAAGCAAAGGAACGAAAACAGTGAAACAACCTGCCAAGAATATAAAAGCCAGAGGCTGCTTGTATACCCTGTAATACTATATAGTATATATAGTGTAGTGTATATATAGTGTAGTATTTAAATTTTAATGAAAATGGTAAAAATGCAATGATTATACTTACATCATCATGGTGATACCAAAATATATACGCCGGAGGCTCAGGACTAAATCTAATGGAGCAAGTTAGGTTAATAGTACTACCTTTATCGACATGTAGATCTGGTCCTCCCAGAATTTGAGCGGTAGGTACTGTAAGAAAGTAAAAAATTCAGAAATAATAATTTAGTATATAAAAAATTGGTATTATTTAAAAATAAGTATTTATAAACGGCTAAAATAATTGATTGTATGCCAATTTATGATAATTGCTGAGATCTTGCAACAAGCAAGCTTAAGTGATAAGCAAATAGTTGTGAACCAAATCTCATAGAGCAACTATGAGACAAGGACTGCAATTAAATTCTGCAAGAATTCATCAAACATCAAAACTCGCCTTAACCAAATTTTACGAAAAATGAGGTTAATATGGTAACGTATTCTTAAGGTTGATATGCTCCTCTTACAGTACTATTTCCGTAACAAATGTTGCTTTATCCCATTAATATTTAACGCCAAAATATTGCTGTCAGCGCAAAACTCGCCTTATCCACTGCATCTTACGTGCCAAAACTGGCCTGATCCACGCAGCCTATACGAATGCTGGAAACACGAAGCACGTGTTCCAAACTGACAATTTTATTTTTATTCGGTTGTTGAGGCAGTTGAAGCAGAAGCAGATAACACCCTAGCAAATCGAAATGATTGGAATCCTTTCAACCCAAACGAAAGACCACCTACCATCGAAAACGTTGCCCAAGCCATTAAAAAGCTTAAAAATATTAAATCACCAGGAGTTGATCAAATTTGCAGTGAGCTCTACAAGAATGATGGCGATGCCCTACTACAGACACTGCATAAGCTTTTACTTCTTATTTGGCATAATGAGACCATGCCCTGTGAATGGTCTCAAGGCGTGATATGCCCGTTACATAAAAAAGGTGACCAGCTCCAGCGTGACAACTATAGATATATAACCCTGTTAACAACTGCTTACAAAATACAAGCAAATATTCTCTACGAAAGGCTGCAAGTTTACACAGTGGGCATACTTGGTAAATATCAAGCTGGATTCACTCCAGAAAAATCAACAATTAACCAGATTCATTCAATAAGACAGATTCTCGAGAAAACATTATAATTCAATATTGAAACCCATCACCTATTCGTCGACTTCAAGGCCGCATACAACAGTGTCAAGAGAACAGTGCTATACCAATCAATGCATGAGTTTGGTATACCAGAGAAACTTATCCGACTAACGAGAATGACAATGTCTAACTTAGAAGCCACTGTTAGAATACAGGGAGAGAGTTCTAGATCCTTTGAGATAAAGGATGGACTCAGACAAGGGGATGCTCTGGCTTGCCTCCTATTTAATATTGCCTTAGAAAAGACAATCCGAGATACACAAATTAGGGATGGCGGTACTATTTACAATAGATCGATACAAGTTCTAGTATATGCTGATGACATTGACATAGTAGGGCGTAGCAAGCGAGATGTTGAGCAATATCTCCTAGAATTAGAAACAGCTGCGAAACAGATCGGTCTAGTCATCAACGAAGACAAAACCAAATACATGTTGGTTACAAAGGATCCGACAGCAAATGAGGAACGAGAAACAGTCTTTGGAAGTCATACCTTTGGACGTGTTGACAACTTCACATACTTGGATCGCTATTGACTGCTACCAATAAAACAAGCGAAGAAATCAAAAGACGAATAAATCTTACAAATAGGGCATACTATGGACTCCAAAAGCATTTCCACTTAAGAAACATTTAAAGAAGAACTAAAATTATTATATACAAACCATAGCTGAGGCCGGTCCTCACATATGGAGCAGAAACATGGACTCTAACGCAGAAAGATGAAATACTTTTGGGAATATTTGTGCGTAAAGTACTTCGCAAAATATTTGGAGCTATAAACGACCAAGGGCAGTGGCGCAAAAGATATAATTTTGAATTGTATCAGCTCTTTGATGAGCCAGATATCATAACGTTCATTAAAACACAGCGACTTAGATGGGCTGGACACATAATACGAATTCCAGAAAATACGATTGCTAAAAAGCTAACCACAGGAACACCTGTAGGAAAAAAAAGCAAAGGCCGACCGCGAATTAGGTGGTTAGATGGAGTGGAAACCGACTTACGAATATTAAAAATCAAAAGATGGCAACATGTTGCCAAAAACCGAACAGAATGGCGACGAATCTTAGAGCAGGCCAATTATTTGATAAATTTATTCAAGTTAAATTTTTTGAAATAATACGAAATTCATTGGTCTAAACATGGAACAAAAAATAAAGTCGGCAGAGAGAGGTAGAAGTAGAAAAGTTGTTGGAGACAAATCAAAGTGGAGACGAGAAATTTTAAAACGTGAGCAATATGTTGTAGCTGTGTCTAAAATTGACAAATTATTAATAAAGTATTGTTTTCTATTTTTTGTAGACATTCTCCAACAAGCTTGCCAGTATATCCTAAGTGCATTTTATTGTACACTAACACTTGGTGTACCTTTTCGCTCGTAAAAAATAACTTCGGTAAAGGTTTTTTAATTTTACAAGAAACTTCATAACGTGGATAAGACACGTTTTAATATGTGACTTTTTTTTTGACTAGTTTTTAAACTCTTTTTTAATAACAAATTTAATAAAATGTTAAAGCTTTTTAATATATCTTGAAAACGAAGCCTTAAAGAATAGTTTGAGATTTACAATAAACTTACCGACCACATCTAAGTTAACGAAATAACTTTTCACAGGTTGAGTACTAATCTGACATTCATAAGTGCCAGCATCTCTCTTTTGGGCCCATTTGATCTGCAAAGTCCAGTCATCCGTTTCAGGATGGTGATTTGCTTGGAATCGCTGGTCGCTCGTGTAGGTGTAGCTAGCCACTGTGAGGATATGAATGTCTCTGTGTCTGATCCATGATACCTAAAACAAAAATAATCGTTAAAGATTATTAAATTTATTTCACGGCGGTAATAATGCAGTGCATTTTTGAAGCTAAGTCTCAATCGGGGACATATAGTAAAGGGAAGTCGATATAAAGTATTATAACTGATCCTTAAAGACAAAATAGAGGGCCGTAGAGGTGTAGGAAAAAAACAAGTTTCTTGGTTAAAAAACATTCGTGAATGGACTCAGATACCAAAGGACAATTATTCCATATTGCATAAGATCGAGGAGCCTTCGCAATGGTGATCGCCAACGTCGGATAATTCTGATATGGCAAGCGGAGAAAAAAAAAGAAGGTAAATCGAAGGTAAATTTTACTTTAGTACAAAAGGGGTTTAACTAAACCTGCCCACAACGCCGGCATCTCTCATTCTGAGCACCGTGCCTGGTTCATTTTGTGTGCGTCAAACTATGCAACGTTTGTTATGCTACACTTTTATGGCGCCCAACGTGGGCACCATTCTTCTTACTATTGCCTGATCTTTTTATCCACATTTCTAGCACTGTCCAATGTCTGGTTTGGCAGTTTTTTAATTGACATACATATTGCCGTACTGTTCATAAATACAGCGATTCACAGCTGTTAAGACTTAAATGAGTTTCCTATCAATTTTCTTAAAGTTTGTTCCTTTACAAGGGGACTTTATAAGTAGATAGATTTGCTTTTGAAAGGATTTCTTCTTCGCTAAAATCCAAAGATTTTTCACTAATAAGTTTTGTATCCAAGAATGCTTTTGTGTAATTATGATCTGCAATTCAATATTGACGGATGCGCAAATATTGACACTTGCACGCTTCGAAAAGTATTATTTCACGTGTTTGGCACAAGGAAGATGCAGGTCTTTTTTTTTCAATTTTTTTTCTTATTTTTTCAAAAATTATCTAGTTGAAAATAATTTGAAGTATTAACTAAAACTGTTTGCCATCGATTGATATTATGTCTTTCGGGTTAAAATAAAAACTTTTATTAAAAAACAGTTTTTCGCAATTTCCCAACAATTACCAAATATGCAGCAAATACAGCAAACTCATCAATTTCTTGATATATTATATGAAAATCGCATACTTCAGTACAGGTAACGTAAAACACTTTTATCACTTGGATATTGCTAAACTTTTTATTTATATCTATTTATTGATTAACGATATATTACTGTTTGAGAAGGAGCTCATCTTCGATACTTATTTACGGTTCGACGAGAATCAATTTTAAGTTTGTTACATTCCACTTTTCCACTTAGACATTTTAATAAACATTTATATAAATTTTCCTGTAGATAACAGCTCAAATAGCTATGCTCTCAACTTACACTAGTGTTAAATCTTGGAATAGTTTACTGTCTCTCATATTGTAAACTATTTGTAGAGTTATGCTGGATAAAGTCACAGTCACCAAGTTTAAACCGTATCCGCAATACCGAATTATTTCCGTGTATACAGAGAAACTTGCAACTTTCTTACATATATCTTTCAAATGTAACTTTCAATCAATATAATACAAAGTAATGCACCAGTAGAATAAATAGAAGAAAAGTTATAGGATTTTATAACGAACTATAGTTAACTTCAGCTATAGTACAATAAAATAACACAAAAATGTAGAACTGCATATAGAAATAGATATAGAAGAACTCAAAAATGAATAATATAAAATAGCACTAAATAAAATAAAACATTAAAATATTTTTTTTTATTAGTTGAACACCCTTCAAGAGCTGTCAACACTGTAATCTGACCAAAAAGTTTTATCCTACATAAATACGAACAATTACCTAATAATATTTCCACAGGTTTTTGTTTTTACAACCCTGAGTGGATCCTAGCCTCCTCAAGAATTTTTGTTCAGTCGTTCCTATCCATCGCCTTTCCCCGCCAAGCACGTATTCCCATATTTCTCATGTGTTCATCGATGTTATCAAGAAATCTTGTTCTGGATCTACCTCTTCTTATCTGACCAATGGGTCTATCAAGGAGCGTCTTTCTAGCTGGTTTACTTTGTAACATGTTTTTTATAATTAAAATAATAAACAATTTACCCTTGTTACTGAGACGCCCATGGCCCTATTCGCAAATAGCTATGCGGGTGGGTTCACTCATTCTTGTTAAATTTTATTAGAATCTGCCGACTTCTCAGATTACGGAAGAATCTACTTGGTTAATCCTTGGGTAATCCTTTCCGGTGCTGGTTCTTTTTGATAAATTTGGTAAACATCGTCGAAAGCACGTTATAGTAATTTTCTGAGAGAACCTAATCCAAATGGATTTATCTTTTCTCACGTTCCTAGCTAGAAAAGTCCCGGTATTTTCGATGTCGTTAGAACCTTTTTACCTTCCTAGAAATATATACAGTCTGGCCTGTCATTTTTAAATAGGGGATATTTCACCTTTTTTTGGGAAGCTTGTGAAATTTTGAGGGGAAGAACATTACATTTGGCAGAGTAGTCTTTGAGTAAAGACGCTAGCTTATCTTACTGTCTCTGTATTATCTTACCGTCTTGGTGAATTATTTATTTAAGTGTGTATACACTTAAATATTCGAGTTTCTTAATCTGATACCATATTAGATTAAATATGGTTATAAAGTACCAATATTTTATTTTTAACTTCAGTGCTTCAAACTAGTAACGTATATTAGCTTCAGTGAAGTAGTGCAGCAGTCATCAAGATTTATTGTAAGTTATCGTAATCAGATTACCTTTAATTATCTGGGCGAATCTGCGTTCAACCATCTCATCACCTATAGTTAAGGTTAGCTACTGATTTAGCATTCAATTAAGAGAAAAATATAATATTTCCATACAAACTTTCAATCAGCTATTAAGAACTTCTAATAAATAATAATTACGAACATTTAATTCTCATTAAGAAGAGTTAACCATAAACAAACAAATTATTTAAAACCAAGTGCGGGTTTTTATAATACAGAGTTCTTGTAAGCTTTTTGTAATCTTTAGAATTTAACTTTAATTTACTTTGTATTATTTGCTATTCATTTTTTTAACATACTGTACCCCTTATCTCGAGATAAGCTTATTAACAGCAAAGAGAGATTACTTGAATCAGAACATCAGGCTCTCTTCGCTGATAATTTAAACTGTGCATGATTTTATTATATTATTGTATTTGTAAAGGTATTTCCTAATCATAATACTGTTTATTTTTATATGTATACCACCATTTAATAAGTGATTGTGCATTTCTTTTACTTATCATCAGATTTATTAAAATTTATTTGTGTTATTGAATATATTATTTTGTTTTATCAATGAATTTTATTTGTCGACTCCTAATAAGTTTTCTGATATAACAATACCTCTAAATATTTGTTCAATTATTATTATTTCTTCGACCAGCAGAAGGATCAGGCTGATTAAGTTTCGTAGGTTATATTTATTATTTGTGTAGGTAGTGTGTTGACCAAATTTATTTAATAATTAACTGTTGATATCTTCCCTTGGATTTGGTCTCAGGACCTAAATATCTTTCCTTATCTCTTTTCGTTTCTAGCGTTTCTTAATTTTCCTCTTTAACCCCAAAAAGTTAAGTGGCGCCCTTTTTCTATCTTATCTTATCTTTGGTAATTTTACCTATCTAACTTTTTGTTTAGTTCTGTATCTTCTCTAATACATCTTATCCTAATCTATCTTTACTTATTTAGTCCTTTGGACCCATTCCCGGTTCCAAAAGCTAGTTTCGAACCCACAACTTGCTCTCCACCAACCATCTGGCTGCCGTCCGCAGTGTCTTCATTGGTGATCTTTCTAGCACCATCCAAAAAAAGGTTTGCGAGGTTACAACTTTTCTTTCGACACATCCTAACATGTTCTCATTATTTTTATAAGTCCAGCTCTCTGAACCATATGTTAGGACTGGGCCTATTATTGTTTTGTAGAGTTTTATTTTTGTATTTCTCGATATAATTGTGGATTTAAGGAGGAGATTAAGCTCAAAATAGCATTTGTTAGCCGTGCAAATTCTGCGGTAGTATTATTTTCAGTGTTAGGAAGCGCTCCCAGGCATAAAAATTCGTCCACTGCTTCGATGGCATCGTTTTTTATAACAAGTGGTCGTAGGATTTGTGGTTTCGTGCTTATTTTCATATACTTCGTTTTGTTGGAGTTTATTATTAAACCTATTTTTGTAGCTGATTCTTTTAATGCATTATATGCCTCTCCTACCGCGTTTTCTGTTCTCCCTACAATATTGATATAATCAGCATAGGCAAGCAGCTTTTGCACTAATTTATTAATATATATTGAACTAAGGGTTGTGATTTGTGACATACGTATTACTTTTTCCAGAGCTAGATACAGGAGAGAGTGTCACGCTGGCGCAGCCCTTTATTTGTTTAAAAAGGTTCAGACAGTTTTCTCTGAGTTTGTTACCCGGAGGTTTTGTTACTTACAGTAATTTATTTACACAAGCACTCACGTACGCTTAGTTGTTCTGAAACTTAGCTTGCTTAGTAAAATGGATTCTCTATTAAATGATAATATAGCATATCGTGAAATGAAAAATGACCCTAAGAAACTTATTCCAAAAAAGAAATAACGAATTAGTCGATAGAAGGACAAATGTGCTATATTTCACCAAATACTGATAATTTCCTCAACATAAATAATGCCGTAGCTCCAAAAAATATATGGTCTATCGACAATACAGACATTGGATATGCCCCTGTACCCTATAGTCTCATGTATTTAGTCTCCTTTTGAAAATCTTTTAAATATTCGAAGAACAATATTTCTAACGCAATTAATAAAAATCCATACCAACTGAGTTGCTATCGAGGATCCATAGAGATAGCTTTTCTTGGGTTGGCAACCCCTGGGAGTCTTGCGTTGCCATGATTTAAATCTGTTTAAAATTACAACATCATTCAGGTTCACTAGGAAAACAAGGATTCAGACTAAAATTTTCTAATTGCACTTTCGCGAAAAATTCTGTAAAATACTTATGGTTTAATGTCGCAATTAGGATCAGCGATATCTCCATTTAAAATTGTCTCCATCGATACCATTGGTGGTTTTGGAGGATCCCGGTCATCAAAAAAATATTAACACCTTTTAGTAGACCATTTTTCAAAAAAAGAAGTTAGGTGGTGTAAGGATTGGAGCATACAAAATATTAAACAAGATTTCCAATTCAATTTACGAACTTGACACTGGACAGAGGAAAACGGAATCAAACCTTTTGTCATATCACTAAACTTATTACAATGTTAAAAGAAAATATCCACTAAACAGGTAGGGCTATATATTGTTTATAATGGTTTTTCTCCAGGGGAGGGGAAGAGATGTAAAGAAAAAGAGCACTCTTTATGCTTTTTTTAATTTATGTAATTTACCTTTTAACAGTTTGTCACGTCAAAATACTTAAAGTCTTATGTATTTAGCTTTTGGTAGTCACAGGTGTTTTGTCAATATTAATTTTTATTACTGCCATAAGAGACGTCATTTTAATATTAGTGAAAAGCTTTAAGTTTCTTTTTGCAGGTTATGTAATGAAGTTGTTCTTTTTGCGAAGAAACGCAATTGAGTTTTATTAATTAAACTTGGCTGATTAAAAAAATATTATATATATATATATATATATATATATATATATATATATATACATTTAAAACTGTAAAGACATTAAACAACGTTTCTAACTCAAAATAAACGTAGACGACTGGGTCTTACATGTGGCTGAAGGTGTTTGTGGTATCTGCATCAGCGTGATATCTGGGGTTATCCAAGTTTAGAAACTTTACTCGAAGTGTAAGAGTAATCATACTTACGTACATCCCCAAATTTCAATTTGGCTAAGAGTTGCAGAGAACTCCCACTAAAGAGATTAACACATATCAGACTAATTGTTCTGGATAGTATTTCGGATACATACCACCCCATTTCGGTTGATTTCTCATTTCTTATACAAATAATTATCTCTTACAACATCTGTTCTCGTTTATTAAGAAATATGCGGACTAATTAGAGTTCGTTTAATTCTTATTGCTATGGGGGAACATGTAATTATATTTACACGAAAACTGTTAACTGGTGCAATCTCAAATTCATAATTTTATTAGAAAATATCACCGTCTTATTATAAAAATAAGGGAAAAATACAGAAGCTAATATGTAATGCACAATGAAAATAGTAAACTGTAGTCCCTGTAAAGTGGCTTTTTCAAATGGAAAAAATACCATCTCAGTATGTACAGTTGCGGTCACGGAATAGTTTACACCTTACTTTTTATATTGTAATACTGTAAAATTGCAGTGTCGTACGGATTTGATAAATGTCAAAGTCAAAAAATTTCAAAACGTCAATGCTTTCGCGAGTGTTCAACAATAAAATAAAAGTATATTAAACTCTTCCAAAATGGTTAGAATACATTTGAATTATGCGCAAAAAGCAAGAGCAATTGCCAAACTCG
This sequence comes from Diabrotica balteata, assembly GCA_918026665.1. Classification (NCBI taxonomy): domain Eukaryota; kingdom Metazoa; phylum Arthropoda; class Insecta; order Coleoptera; family Chrysomelidae; genus Diabrotica; species Diabrotica balteata. The sequence goes on from OU898285.1 coordinate 9,324,068, forward strand.
AAGAAGGTTGGTCACTAAGGCAAGTTGCTGCTGATTTGAACGTGAGTCATATGTGCATATGGAAGATTAAACAAAGATGGGATAATTTTCACTCTATAGCACGGTTGGGCGGTTCAGGAGGGCAGAAGATTTCCACAGATCAACAGGATGAGATGTTAGTAGATTATTTGAGAGAATCTCCTTTTGCCACAGCTCAAAAGGCAAGAGAAGAGGCAGCGTTTCCAGGCAGTATTCGCACTGCACGTCGAAGAATTAAAGCAAGTGGACTGCTAAATTGTGTAGCTGCACGGAAACCTTTTTTGACTGAGGATCACAAGAGGAGACGAGTTGAATTTTGTAATGAATTTATAAACCGCGATGAGAATTTTTGGTCTAGGGTTGTATTTTCCGATGAAAAAGTATTTCAGTCGTATAATAATGGTCGAATAAGAGTTTATAGGCCGAGAAATCATAGGTATGATGAACAGTATACGCATCATTTAAGAAATAGTGGAGGATTCTCTGTCAACGTATGGGGATGGATAAGTGCCGAAGGCCCGGGCGTTTGTTATCATGTAGAGGAGAAGTTAACAGGATTATATTACAAACATATTATTGAGCACACAATGTTGCCATCGGTGATCCAGAGATTCCCCAACAACGACTTTATCTTCCAACATGACAATTGCCCGGTGCATACGAGTAGAATTGTTCGAGAATGGCTAGAAGAAACTGATGTTAATGTTCTTCCGTGGCCTTCCCGTAGTGCAGACTTTAACCCCGTCGAAAATGTGTGGGCAGAGTTAACAAAGAAACTAAATGAAAGAAACCTTAGACCACGGAATAGAATTGAATTATGGGAAGCAATTGAGCAGGCATGGGAAGAGCTTGTTAACTATAACATGAGGGGATTGGTGCTATCTATGAACAGAAGACTGCAAAATTGTATTGACAAGAATGGGGCTTCCACCAAATATTAATTATTATTTATCATTGTTTATCGTTATTTAATATAAAATAGATTTAAAATAAAATGCATATTAAAAAAAAGACTTCTTTATTTTCGTTATTAAGATCATAATCCATTTTATTCAAAAAACTGTTTTCTATATTTTTCATTTTGTAAAATATTTTGATATTTTAATTTTAATCTACCTATTCTAGCTAGTACACCACTGGCAACGTCACTTTGACGTAAAAGGTGCGTTTAAACGAAGTAAAAATTTAAAAAATGGGCTCCTAGATACGTGAACCTGTAAACTATTCCGTGACAGCAACTGTACCATGCCGTGAAAGCATATGCTGGATCAGATGTGGCCTCATCACAATCCATTTATTGCGAAGATTACACTCACCCTTAAATATATTAAAAGACATCAAAGAATCCTACAATAGACACAAGAAAACTTAAAGAACTTAACGTAAAAGGATGCCTCCATGAATTAACATGAACTGCATGTAAACTGTAGCAAATTGAACACAAACACCAATGATATTGACGAGTACCGGGATCGGCTAAAAACATTGTCTACTGGAACCTTGTAAAGGAATATTAAAGATTCCGCAAAGCAGAAAAGAAGAATGGATGACTGAGGAGATACTCAATATAATGGAATAACGGAGACAATTTAAAAACAAAGACATCAATAAATACAGAGAGATAAACCCACGAGATCAGGAAGTATGATAAACCAGGCAAAAGAAAAATACTTTGAAGAGATCGAAGAAATTCAAAATAAACATGATCTGTTTAACCTACACAAAAAAGTTAAAAAACTGGCAGGACTAAGAAAACAAAATACCACTGATGAACTTCTGGATGGACTCTCTCTCTTCAATCCTGACCCCCCAGGGGGACTGTAGTGGTCGACGTGATGTCGTGTATTGTCCGTCTCCAGAGATCTCTGTCTCTGGTCATTTCTTTTAATTCATGCATAGGTCTTTGGCATATTCCTGTAATTTGATCTATCCATCTTATTGAGGATCTTCCTCGTGATCTTCGGCCTTCTACCTTTCCTTGTATTATGAGTCTTTCCATGTTTTCTGTGTTTGCTCTCATAACATGCCCAAAATATTTTAATTGTTGGATGATGGACTTGGCTAACTTTTAGCTCTCTTAAAATTGAATTATTTGTTCTACGCTCGGTCCAAGGAATTTGTAACATTCGTCTCCAACAGAACATTTCAGTGGCGTCTATCTTTCTTCTCTCCGATTGTCTCAGAGTCTAAGATTCACTTCCGTAGGTCAGTATTGGGAATTTTAAGCAGTTGATCAACCTCATCTTTATTGCTCTTGAAATTTGACAGTCCTTCCATATTTTGGTCATTTTTGCTGTGGTAGATCACATCTACGTTTAATCTCTTCTTGTAATGACCCTGTGTTTTGTGATTAATGATCCCAGATATAAGTATGAGCTCACAACCTCGAACCGGTCAATTGTGGTTATGTGTGGATGATTGTTGTGTAGTCTATCCACTTCATGATCTTTGTCTTTGATATGTTTAATTGCAGACCAAATATTTGACTTTCGTTTTCGATCAGTCGTATAAGTTCTATCAGCTCTGCTTGACTATTTGCAAGAAGGGCTGTGTCATCTGCGAAACGTAGGTTGTTTAGTTTATGACCATTATTGAGATGCCCTTTTCCCATCCTTCAAGTGCTCTTCGCATAATATACTCCCCATATATGTTGAATAATTGTGGAGATAGTATACATCCTTGTCTGACACCCCGTTCTGGATGAAACTCGTTCGAAAGTGTGTCAAGTACTTTAACTGATCCAGTAGTGTGTTCATATAGTTCGGTTATAAGCGTAATTAGATGTTGTGGTACGCCTACTTCTTTTAGTATTCGCCATAAGTGTCTCCACTTGACCCTGTCGAACGCTATAATATAATATATAATATATATTATATAATATATATTATATATTATATATTATATATTATATATATATATCTTATATATTATATATTATATATTATATATTATATATTATATATTATATATTATATATTATATATTATATATTATATATTATATATTATATATTATATATTATATATTATATATTATATATTATATATTATATATTATATATTATATATTATTATTATATATTATATATTATATATTATATAGTATATATTATATATTATATATTATATATTATAAGAGAGATAGTTCTATAATTGTCGCATTTATGGAAGCTGCCTTTTCTGGATGAACACGGGACTACTATAACACAGACAGACGAGAAATATTACACACATTAAAAACAATGAAGAGTGGGAAAAGCCTTGGATCTGACATGCTTCCCATAGAAATCCCAAAACTTATAGACGAGAAGCACATTGATGTTTTTAGTGACACTCTTGAACCAAATTTATAGTTCAGGCGTATTATCCAAAGAGTGATTAATGTCGATTCTTATTTGTCTCCCCAAAAAGAAAAACTCAAGAGAATGCAGCGATTACAGCACCATTAGCTCATAACCTAATATATCACTATATCACAAACTGGATATAGACGTTAATGACACACAATTTGGTTTTCGCAAAGACCTAGGAACGCGTGTAGCTCTTTTTTCAGCTTACCTTGGTCAAATTGAGTAGTTCTCTCTCAGTATTTGCCTTTGTTAAAACTTCCTCGTTTCTCACCCTATCTGTTCATGGTACGCGGAACATTCTTCGCAACGTCCACATTTCGAAGGCCTCCAACTTATTACTGGAAGGTACTCTTAACGTCCATGTTTCCATGTCGTATAACAATATGAACCATATATAGAATTTAACCATCCTGTAGCGGGGATTGAAGGAAAAATTGTGGTTACATAGTAGCTGTTTTATATTTGATAAAAGCTTGCCTTGCTTGTTCGGTACGGCACTTTATTTCTTGTTGAGGATCCCATAGGTCATTCGTCACCATTCCCAATTATTTAAATGTTTTCACTTGATCGATTGGAGCATTATCTACTTGCAGTTGTATTCTTAAAAGTGCGTTTTTTCTTACTGCCATGCATTTGGATTTTCCAGCATTTATGTTTTCTTATGTTGTCTTATTGTCTACATTTTCTTATAGTGATTCCAATTCTTCGCAACGTTCTTTCATCCGGCCTTTTTTTTCAGTTTTTACTTCTTGGCCTTACACTACGCTGGATTTTCTTGTATTCCTGTCGATTCTGATATATTTTGTACTGTCTTCGTTGCTCTATTAGATCAAGTATCTTTTCCGTCATCTACTCGTTTTTGTGATTTCTTTTTGTTTTACTTGCGACTACTTCGTCAGCCTTGACTATAGCTATTTTTATATTCTCACAGGTTTCCTCTATGCAATTTCCTTGTATGTTTCTCAAGTTCTCGTTGATGTGCTTACTGTATGTAGATCTAAGCTCTTCATCTCTCATTAATTCTCTATTGTTTATGTATTTTTTATTAGATGGCTTTTTAACCTTTGCCAATTGAAGCCTTACATTCGCGATTAGGGCTTTGTGGTCAGACCAAATGTCAGCACCAGGGTAAGCGGCCACTATTTTTAAATATTTGCGGATTCTTTTATTTATCAAGATGTAATCAATTTGATTTCGTATCATATGACCTGAACGATCTCCTGGTGCTCGCCATGTATACAATCTTCTTGATGGGAGTTGATAGCACTGATACAGTTGATACAGATATACCATAGCCATGAAAAAAATGTATAAGATGAGAAATGAGATAAATCACTTTCCACCTTAATCGTGAATTGGATACTAGGATGTATAACCATTTAGATAGGTTTGAAAAAACACCAAAGCATCCCTGCCATGGAACCGAATGATGAATGTATCGTCAATACATCCTAGCCAACATGTGGGTTTGAGCATTGATGTGGATAGTGCTAGGGTCTTGAAGTCTTCTATAACGATATTGTCAATTACTGGAGATAGTGGGCAGTCCACTTTGTTGGGGAGATAGTGGGAGTAGGAGGCTTTTGAGTTTTTAAGAACTCTAGCGATGTCTTTGTTACTTACTCTGTAGCAAGTAGATGACAATATTTTCATTAAATAGGTTACTCTTCAAAACCCCCTCATTCCTATTTTCATGATTCAGTTATCTTTAGTTCTAGAGATATTTCTCATTAGCCGTTTATCTGCCTCAAACACGACACCTCAAAATTACATAAAAAAATAAAGAACTTACAGGCAACACCAGACAAAGAAGAACACTCATAACAAGAGTTAATAATGGAGGAATACTTAGTGAAGAGGGCAAAATAAAGGAAGTATGGTAACAATGTATAGTCCATCTGTTCCATGACGAGAGGGAACGTGAACAAGATATAAGTGAAGAAGAACAATACCTACAAATTTTACCCTCAGAAGTAAAGCATGCCCTACATGATGCAAACCAATGAAAAGCACCGGGTCCTGATCAAATTTCAGTTGAAATGTTAAAAGACTTAAGTAGATGACGGTAAGAGACTCACTCGACCACATATATGTAGAACTTCATATATGTTTCATCGACTTCTCAACCACATATATGCAGAAGGCAACATCCCGGAGGAATGGCTCAAAATCGATATTTTTACCTTTACCACAGCCACCTTTACTTCCTAGCTAGTACCTTCCTAGAAGTAAAGGTGGCTGTGCGTTTACCAAAAAACAACAATCCCAAATCATGTAATGACTATAGGTTGATAAGCCTAATGTGCGACCCTTTAAAGATTCTCTTGAAAATTGTCCAAAACCGAATTTATAAGAAATGTGAGGAGCACATAGATCAAACGCAGTTTGGCTTCAGAGGAGGCATGGGTATAAGAGAGGCATTATTTGCGTTGACGGTACTCTTGCAGAAATGTCGGGAATATAACAAAAGTGCTTATGTATGCTTCATAGACTTTAGGAAGGCCTTTGACCAAGTGCAGCATATGAAGTTAATAGATGAAATAAAAAACATCAATTTAGACAAAAAAGACATTGAGTTAATTAAAGATATATACTGGAACCAGAAAGCAGTAGTAAAGGTGAACGATATAGAAACAAATAATATACCGATTGCGAGAGGGGTCAGGCAAAGATGCATCTTATGTCCGACGCTTTTCAACGTACTCACAGGTCATATTCAGAAAAGCCTTATGGGAAAGAAAAGAGGGAGAAGAATTGATGGAGAAATCGTAAACACCGTGAGATTTGCAGATAACACAGTAATTATGACTGAGAGTACAGAAGAACTACAAACTTTACTAGATGCAATAAATAGTGAATGCATTCAAATGGGACTTGACATCGACACAGATAAGACTGAGGTTTGTTGAATGTTACCTTTGGTACCAACTATTGTAAGGGGTAGAAACATAGACGTTAAAAGCGCAAATAGATAAGAAGCTTGAAGCCTTTGAACTTTGGATGAACCGGAGAATGTTGAGTATTTAATGGACTGCCAGGGTCACCAATGAGGAAGTGCTGAAAAGGATGGGTCGAGACAAAAAAATGTTGAGAACAATAAACGTACGCAAGACTGCATACCTTGGACACATACTGAGGAATGATAAATATAGTCTTCTGCAGGTTATCATGCAGGGTAAAATCGATGGCAAAAAGGGAATAGGTAGAAAGAGGAAGTAATGGCTGCTAAATATTCGAGACTGGACAAACATGAGTGTAGATGAATTATTCTGCGTTGCAAAAGACAGAGAAACTTTTAGAAATGTGGTCGCCAACCTCCGTTAATGGGGACGCATAAGAAGAAGAAGAAGTTTATCTGTATATATATATATATATATATATATATATATATATATATATATATATATATATGTATATAATTCAGAATAATACCTCTAGGATTTGTGTATCGTTAGTTTCGAGAATTTTTTATAGGTATATATTATTTATTTAAGCGTGATTATAATAATTATATTATTCCACTGGACGAATTCCTTCAATACATAGGACAATAAATAGGACCTTTAAAGTTTGTCGTATTGTGTGTTTTCCTTCCTTTATGACTTCGATTTTTATTTCGTTTTTACGGGTTAGTTACTATGTTGCTTTTCATGTTGGCGAATGCATTTATCTCCGACAAAGTAATTTTATCGATATCCTATCGTTCATCGTTCTCCATTAATGACTTGTGGTTTTGTACTGTTTGTCACGTCTTTTTAATACTTTTGACATTATTATTTAAACAATTTTTCACTGTTTCAACCAATTTTCATTATTTATTACGGTGTTTATTATTTTGAATATGTTCTTTCTATCATGAGCAATATCTTGTTCCAATAAGGAATTTTAAAACCTATTAATTACTATAATATAAAATATCGGGTGATGTATAATAAATAAATCTGAGATATATTTTAAATGAGTAAATTTACATCTTTCTTCCCCTTAATTTGCAAAGTGGACTGTTCCTAATAGCTTACTGGACTATAGTCTGGAAAGAAAGATACCGGCGACCGTTAGATCTAGGAATATAGACGCATGTCTATTCTCCTGTTACTTGGTTAGACTTTCCACTTTCCTGCCCTTTCTTAGGAAATGGACTATTCTAAAAACGTTACAGTTTGAGACTTCGCCGGAGATGTTCGTCTCGTGTTTGTCGTATAGATGGCGCAGACACTCGGATTAAAATAAAAATATTTATACAATAAATTCCTTACAATATTATTTTTTATTTGTAATTTTTGTTTCAAAAATTTTTTAGGCCTACCAAATAAGTACAAACCTCAGCTCAATGGTGTCGGAAATACAGAGATGCAACAAAAAAGAAAAATACCAACAACATGGAAATTTATTTTTTAGTGTTGTTGATGGACACTTTATTTGTTTAAAAGTTATGAATATTTCAAGTATATGACGTACGCTATGTAGGAGGATTATTCTTAGACTATTCTTAGTATTGTATTGATATTAAGTATGTTGCAACAGTTTTTTATGTCTCTGAACCGTGAATATCGTTTACGACTCAGTTCATTTTATTATGTTCTTTGCTTCGTGGGCGTTTCTTGCAATTCTGTTGGGTTGCATCCTCTTCAGATGCCCATACTAGTTCACTTGTCTCTTTGCTATTTTGTTCATTATTAGTTCTTGGTTGGCCATTCTCTTAAGCCTTTCGCTTACGGCGTCCACAAATGTGGACATACATTTCTACGCACTCAGTTATATATGGGACAATTCTATGGGACAGACATATAATAAAAAAATAACAAAAAAAGAATTTATAACACGATGATTCGCAGCATTCTAACATATGAAGCAGAAAATTGGGTCTTAAACAAAAGCAGCAGAAACAAAATAAATGCCACAGAAATGGACTACTGGAGAAGAAGCTGAGAGTTTCCAGAATGGACAAAATAACTAACGAGGAAATCAAAAGACAATTGGATATAAAGAAACACACCTTACATTGAAGAAAAAATATTAACGTGGTACGGACATGTCAGATGAACAGACCCAAACCGATGGAGTGCAAAAATAACTCTCTAAATAGAGAAGGGAGACAGCGACAGCTATCTCCATTCTTATTTGTCCTCCCATTCTACGTCTTCCAATCCTCTTCTTTCCATGGCTTCATCTACCTCATCTCTGAAAGATTTTCTTAGTCTGCCTCTTTTGCGTTTTCCTATGGGGCTCCACTCTGTTATTTTTGCTCTGCATCGGTTTGGGTCTGTTCGTCTGACATGTCCGTACCACGTTAATCTTTTTTCTTCAATGAAATTTAAGGTGTGTTTCTTAATCTCCATTCGTCTTTTGATTTCGTCGTTAGTTATTTTGTCCATTCTGGAAACTCTGCAGCTTCTTCTCCAGTAGTCCATTTCTGTGGCGTTTATTTTGTGTCTGCTGCTTTTGTTTAAGACCCAATTTTCTGCTTCATATGTTAGAATGCTGCGAATCATCGTGTTATAAATTCTTTTTTTGGTATTTTTTTGTTATGTGTCTGTCCCATAGGATTGGATTCAGTTGTCTTATAGAATTTCTGGTTCGACCCACACTTCTTCTTCTGTGGTACCGTTATTTGATATATATATATATATATATATATATATATATATATATATATATATATATATATATATATATATAGAGAGAGAGAGAGAGAAAAGAAATTTAATTCTTTGCAGATAAGTTAAATAGTAAACTCTTAAATATTGGGGAAATCTGCTTTTTTTTTTTGCAGATTTCCCCAATATTTAAGAGTTTAAGTTTACTATATATATATATATATATATATATATATATATATATATATATATAATATATATATATATATATATAATTAACCCCAGGTATTTAAATTTATCGGTCCCCTTTATTTCACGCCCGTCATCCACTTCCAGGTTTCTTGTTGGTTCTTGTGTTTGTGTTCAGATATTCTGTTTTGTTAATGTTTTATTTCCAGACCATTTATATTATATTCTTCTTCCAGTTTTCGAACCATATAACTAAGATCTTCTTCGTCTTGTCCTATTATGACCTAATCGTCGTCAAAACTGAGGGTATACAGATGGTCGTTCTTTATGGGTACTCCCATTCCCTCACATTTCCTTTTCCATGGCTTTAGGGCGTATTGAAGAAATATTTTAAAGAGTGTAGGTAAAGTCGAGCAGCACTGTAGTAGACCGTTCGTGGTTTTAAACGGTTTTCCAAACTTGTTACCTACCTTGACTCTAACATTATTATGTGTGACTTCACTACATTGATCAGCTTATCTTCTACTCCTATTTGTTGCATGGCTTCCCACAGTCGTTGTCTGGGCACAGAATCGAATGCCTTTTTTAAGTCAATAAAGGCTAGATGGACTGGTCTGTTCTTTGCAATCTTCTTTATTAGCTGTGGTATAGTGTAGATGTGGTCAACACATGATTTACCCGCTGTAAAACCTGCCTGGTCGTTCTCTATTTTATTTTGGATTTGTTTTTCTATTTTTTCTTTATTGCTATAACACACATCTTATAAACGCTTCCTTTAGGCTAAGGTAGCTAAGGTATTTTAATCATCAGTTTGGGTTTACAGCAAGCCACTCAACGATAGATCAGATGCATAGAATAACAGATATGGTAGAAAAAGCTCTAGAAGAAGGAAAAGTAAAAATAATTTAATTAGATTTAATAAGATAATTTACTTCACTGAACTTTTTCGTTAATTTTGTGAAGTCTTCTTTCACTATCGACATTAATTTTTGCGCTCTTGTCTCCGAGTAGTTTTATCTGGAATTTAGCAGTATGTAGTCTGACTAATTCATGAAGTTGGCTAAATTCGGCAATACTCTCCACAATTATTGGAGGTGAGATTTGTGTTTTTCTAGTTTTTTCTTCTCTTTGTTGGACATATGAGTCTTTTTGTGGTGGGGTCAATAATGTATCCATTTTACGTTTTTTGAAATTTTTGATACGTATCCACACTGTCGCCTCAGCTAATTCCTCCTCGTCAGTATGAAATTCCTCATTCTTACGTTCTTTCTCTTTGGAAAAGTTTTTCTCTAGATCTTCAAATTTGAATTTAATTTTTGTAAGTTATCTAACTGGAGTTGGAGCTGATTTACTCTATCCGTAGCGTAAATCTTCTCCATTTCCGTCTGAATTCCTACGCATATGTAAAAACTATTACTGACCAACTCAAGACTAGAGATCACACCATTATGATGAGTGACCTTAATGCTTAGATGGGAAAAGGCAGAGAAACTAGCAATATTGGAGATTTTGGACTGGGCGATAGAACTCAAAGGGGAGAATATTTCGCAGATTTTGGCAAATAATATAATCTATGTATAATGAATACCTTTTAAAAACTACCTAAACGGAGAATACATACGTGGCAATCTCCAGCCGATACGTCTCCCCTAAATTGATTACATAACCATCAGTGGGTTTTTCTGAAGTAGACGTGAAATAGAGGAACTTAGTGACACGCAGTTTGGATTCCGGAATAACCTTAGAACCAGAGGAGCACTATTTGGTATTTGGACAGAGATGCAGACATGTCGACCATCCAGTTTACATGTTTTTATTGACATTGTGAAGGCCTTCGATCCAGTAAAACATACTGAAATGATAGACATTCTTCATCAGGCAGGTATTAACGATAAAGGCCTACATATCATTAAAAATATGTACTGGTATCAACATGCAAACATCTGGATTTTGCGTCACCCAGAGAGATTATAATATACTTCAATAAATAATACAATGTAAGATAGACTAAAGAATTGGGCCAAATCGAAGAAGAACATCATGAAACCCGAGAGAATGGTGTAACAGATCCTCTGCATCTCTTTTCTGAGCTGCCGGTAACAAAATTAGTAAAGCCAATTTGCTATCTAACACACGATAATTACGGGCACAGGAAGAAGTTGCACTTAGAATTGAGAATAATGTTAATTGATACGATACGAAATACGACTCATATCACTCATAACCAAATAAAAATAAAATACGCTATTTCCTATTTAACCTCACAATCTAATCGCCTCGCGATTGGTAACAGTGCAATACTTGACAAGTAGCTCAGTCTGGTTAAGGCTTATCCTCGAAAATTGTAACAATAAAATTCAGAGAGATATCTATTTCAAAAATATCTTTCTTTACGAAAACAAAATCCATTCACGAAGAATATTCTAAACGTCATCTTGTACTAGAGGTTAGCTTTATACCTACCTTATACAACCCCCTATTCTGTAAAGTCTTGGGTCTATACAATAAAAGAGCGGGCGGCCTTCTATTCAAAGCGGTTTTGTAATAATGTTTGGAAACAAAAGAGTTCCCAGCTGTTCTCCGCGTGTAGAGGTTCTCTCTCACCGGCTCTGGAACTCGCTTCAGCCATGTCTTAACCTCTAGCCAAATTTAATTTAATACTGAACATCACAGTTATTTTACAACACAATGTATAATCTTTTATAACTAAATGTAATTTAAAGGGTTTTTACCCTAGTATTTTGGTGGCTCAGGCATTGTGACCTAGCATTTTTCGATTTTAAAACCTGATGATGGACTGTGTGGTCCGAAAACGTTTGTTTTATTGATGTAGCCCTTTTAAGGGTTTTTTAAATAAATATACCCATTTACAAAGACTAACCTCTTTTTTGTGATACGTGGTATACATCCACATCATTTTTGTGATATGTGGTATACTACAAGCAAGATGATTCGGAGTTTGTAATTGGACCTCACGGATATGGCGATAGAAACGAAAGGGGTCAAACTCTCATAGAATTTCTTCTGCAACACAGGCTATATGTCATGAATACGCACTTTAAAAAAAGCGACCAAAGAAAGTGGACTTGGCAATCACCAAATGGTTTTAAACAAGAACGAAATTGATTTTATATTTACTAACAAAAAAGACGCTGTTCAAGACGTAACTGTATTAAATCAATTTTCAACTGGAAGTGACCATAGAATGGTTAGGGCGAAGATAGTCTTAAACATACAGAAGGAAAGAAGACATATGGTAACAAGGACTAATAATGTAACATTCACTGCGATTACTAACACCAGGGCATACCAGGAAGAAATAAAGAGTAATCTACAGACCTGCAAGATGAAACCAGTATTGAACAGCTTAACGAAAAATTGGTAGAAGCCCTGAAGAAGTCACAGAAGAAGTGCCAAGCCAAGCACTCAACAAAAAATGAAAAACTCACAGAAGACCACAAGAAACCTAATGCAAAAAAGAAGGGAAATGAAAGAAAAGCATACAACGAACATTGCAGAGCTAAGGAATTTTAAACAAAACCATTTCAAAAGCCATTAGGAAAGACATAAGGAACTTTAACACTAAGGAAATAACTGATACCGTAGAACAAAACAAAAGCCTAAAAGTTCTAAAACGAAAGTTGAAAATAGGAACGAGGAATATTTATAAGTTAAAAAATAATCAAGGACATGTCATACATGAACAACAAGAGATACTAAAAATCATCGAAGAGTACTATAGAACATTATATAGTCGAGATGACCACATTCCCGAAGTAGAAATTCCAGCAATACTAAATCAAGGGTCAGAGGAACTTCCAGATATAACCGAAGAGGAAATTAAGTCAGCATTAAAAGGTATATAGAACAACAAAACACCTGGAGAAGATGGCATTGTAAGTGAAATGATAAAACTAGGAGGCGAATGCGTCATAAAGGCTTTAAAAACCCTTTATAATGCCTGCCTCTTTAAAGGAAATACGCCAGAAAAATGGAATAATGCCATTACGATAATATTGCATAAAAAAGGAGATGTAACAGAAATTGGCAACTACAGACCTATCAACTTATTATCTCATTTATATAAACTCTTTATGAGAATAATTACTAACAGACTGGGACCTAAGCTAGATTTTCATCAACCTCTAGAGCAGGCCGGATTTAGGAGTGGCTTTGGAACAAATGACCACCTACAAGTAATAAAATCCTTGATAGAGAAAGTTATAGAATACAACAAGCCATTGATATTAATATTTGTAGACTTTGAGAAAGCATTTGACTCAGTCCAGCATAGTTCCATGTTAAGAGCCCTTACAGAGTGCAGTATTGACCATAGGTACACAACTCTTCTTCGAAATATATATGATAGCGCAACAGCTGCTGTAAAAATGTACTATGGTGACACAGACACATTTCTCTTGGAGAAAGGTATTAGGCAAGGAGACACTATCTTTCCGAAACTATTCACCGCCCTATTACAGAGTGCTATGAGAAAAAATAATTGGGAAAATATTGGATTAAATATAAATGGGGAATTTTTGAACAACTTGAGGTTTGCAGACGACATAGTCCTTATTGCAGATCAGATAGATCATGCATGCCAACTTCTTCAAGACCTTCAGAGCTCTTGTGCACGAGTTGGCCTTAAAATTAATTTTTCCAAAACACAATACATGACCAACCTGGTACTGGCAAAAAACATTTCCACTAATGGCACGCAAATTGAACAAGCGTATTCCTATAAGTATCTGGGCCACGAGATTAAATTGGGAAGAGACAATCAAACAACAGAGTTAAAAAGGAGAATAGGACTGGCATGGGCAGCTTACGGAAAACTGAGGGAAGTCTTTAAATCAGCTATTCCCATGTGCTTGAAGAGAAAAGTTTTTGATCAGTGTGTACTTCCAGTTCTGACATATGGAGCAGAAACATTGACACTTACCAGAAAAGTAATTAATAAGATACAAGTGGCACAGAGAGCGATGGAGAGGTCAATGTTGGGCGTATCACTCAGGGACAGAGTTTCGAGTCAGATAGTAAGGAGAAAAACTGGTGTGACGGACGCAGTTGAAAGAATTACAACCCTGAAATGGAACTGGGCAGGACATGTTGCTAGGGTCAGAGATGGAAGATGGACAAAGAAAATTTTAGAGTGGAGGCCTAGACACGATGCTTATCGTAGTCGAGGACGTCCTCCAACAAGGTGGTCGGACGATTTAAAGCGCATCCAGTCTAACTGGATTCAAGTTGCTCAAGATCGGATGCAATGGAATTATTTACGGGAGGCCTCTGTTCAGCAGTGGACGCAAAATGGCTAATGATGATGGTATACAGCCAGCTACAGCAATTTTTTTTCCCTTGTGAAAAAAAAAACAGTTTATTAACAAAAAAAACTAATTTATAAATTTTATTAATTTTTTTAATTAATAAAATAAAATGTTACTAATACATTAGAATATCGAGGGATTACCGTCTTTTAGATATGTGCCAAATTTCCCCCTGATCGGTCAAATAGTTTAAAAGTTATTTAATTTATTTATTCCTGAGGCTAAATATATTTCATAGGATTCTTTAAGACTTAAACTATCTCAGAAGTTAAATGCATATTGAGTTTTCATCGAAATTATTTACAAAACAATCGTTATATTTACCTCCCCCCCCCCCCCTGCTTAAAAGCTTCAAATATCTGCGAAAAATTTTGCCTACTCGATGATTTTTGCATAACCAGACTGGGCTAAAGTAAATATCGAGTTCACTAAGAGATTCAAACAATTGTGGAATCAACAATGTTTAATTAATTGTATGATGATTATGCGCCTATATGGTTCAATTTAATAGAGATAAAATTAATGCACTTTATGAATTACATGTTGTGTAAATAAATTAATTGTAAACATTTCTCGCACAGACTATTATTACTACTATAATTTAAAAACTGTAATCATATAATATTAAAACCTCGAGGAAAAATTCGTCTAAAATAAACCCTTAAAGGGTTATGTAGAAAGCCTGTAAAAAGGTTCCCACATGCGATTTTCTCGATACTAAGCGAACTATATCGCCCACCAAGTATTTTTATTTCCTTCGACTCCAACATTCTCAGTAAATAAAAGTGTAACTCACCGTCTTGTTTCCTAAATTTCTAACTCGGCAACTGAGATAGGCTGATTTCCCAACGAGAGCCGTGACGTTGCTGGGAGTCATTGCATCGAAGTAGGGATCGAAACGATTCAGTGGAATTGCAGGTGGTCCCATAGGTAGTGGAGACAGCGTTTCACTCTCCGGGAGGGAGTTAAACCCAGATCCAGAAGAGGTAATGCCGAAATTTACCAATGGCAGACCTAAAAAATAGCAAATTAAATATTTTAATTACAGTCCTCTCTCTCTATAACGATATGCAAGGGACCGGGAATTTTCATCGTTATAAGGAGAGATCGTTATACAGAGAGAGACAAAATTCGGTACTGTAATATTAATAAATAACTGTCCTAAATTACCTATTTTAACCCTGCGGCAGGCGCGACATTTTAAGTTGCACGAGCAGGCGCGACGCTGTGTAGAACACCGCAAACTCTAGTTCTCATATAAAACTTAGTTATACGCAAAATAACCATTTATTATTAAAAAGTGACATTCGTAAAAAATTAAGAGAGTTTCTAACGTAGAATCCTATAAAAAAATAAAATAAAAATATGGAACCGAACCAAGATACATTAACAAACAAAAAAAAATATTTAACTAATTGTTGAGCTCCGAGCAGTTGTTGCATGTTATCTGCCTCACACCATGTTTTTGGCATACAAAATGCTTACATTCGATACATCTAGTGGCAACTTTTATATTTTTATGTTTTCCACATAATTTACAAGCTCCAATTCTTCTCTCTTCGGGGGCAGGTGGTTGCTGTAGTCTATATTTCGAAAGAAACTCGCGCACATCCTTGGGAAGGCTCTTTATCTCAGCTCGTTCCTTCAAGTGGCTTTCCATTAGTTCAAATGCTAATTTTGTGAGATATACTCTGCGTCTTGGATGCTCTACTAAAGGTCTGTTTGCTTTATAAATAATCTCGGAATTAATACCAGCCAAATCAAGTATTCTAAAGAATAAAGCTAGTGGCCATCTTCGTGTTATCCTTTGTGTCGAATACGAACTACACATTTGGTCGACTGTGTCAACCCCACCTTTTGTAGCATTGTAATCCACAATGATTTCAGGTTTATTTGTAAGTTTATCAATTTTTCCATTATCATGCATCGTTGATAATAATAGCACACATTTATTCGGTTTTGGCTTGAATGAAACAAGAGATACATCGTGTTGAAAGCCAAACATTGCTGTACCAATTTCGCGGTTCTTTATATTGACAAATTCTGGCGGAATTTCTGGTTTATTTTTTTTAGGGTCCCTACAATAGTCATCCCATTTTCTAGTAAATATTTAGCCAATGGATAACTGGTGTAATAATTATCCGTCGTAAGATTTCTATTAGTGTGCAGGAGGGGTTGCACTAATCTTTGAACTATATCTGTTGGTTTATTTGATGCTTGGAAAGGGCCAGTTTTCTGAGTTCCACAGTAAATTTCAAAATTCCACGTGTACCATGTTTGACTATCGCACACTGCGTAAAGTTTCAAACCATATTTTGCTGGCTTGTTCGGAATATATTGAACAAATCCACATCTTCCCCGGAACGGATGCAACATTTCATCAATAGTAATGCATTCGCCGAGGGTATAGTTCTTTTGACAATTATTCGTAAATTTGGAATAAATATTTCGAATAGCTGTAATTTTGTCAGAAATGACTCTTTCATTTCTTGTTGTAATATCGTCAATCTTAAGCTACGTAGTAAAAACAGAAATCTCTTATAGGCAAAATTAGCACGTAAGATCATCATGCCCGTACCATCGTCAGACCATAACTCCAATACATTAGCATGATTGCCCTTTTTTATACCAATTAAAAACAATACACCGATTAGAGCCATTACTTCGTTCCTTGTTGTTTTCTTACAGTCTCTCTCTCTCTTGTAATTTACAGATATTTTGTTGTCGATATATATATTTGTGCATGTTACGATGAAGTCTATATATTTCTGTATCAATAAATTTAAGAAATGCTTCTAGTTCATTTCTTGTATCTCTAGCTTGACTTGTGGACCTAGCAATAACCTTAACGATATTTTTTGATTTGGTTTTACTTGGAAGGCTTAAAGGGTTACTTATCCATAATGTGGAAGTGTCTTTGCCAATATAAAATCGAAAATCCACGGCAAGAGGTTGCTCGTCTGGTGTATCAGGCTGTTCCTCAGAAATGTCCATATCGCCTGGTGTATCAAGCTGTTCCTCAGAAATGTCCATATTTGAATCAATCGACTCCTCAGATTCACTGTCATGCTCACTGACCATAATGTTTTCTTCTGAGCCCTCGCTGTCATCACTAAATTCACACGTATCTTCAATTTCTGAGAGATTTTCAGCCAAATATTCAAGCTCTTTTTGAGTAAGAGGAGTTCTGTTTTGTTTTCTGTCCCTGTAAAAAAATGCTAATCTAAATAAAATCCAGAAACCTCTGAAATTTACAGATACATGAAATGATATTTAGATATACCTAAAATAAACGTTTGTAGCATGCCTATAACGCTAAAGAACAAAGTGATATAAATATTTCCAGTTATATACCTCATAATATGTCAATTCCTATGAAATAAAAACACACAAAGGCTCACAGAAAATTCATTGTTATGCGAAAATGTACTTACATGACTAGGCGCACCGCTGTGTTCCACACCGCTAAACAGAACTTACTAGTTTCGCAGCTACGCAAGTACTACAGTAGTTTATAACACAGCTCGCTTTGTGCTTGATAGGTTGCCAGATACTCTCAGCAAGGAATACCTAGACAGACGGTCCAAAACTAACAGACATAGACGCGTGCGCAAACATTTCAGATAGTTGCGGTGCTGTACACAGCGGCGCGCCTGCCGGAGGGTTAATTTAAAAATTTTATCAAAACAAATATAAATGAATTAACACTCTATTGTACAACATATAGATTTATTAAAGAATAATATAAGCAATACAGTATAAAAAATGACTGTACAATTAAAACATATGTACTGTACAATAACAAAACAATATGCTACTGTAAAATATATTTAGCCTACATTACCAAAAAAGTCTGTCACTTTGGTCTGTTTCCTTTTCCCTTTCCACAGAACTGACCTGGCCATGTCCTGAAGACACATAGAATCTTCCACAACACTCATATCGTCTTCCTGTTGGATGAAGAATCGATGCAGTACTTTTGCCGCATTCAATGCCTGCTTTTTTTATCGTGTCCGAACATTAATGTCATTTATTTAATATTCCATATTTAAAATTTAATATTCCATATTCTGTGTTTCTTCAAAGTCACAGTTCACATCATCTTGGTTCATTTTTCCCCATTTTGCCATGTTTGATTTTACTGGAGCGACCCCCGTTCTTATCCTAATTATAGTTTTCCAAGTTTTAAAGTCTAGGGACTGGCCAATCCATTGAACCTGGGAAAGAGAAATATACTCAGGCGATTCATTTTGCACTGTTCCAATGAATATTTTCCTGGATTTTAGTCGCTTTCGTGGTGTTCGAGCCTTGTATAGGACATGCCGCTCGTCCGCGATCTGTTTAACTTTCTCTAGGTGCTCTGCAACGCCTCTGTGTGTTGAGGGTTCTGCAAAACCCGCTACTTTATATAGATTTAAGAGTGACGTTGGTTTCCTGCTGAGGGCTCGGAGCTGGTTCTGGCTCTGCTTCCACTTCCGAGTCACTCTTTTCTTCTTCTACACGAACTGCTTGTAGGATGTCCTCGTCAGAAAGTCAGATACATTTTCATCAACTTCTTCAAAATCTGTCTGGCTCTTTCGGTCCGTAGGTGGTAGTAAGTTCAAACTGTCTGGCTTAAACATCTAATGGCAGGTCATCTTCATCATCAGTCAATCCTTGATCTTCCAACAATCCTGCGTGCTTGAAGGAATGTTTTATTATATTGCTCCTCACCCCGTCCCAAGATTTACTGATCATTAGGATGGCGTCAAGAATGTTTTGTTTAAGATCGCCATTGTTCTCAACCAATTCCATCAAAAATCTTCTCCTGTAATGGCTTTTCAAACTCTTGATCACACTTTGGTCCATGGGCTGAAGGACACCCGTTATGTTTGCTGGCACAAAACAAAGTTCAATGTATTCAAGGTCGCACAATACAGGATGAGCAGGACAATTGTCTACAAGCAGGAGAATTTTTCCCTTTAAGTTCGATATCCAGGCCACACTTTTTCTAGCCAATCATCCGTTACGTTTTTGTTAACATTGCGAGCCTCTCCACTTATTTTCCCATGGTTGTAGATCTTGTGCCGCAGCTTCCACTTGCTCAGCCAACCCTCAGACGCCTTGAAATTGCAAATAACTCAGCTTTTGTCCTGACCACAAGCTCAGAAAGTTAAAATATGGACACTTTTTCTGTCCTTTCATATTCGAGCCACAGTTGACTGAGATAGTCCCGTACGGCGAACAACATCCAATTACTTTTCACCTTTTTCTATTGCTCGAGCTATCGATAACTTTTCCTCCACCGAGAGCACTTTAGGATTTTTCGAAAACATTTTGACTGTTGACACACTAAGACACGCTGAAGTCTGAACTTTAAACAAAATAACACATTTGTCATCGACTATTGAACGCTGAAAATCATCGCAATAAAGAGAGACCGATATCGGTATAGAGAAAGAATTAATACATTGTCCTTATGACGAACCAACCAACGTTTATTATTTTCATCGTTATAGAGGAATTATCGTTATATAAGGAATCGTTATAAAGATAGACTACTGTATGTATAATTGATATTAATTATATGTAATTTTCATCACAAATATTTATCATTTTTAAATTTTTTATTTCAACGTATTGCTCCATATAAAGAATTTTTGTATGTATTCACATATTGATTAGTATTTGGTGAACATATTTCGAAGAAAGGAATTATTCGTGTCAAGTTGCTCATTAATAATTAAATCTATATTTCTGTAGTTAATTAATTTCCTTGTATAGGTTGTTGTTTTATTCGATCGACAACGATCTATGACAGGAAACTACATAATTTGATGAATTTTTATATCAGAACATAATCCATTTAAGTTTTTAGGTGCTGAAATACAGGGGGTTACAAGGGAAATTTTAACCTCTGGTATTGTTTTTTACGTTTTGACAGTGACAATGGGTCTTGCCATTATTAATTTTTTTTACTGCCATAGGAGACGTCATTTTAATATTAGATAAAAGCTTCAAATATTCTTTCTTTTTGCAGGTAATGTAATGTGACTCGAAAATGTAAGCAAAAATCAGTGAAAATGGCAAGTAAATCTGTTCTATAGGTGACTTGACATCAAATTTAGCTTTAAAAAAATAATATTGTTAATATTGTACAGAGTTAAATGAATTTTTGAGAGCACTTACTTCAAAACGTTTATTTTGGCAAAATATAAAAACAACAAATTAATGTTGTATACTCTGAAAACTGTAATGAAATGGCATTTAATCTTAATAAAGCAATTAAAACAAGCAGCGAAGCTTCTATCCCCAAAAACGTACCCTTCAGTCCTAAACATAGACAAAAATCAATTTGGTGGGATGATGAATGTAATACACTGCTACAGCGTAAGAAGAATACTCTTAAAAAATACAAAACCGCATCTACATTGAATAACTTTCTTGAATATAAAAAGACAGAAGCTACAACTAAAAAAATGTTTACAACACAAAGCCAAAACAACATGGATTAAATTTTGTTCTAGTCGTAACTCTAGTTGCCCATCAACACAAATACGGAAAATGGCTAACAAATTAAACAACAAAAACACAAACATCAAACATGCTCCTTCCGCAGTTGAGGAAGATATTCTTCAGAAGTTATGTTGACAAACATATTCCTCACATGAGTTTACATTCAGAAGAACATTATTTATTAAAAGAAATAACATCATTCGAACTGGAATATGCTATCAAGATATCCAAAAACACAGGTCCAGGTCCAGATCAGATTTTTTGTATTGTGTTACAAAATATAGGTGTACAAACTGGAATATCTCCTTACAAATTTAATGATTGCTTTGGTATATTATTTCTGAAACCGGGAAAAGACAAAGATAATCCGGAATCATATATACCAATAACATTATTGTCATGCATTTTTAAAACATTTGAAAGAATTCTAAAATTAAGAATGAAAATTTGGTTAAGGCGGCATAATATTCTACCAGCAACACAATATGGATATAAACAAGGCTATGGAACCACAGATGCAGTAGTTCGTCTGACTAAAGATGTTCAAATTGGTTTTTCTAATTCCATGAGAACAGGGGCATTGTTTATCGACATAAAAACTGCATAATATGACAATATATTAAGCTTTATTTTGAAGAATAAAGATATACCAATGTGTCTAAAACGTAGAGTTTATGACAAATGTATCTTGCCTGTAACTACATATGGACTGAAGACCATGGCCTTCACAAAGAAAACCTTAGAGCAGCTCAGTACAACCCAAAGAGCAATGGAGAGGGCCATGCTAGGGATTAGTTTGAGAGACAGGATTCGAAATAACGTCATTCGTGAAAGAACAAAAATTACTGATGTCTCAGAACGTATTGCAAGGCTCAAGTGGCAATGGGTCGGACACGTTGCCCGAGATAATCCCGAAAAATGGACACAAAGATTAACAAACTGGAGACCAAGAGAGAACAGGCGAGGAGTAGGCAGACCGCAGAAGAGGTGGACAGACGATATCAAACAAGTCGCGGGCAAGCAGTGGATGAGAATTGCCAAAAGTAGAAATCGATGGAAGCAAATGGAAGAGGCCTATGTCCAGCAGTAGACGAACACAGGCTGAAGAAGAAGAAGAAGATGACAATATTGATTTAAATATACTCTGTCCTAAACTTGTGTTTCTCGGCATTCTAAAATCGATAGCACATTTACTATCAAATCTATACAAAGACAGACTTGTATCGATAAGAGTACGTCACAATATTATTTTACCCCAGATTACATCGAAAGGTATTCCCCAGGGAGCTGTTATACGTCCACTTCTTTTTAATTTGTACTCATACGATTGGCACAAATTATGGTCACGCTGTAACCTTATTATCACGCTGTAACCTTACATGTCAATGATATTCCAATTGTTTCGGAATTTAGATATCTTGGTATCGTACTTGACAGAAAATTGCTTTGTACTCAACATATTAATTATACAATTGGTCGCTGTGAAAAAGGTATTAATTTTTTCAAAATGGTGTGTAAGAGATCGTGGGGTGCAGATCAAAACATTGCATTGAATTTTTATCGAGCCTATAGAAGATCCATTATAGATTACTGCTGTTTGGTATATGGATCAGCTAACATAACCGATTTACGTAAACTTGATAGAATCCAATTTAAAGTTCTAAGAATTGTGTTAGAATTGATGAAAAGCATTCCAAATGAAGCCACCCTAGTTCTAGCATCTGAAAACACACTCTCATTGCGCAGAGAAAATCTGGCAAGCAAATATTTCCTAAACCAACATTATCGTGACACCTATAATGCAAAAATAATTAATGAATTAAATATAGCTGATTTAAGATCCACATACTTGCACTCTCCACCACTTGCAAGAGCAATTATAACTTGCAACGAACTCAAGTTAATAAATTCACCTTGTAATTTTATCTGGGAATCGTTGGATATACCACATCTACAAATATTATTATATCTAAATACCAAAACGAATTTTGTTACACTACTCACAAAGAAATCTTAAGTGGCTATTCAGAACATATTGTGATCTATACAGACAAGTCAAAATCACCAA
The DNA here is from genome assembly GCA_918026665.1 of Diabrotica balteata. NCBI lineage: Eukaryota > Metazoa > Arthropoda > Insecta > Coleoptera > Chrysomelidae > Diabrotica > Diabrotica balteata. The sequence continues at coordinate 9,347,111 of OU898285.1, forward strand.
CATGTAAAACCAGTGCTTACTTTGTACCAAAAATAAAGATTAAAAAATCATTTATTTTAAATGTTCAATCTAGCATATTTCCTGCTGAAGCATGTGCTATATACAAAGCCCTTGAATTGTGATGTGAAAACCAGTGGAAGAAAATTGTCATATGCAGTGATTCACTGTCAGTACTACACTCCTTACAAAACTTTAAATTCACAATAAATAGCAATATATTTATATTAGAAATTTTTCAACAGTTACTAAAACTATCAGATCCATATGGTGTTAAATTTGTATGGGTTAAGGAACACTCAGATATTGTTGGCAATACTATTGCTGATTCTATAGCTAAAAATCCATTACAGCACCCACATAGGTGATAGAAGAATTCAACACATGTGACCTACTTGCCTATATCAAACAATATTTCTGCAATAAATGTATTTGTGATACAGAGAACTAATAAACTGGATCTAAAAACAAGCAAAAGAAGAAGCTTTTTTTAAACTAGATCTTCAGTTGGTATAGAATAGAATAGAAAGCTAAACAAAATCAGCCAAATAGTACACAAAGAATAAAACAAAAACAAATATAACAAAAAAACAGAACATTACAATTTTAAATTAGTAAAATTATTGTATAACTTACATAATTTGTACAGACAACAAATGAAACAAATTGTAGCCACTTCTTGAGACACCCAAATGTAATTATAAACAATACTAATTTTGTTTCTTTGTTATACATTAAGAAACTCGTCAACTGAATAATATGGTCTTTCAGACAGATAGATTTTTGTCATCTTACGAAACTTAATGAAAGATGTTGCGGATTTAATTTCTTTTGGAAGGTGATTATTATAGTTTTTTTGCACTATATAGAATAGAATTCTTTACTAGCTGAGTGGACGGGATCGGTAAATAAACGTTACAATCCGAATTTCTAATGGAGTAGCCATGATCAGGTCTATCCGGAAAAATGTTTAGATGCTTGCGAATCAAACAAACCGTTTCCAAAATAAATAAAGAGGGAAGTGTCAAAATTCCATGATTTTTGAAGTAGGTCTTGCAATGAGTTGTTTGTTTGAGACCAAATAGATAACGAATTGCTCTTTTTTGCAACTTAAAATAGTATCAAATGGAGCAGCTGTACTAGAACCCCAAAATGGAAGCCCATATCGAAGATGGGACTCGAACAATGAGAAATATGCCATTTTGACAGAAGATAAATTTAGTTCCTTCGAAACAGATCTTATTGCAAAGCAAGCTGAGGCTAGTTTCTTCCTTAAGGAGTCAGTATGCAACGACCATTTAAGATCACTGTCGATAAGAAAACCTAGAAATTTTACGGAATTAACGATACTGATTTGAATGACTCCTTTATAGGATAATGCTACTGTCTTATCCACGTTAAAGCTAAGTAAGTTGGAGTTTGACCAAGCCTTGATTATAAGCAAATCAGCTGTTATAATTGAATGAAACGGTGAAATATTAGAGTTGCTCCAAGTAATACTGGTATTATCAGCAAATAGAAAAATTTTCCCTTTAATTTTCAAGTAAGTGATGTCATTAATGAAAAGTAAAAAAAGAGTGGGACCTAATACTGAACCTTGCGGTACTCCACACTCAATATCTTTACAACTAGAGTCGGCGTCTTTTATTCTAACCAATTGTTTCCTACCTACCAAGTAAGTTTTGAACCAATTCAAAGACACACCCCGAATTCCATAGAAAGTTAATTTTTTTAATAGAATGTCGTGATTTACGCAGTCAAAAGCTTTGGAATAGTCGCAGAAAACGGTGGCGGAGGAGAGGTTACTATTTAGTGATAGATATACCTCATGTAACACAGAAAACATGGCATCACTAATACATTTATTAGACAAAAAGCCGAACTGATTTTGCGATAAAATATTATGTTTAAGGAGAAAGGGCATAAGTCGAACTTTTATAAGCCTTTCAATAATTTTTGATAGTGTTGGTAACAAGGCAATAGGTCTATAGTTGCAGGCATCAGATTTTTCTTCACCTTTATGAAGAGGAATAACAATGGCAGTCTTTAGGCAGTTAGGGAATGTACTTTTTTCAAGGGAATCATTTACTAGCGAGACCATGACCTCCAAAACATTATGCGGAAGATTTGAGAAAATTTGGGGGAAAATTATTCGGGGTTAGGAAAAGAAAAGGTTTGATTCGCTGCACTGGTTTTATTTCGAAAATCGTTTATTATTGACCAAGTTTCTTTTGAAATATTTTTGGAGCTTGTTAGGCGATTATGAAAGTAGGATTTTTTGGCTACTTTGAGTAGTTTTAGATAGAATTTTCTGTACTTATTGATATAATCAGAGATGGGGATACTGTCATTAAATTTTTTAATATATAGTAGAGAACGCATATTCTTCGCAGATATGCGAATGCCTTTGGTAATCCAAGGTTTGTAATGTTTTGGCCTGATGTTTAATAGAGGAAATACTTTATTAAAAATAGATATAAGTCTATTTAGAAAATCACTAACATTACAGTCAATGTCCCCAGAAGAAAAACTCCAGTCAGAAGTCAAGCATGAATTATAGAATTTACGAAAGTTTTGAGTGGAGAAAATCCTACCTAATCGTCGGGTTTTTGAGTGGGGTTTTTTAAACTGCTAACCGCTTCATGATTAGAAAGTCCTCCATTAATAACTGTAGAATGGACGTCAGCGGGTGGAAGATCAGAAACATGGTAATGACGCTAAACTCAGTGGTGTTGGACAAGTACAAGTACCTGCGGAAGTGCAAAATAAAGGAGGCGTTGTGCTTTTTGTAGAGATCGTAAAACTCGATACATGTGTCACTATTGTAAAAAATTTATTTGCTTTGCACATACCGTACCTGTTTGTTGCATATGCATTGATAAAATGACTGAATAAGTTGTATACAAGGTATTTTTTAAACATGGGCCATATTGTAGTACGTAATTTCTTTTATATTTTTAGTTTTAGTATTAGCTATAATAGAAGTTCATTTTCTTTTAATGTATGTAAGTTGTCTTTAGTAGTAGTTCTAATATATGCAACGCAAACCTGTTGTTACAGAATTAAACATAAAAAATTCTTAGTTTTTGGACTTCTTAGACCCAACCCGTTCTTACGTGTATCAAAGTATCACCCGTGTACCAAAGGGTTAATAAATACCCAGTATAGAGGTAAAATGTTGAATTTTCTCAGAAAACATCGGTACAGTATTTCCATAGAAATGTAACTATATAGTGAAAAAGAAATTATCGAAGTCCCATCAACGGTTGAGAAGAAAAATAGCTCCACACTTACAGTACATGCGTGGTGGTGCGTTAATTTTGGAGAGTAGTGTAAATGCCTGTCATTTTTATAAGTTCGAAATCATTTTTTATTTAGCTTTCTTTATTATTAATAAATGCTTTCATTTTATTACTAAAAATATTTAGTTTAAACAATGTGACGCTTTGATACCATTTCCAAATAAGTGTAGGACAATGGCAGAAAACAAGTTGGATCTCGTGTACGTGACGTAGAATTCGCTTTAGTCGAACAGCAAAGTTCTTCAAAAGCATTCTTATCTAAAAGCATTTCCACGAAATCAAATCCAACGTTGCAATCTGTGTACCAAATGCTGACACAGAGACAATTTCTAGATTCGCTAGCAAACATATTCTCCCGAGACTGAGAATGCTACGTTAGAAGACGGTTCTAAATATTTAAAATTCAATTGCATTTCTAATGAAATTTTAAACGATGTTCTGGTTATTATACGGAATAAAAATTGTTTGGAAGTTTACTATCAACAAATTTGAATAAAGCGTTTAATCCAGTCAAAAATATATATACACTTTATTTGGTATTGGAAGAAAGTTATAAACTAAAATTATTATTTATGCAAGGTCCATAATGCGACCAACAATGATTGATTGATTGATGAGGGATATGCCTCTAAAGCACCTAGGCATAAAATAAAAAAAATGGGGATTATCAATAGGGTAGATCGGGGCTAGTTGTGACAGGGGCATGTTGTGACAAATAGTTTTATAGACTAACCATAGGTAGCAGCGTCGCCCGGTTACCCAGAATTCCACGTCCGCATGTCCTCAGTCTGTTTGTGTAGTTTGGTTGTGATGCTATGCGTTTTCTGCCGCTTTATAAAATTATATGTCATTTCGTTGTAACGAAGTAAAATTTTGCTGTTGTCTTTGAATTGTTATTTCACTTTCAAACCACAAGGTAAGAAACTTATTCTAGTTGTAGTAGATAGTTTGTTTATTTCTCTCTAGTAAGACACAGTTTTGGTTTCTATACGACGTGTCAAGGTCTGTGCAAGTGGCTTTATGTAAAATGGCGTACGGTGGGGCTAGTTGTGACGAAAGGCTTGGGGCAGATTGTGACAGTGTCACAACATGCCCCTACTAATTTTAATGCATGTTTATGGGTTTGTTACAGATAATGGTGAGAAATTATAAAAGGAAAACGGAACGTGGTCGGAGTAATATAAACAGTTACGAGTCGGCTTCGTTAGATGTTAAGTCTGGATCGTGTAGTTTAAGGCAAGCAGCTGAAAAATATGGCGTTAACCGGATGTCCTTACTTAGATATATAAAAAAAACAACAAACCAATCCAGATGGAGTGGTAGAAATGGGTTACAAAAGACCTCGAATGATATTTTCACAACAACAAGAAGAAGAGCTCTGTGAATATGCTGTTCAGGCAGCGAAAATATTTTATGGTATTAGCCCAAAAGAAATGAAAAGTTTAGCTTTTGAATTTGCTATAGCGAACAAAGTTCTTGTGCCTGAGAATTGGGTAGCAACAAAACACGCCAGTAATGATTGGTTTACAAAGTTCATGCAACGTAACAATAATGTGTCTATTCGTGTTCCTGAGGCTACCAGCTTAAGTCGGAGTACAAGTTTCAACAAGCACAATGTCGGACTCTTTTTTGATAACCTCGAATTAGTATTAAGTCAAAACCATTTTACAGCTAATGATATTTGGAATATAGACGAGACAGGGACTGGGACTGTCCAAAAACCGGTAAAAATCATAGCGAAGAAAGGCGAGAAAAGAGTTGGTGGTGTCACTTCAGCTGAGAGGGGGACCAATGTTACTATGGTTCTTGCTATTAACGCAGAGGGTAACTCAGTTCCTCCTATGTTCGTTTTTCCACGTAAGTTTTACAAGGAGCATTTTGTACGTGATGGGCCAGTAGGTTGTTGTGGTACTGCTAACCCAAGTGGCTGGATAACAGGCCCGGACTTTTTGTTTTTTATGAAGCATTTTGTAAAAAAAGTAAGGTGCTCAAAGAAATCACCGGTTTTAGTTCTGTTAGACAACCACAGTGCTCACCTATATATCGAAGTCCTTGACTATTATACAGAGCACGGTATTACTCTCTTATCGTTCCCTCCCCATACAACAAATAGACTTCAACCACTGGATGTTTCCGTTTTTGGTCCATTTAAGAAGTTTTTAAACGACGCCATGTGTGGATGGATGAAATCTCATCCTGGAAACACAGTCTCAATTTATGACATCCCAAGTATAGTGAAAACAGCATTACCTAAAGCTGTAACACCAACAAATGTTCAGGCAGGATTTCGTTCTACAGGAATATGGGAATTCAATAGAAACATTTTTAATGAAGAAGACTTTCTGTGTTCTTCGGTGACCGACCGACCTTTGAATAGGCCTATTGACATCGTAGATGGTAATGAGGAAGCCAGTGCAGGGCAGCTTAAAGAGTTTCAGCATCTCGATGAACCTGAACCGTCGTCATATTATGCTAACCAGCCAGGACCCTCCCATACCTATCAACCAGGACCATATCAACAAGGATCATCGCAGGCCAACCTACCAGGATCATTCCATGCCGAAGTTCTGCCTGTCAGCCCTATGGATATAAGACCTCTGCCAAAAGCTGGTCCTCGAAAAAATAAAAAACGCAAGAGCTTAACATCTGCAATTTTGACTAGCACACCTGTCAAGGAGACAATTCGCAGTGAAGAGTTAAAGAGGAAGGAAATAATAAAGTGCAAAGAGGATAAAATAAAGAAAAAATTATTTGACTCAAAACAACTGTTGCCTAAGAAAAAAGCAGCGCCAAAGAAAGAGACCGCAACAAGAAAAAGAGAAGACAGCTTAGAAGAAGAGGAAGAAGATTACTTTTGCTTAGTTTGTATGGGACCATATAAAAAGTCTAGGTTAGGAGAAGACTGGGTGCAATGTATGGAATGCAAGAGGTGGGCTCATGTAAAGTGCACAAAAGATGATCTTTATTATGTTTGTATAAACTGCCACTCTTCAGAACTACAAGTAGAATCAGCACAAATTGACGATAGCGATTAAGTTTTTTATTTTACTTTAAATTCACTAGATGTTTTTCTACACATTTGTTTCTTACATAAACATTTATCAAACATTTATGTATCTATACTTAACTATAAAATAAATTTATTATGGAAACTTTGTTATTATTCTCCAACTAAAGTTTATTATATTTAAAAATATTTACTGTCACAACCTGCCCCAAGTTCGTCACAACTTACCCCATATTGGGGCAAATTGTGACAATATGTGCATTTTGTAAAACTATTTACATACTGTAAGGTATTGCTTAAAAATTGCTGATGTTCCCAAATAATGATTCCCAATTAAAAATAGTACCTCATTAAAGTAATCTAACAGCCCTAAAAATTACGAAAAAAATGTTAAAAATTATTTTGTCCAAAGTGGCACAACTAGCCCCAGTCTACCCTACCTACAATCGAATTGGCCTATTAAGAGTGAACGTGTACGTATCGCTCTGTAAATTAGTGTCGATTTTCGCAATTTATTGCTGTAAAATACAAGTTTTTTATTAGTAATTAATTACAAATAGTGATAAACAAACAGTTATGTATCGATTGGTGATATTTTCTTCATTGTTGCATGCAACGTGTACAGTCACTACTACAGTCACAAAAGAACCACATGTTTTTTTTTGTTTTGGTGTATAGGACAATATCGTTATATCTTTGGTAAATCCAAACAAGTTGATTTTTCAATTTATTGTTCAATAAAAATTCGGTTGGGATATGCCTTTTGTTTTTCCGTAGGGTGCCTACAATTGTTAGACTATGATTTGTCAGTAAGTTTTGTGCGACTTTAATTGATGTAAACCAATTGTCCATTGTGACATTCCGGTTGGATTTGAAGATTGGTTTGCAAAGCCGCTCAACCACATAGTAGGCTGCAGAACTGATAGAATATGGACCTGCATAGATTTGTAATTGATGAGTACAGAAAGTGCGCAAAAGATACGTGGGTAAAAAATCTGTGGGATTTAGATCAGGGCTGCAAAATGGCCAATTCATTATTTAGGTACCAAATTCGTCCAAATAATCACGGAACACACGTCCAACATGTGGTCGTGAATTATCATGCATTAAAAGAAAAAAAATACCTATATAAGGAGCAAAGGGAACTTAATAGTTACACAACATTTGTGAAGCATATCTTCCACTCATTATGACACCGACCTCATTTCGGCCGACCTCATTTCTCTAATACAAGGTTAAAAGTAGTGGAGATAACGCATCACTCTGTTTGAGTCCACTGTTGATTTCAAAGCTGCCAGACAGTTTATTATTTACATGTACTTTAGATATTCCACCCTCTATACAGACTTTGGTCATCCGAATGAGTTTCTTTGGTATTGAGAACTCCGCCACGGCATTCCTTACTTGGCTTCTTTCTACCCTATCATATGCCTGTCAAAAGTCTATGAAAAGTTTGTGTATGGGTCTGTTATACTCTAATCTCTTTTCTAGAAGTTGCCTCAGTGTGAATAGTTGATGTATTGTTGATCTGTTTGCCCTAAAATTGGCTTGATATTCGGCTAGGACATTTTCAGCATAAGGGATTAGTCTACTAAGAATGATGTTTGAGATGGTTTTATATGCCGTGTTTAGGAGTGAAATTCCTCTATAATTCGCACATTTTCTTTTAACCCCTTTTTTATTGATGGGCACTTTTATGTTTTCCTTCCATCTTACTGGTATCGTTTCTTCTAACCATATGTGCGTTATTAGCTAGTGTATTTGGTGATGTAGTGCGTCTCCCCCATATTTCAGAAGTTCTGCTGGTATCTCGTCCGTACCCGGCGCTTTGTGATTTTTCAGCTTATTTAAGGCCTTTTGAGTTGCTTCAAAGAAGGGATTTTTGACTGGCATGTCCGCTGTCATGCGGACATGCCAAAACAACAATATTTTGCAAAAAATGTTCAATTTTTTTATATTTTACAACTGCAAGACATTGTTTTAGTGATTTTCACGAAAATGCATAAATTTTATATTTTTGTTATTTCAAACATTCGCTGGAAATACCTTTCAAGATTCTGGATTAACCGCTAGGGGGCGTAAACTGCAAAGAAAATTTTGAAAACCAGTTTTTTGGGAAATATGTAAAATTATACCAAGTGTTAAATAAGTAAACTAGAAAGAAGCATAAATTCTGTACAAAATTGTCCAAGTACTTTTTTTTATTTTTTTTTAATAAATGGTGGGAGAGAGTGGGAAAGTATTTGTGGATAAATACCTATAACTTTGATTTGGATCAACCGATTTTAACAAAATTAGTGTCATTAGAAAGAGTGTGAATGAATTAATTCAAATCTACTATAAAATAATTGCATTTAGTTTTAATTGTCGTAGGTAGAGGGTACTTTCGAATAGAAAAAATTAAAATTTGTTTTTCTTTAAAATTTTTAATGGAAACAGCTATTTATTGTAAATTATAATGGAACTGGATTAAATTCGTAACAGAATGGCGTAAACCGCATGTTAATAGCTTTTATCGAACTCGAGATATGAATAAAAACGCATAAACATAAGTAAGTATAGTATTGACACACCCTGTATTATAAATTAAAATAAAAAATAAGTCAGTAGGTACTTTCAAAATTTTTTTATAGCAGAAGAATCTTAATATTGATACCTATTTTGACCATTGTTATTTCATATGATTAAAAATTGTTTTTTTGTAACTAAGTAGGCTACGACAATGAATTTGACAGGGAGTTCATATTGTTTATTTATTGACAGTAGTCAAAATATTGTTAAGAAGTGTTATATGTATTAAAATTCGAATTGAAAATTGCATTTTTTTCGATAGATATTAATATTGGTAATATTAGTAATTAATTATCAGTAGTACTAATAATTCGTGATGAGTATATCAAATTCTATGATATGATTGGAGTTTATTTCGAATATCACCAAAATGGCGCTATTGCCTCACGTATATATTCTGTAAGATATCCAGGCAGGAGACATTGTGGCAAAGAAGTAGAGATTTCCGACTACTTATATGTGGATTCTGTTGAATTAAAGCATGAACATTGATTGAATTATCTTCGGTCTATCTACTACGTCGTTTAAAACAAGAACGAGAAAAACTACCAGTTTTTCTTAATCTTTTTGCCATTTTACATACTTCTTTGCCATAATGTCTCCTGTCAGGATATCTTACAAAATATTTACGTGAGGCAATAGCGGCATTTTGGTGACATTCGAAATAAACTCCAATCATATCATACAATTTAATATACTCATCACGAATTATTCGTACTGATAATTAATTACTAATATTACCAATATTAATATCTATTGAAAAAAGTGCAATCTTTAATTCGAATTATAATATAGCACTTCTTAACAATGTTTTGACTGCTGTCAATAAATAAACAATATGAACTCCCCGTCAAATTCATTGTCGTAGCCTACTTAGTTTCGAAAAAACTATTTTTTACAAAATAGGTATCAACATTAAGATTCTTCTGCTATAAAAAAAATTGAAAATACCTACTGACTTATTTTTTAATGAAATTTATAATACAGGGTCTACCTACGACTACTAAAACTAAATGCAAGTATTTTATAATATATGTGAATTAATTCATCCACACTCTTTCTAATGACACTAATTTTATTAAAATCGGTTGATCCAAACCAAAGTTATAGGTTTTTATCCACAAATACTTTCCCACTCTCCCCCACCCTTGATTTGAAAAAATAAAAAAAAGTACTTGAACAGCTTTGTGAAAAATTTATGCCTCTTTCTAGTTTACTTATTTAACACTTGGTATAATTGGACATATTTCCCAAAAAACTGGTTTTCAAAATTTTCTTCGCAGGTTACGCCCCCTAGCGGTTAATCCAGAATCTTAAAAGTTATTTTCAGCGATTTCTCTTGGCCACTTTTACTAAGAAATTTTTTCTCCTAAAGTTATAACATAAATAGTTTCTGATATATAGCCGAGAGATCGGCTTATTGGACCACCCGGTACATTTTTTGGTTATAAGAATGAATCTTGTTTTTGTAGTCTTAAAAATAAAAGACATATTAACTTTTTTAATTTTTTTAAATTTTTTTACCTTTACTAATCTCGTAATTTAGGCAACCAGAGTCCTATGAGAAGGACATTATTTTTGATTTAAAAGATCAACCACCTATATCTGTCCTTTATGTAGGACATTAATAAAATCAATATTTTTTAAACATTTTTTCAGATACTTTTTAAACTTTCTTAAACAAGTCTGAAAGCTAAAAATATTAAATTTAGAAAAAAAAACATTACTATAGGCAGGAGGTTAAGGGAAGACTGGCAAGAGTGGAAGAGTCCGCCTTTATTTATTGTTTCTTGTAATACTTAGTTTAATTTCATCTTCCATAACCTTAAATAAAACAGCCGGTGAAAAGTATTTTCCGACCTGCGTTATTTAAATGTCAAATTCACAGCCTTTTTTCAATGGCTCGACATAAAAACCCTATGTACTTAATTAGAATTTTTAATTGTCTTAATTTTACGAGTTCGTTTTAAATGTAATAGTCTTATAAAGAAACAAAATTTGTTTTTGTTTTCACTGTAATAAAAGTATAATCCCTTCGAGACCCGCATCCCATTAATGTTGTTTTTATTAATTACTCTAGTATTCGGCAACGGTGACGTACCTCCGAACAAAACAAGGGACCAACAAAAATAATAGCTGTGAGATGGCATGGAATGTTTACTAAACGACTTTCGTTAGATTACAAATGGTCTGATAGTGTAAATATGTTTCCTGAATCCTGAGTCGCTTTATTTGGGCTTATTACGAGTACCGTAATTTATATCGGTTTCAGGTAATTTCAGCAGGAATTAGAGAGTAACGTTCATCTGATATCTGCGATTTAATTTATCTTTAATTCCTTTATGCCGTTTTATCCAATTTGCTGCATGTGCTGTACAGCACAAAATAAATACAGTTCTCAATTTAATACCGTTCTAAAACTTTTTGTGGCACCTCAGTTTTACAATTTATACGTTTGAGAATAAACTATAAGTTGTAAAATAAATTCTATATTGTTTACGTTTAGAATTTCAGATTAGATCCCATTTTTATGGTAAAATTTTTAAATTAAACATACTACAGCAGAATTTCTCAACAGCAGTCAATAAAAATGTCATAAAATGTTGGCCGTTCAAAGGAATGGCCGCTTTAAAGGGATACAAACTATGGAGATTATATGAAAGAATTAATAAAATTACATATTATGTATAAAGTTGTTTATACTATTCACCCTACCGAATTTATCAATACATTTGCTTTATCCTTTAAGCCGCAAGTTTATTAGGATGAACTTTTTTTTAAAGTTTTTTCAGATAATAGTTTGGAATACTATAGTTAGTACACAAGTTACTAGACTTTGAATATATTTTTGTTTTTTCTATAAAAAAATGCTGCTTAACCGTTGTACCAGAGTTAAGCCAAGAAATAATTCTCCATGAACCATTGTTGCCTTGGCTTGGTCCAAATATCTTCCTTAGTATGTTGCGCTCAAATATTCGCAGTTGATTTTCATCAGTGGTTGTAAATACGTATGTTATATTAAGATCCGAATTGAAATAGCAAGATCCAAATTCATCAAAATGAGAAAGCTTTTAAGCAACCGCAACCTAAGCATTAACCTCCGATGGCGCGCCACGAAATGCTACGTACTCTCTACGCTACTTTACGGCGTAGAAGGGTGGACGTTAACAGCAGCAACTATAAAGAAGTTAGCGGCTCTAGAAATGTGGCTGTATCGACGCATACTGAGAATACCTTGGACAGACAGAGTGACCAACACAGAGGTATTAAGACGAATGGGTAAAGAGGTAGAATTGTTAACAACTGTTAAAAGGAGGAAAGCGTCATACCTGGGCCATGTGTTCCGTAATGATAAGTACAGTCTGCTACAGCTTATCGTGGAAGGCAAGATTGAAGGTAGAAGAGGTTTGGGCAGAAAGGAGAAATCCTGGCTGAGAAACTTGAGAGAATGGTTTCAAATACCAGAAGCTGCGAACATAATTCATGCGGCACAAAACAGAGAAACCTATCGTATGATGGTCGCCAATCTTCGGTAGAAGACGGCACATAAAGAAGAAGAAGATATTCAACACATTTTTCTTGTATACCTCTTAACATATGTATTTGGTCTATAGTTGACCTCTTTGGTCTGAAGCCACATTGGTATTCATCAATCATCTCCTCTGAAAACGATTCCAGGCCTCTATATATAATTCCTGATCATATTTTGTAGACGACATTTAAAACTATTATGCCCCCATAAGTTTTGCAGAGTCGTTTGTCTTCCCCTTTGTATATAGGAAGTATGACTCCTACTTTCCAATCTTCTGGAATGACTTCTAGTGTCCATATGCGGTCGATTAGTTTATGGATACGCCTCCATAGCGCATGTCCACCATTTTTTATCGGTTGTGCAGTTATTCCATCTGTGCCGGGTACTTTGTTATTTTTTTAGATGTTTTGTAACGTTTATAGTTTCTTCCAATGTTGGTTGCTCAACTAGTTGTTCTGCTGTGTGGTGAATTATTTCTTCATTATCGTTTTGTTCTTTTTCTGGGTTTAACAGCTCTTGAAAATGCTCCTTCCACCTTTTTATTATTTCCTCTTTCTCGCTCATAATTGCCCAATTTTTGTCCTTGCAAACTGATCTTGTCATGTATCCTTGCTCGTTTTCCTTGTAAAATTTTCTAGTCGCTCTTCTGTTATTATAAACTGTTCTTTGTTGTATATTTCTGTTCAACATTTCTCTCTTTTTCCTTCTACACATTTTCTTTGCATCTTGTCTGAATTCTTCATATGCCCTTCTATTCAATCGGGAATCCCTTTGTAGACATTTCTGTCTAGCTATATTTTTGTTATTTATTACTTGTTAGCAATCTTGGTCAAACCACTCCTCGTTTCTTTTGCTTGAGGTTTCACCTAATGTTTCCTTTGCCATATTTGTAATTGTCGTTTGAATGACATTCCATTCTTCTTCAAAGTTGTTCTCCTCTTTCTAATATCTATTAAAACTACATAATACGGGTTTAAAATGCCTTAGAAATTCGTTTAAATCTTTCCTAAGGCATTCAGTTTATTGAAACAGTTAATAGTATATGTTTCATGAAAATATAAATTTTATAAAAAGTAGCAGAAGTTGTTTTGTAGCGAGTAGATAAAAAAACTTTTATATGCTTTCATTTAACACTGAATCCAACAACTTACGTTTTCCTAAGAAAGTTTTCGAGTGCAAAAAGTGATATTTTCTGAATATTACAAAAGTGTGTAGAACAAAATGTATTAAAAAGTTTTCCACGATATTTTCTGCTAGTCCAGTAACTGAAAAAGTTTTTAAAAATTGTTACGTGTGTTACAAATAAAAGACTTTTACAGATTTCTTGCTAAATCCTTAAATACACATTGCATATATGATTTAATCTTGTATATCATATAGAAATGAGTAAAATCTAAGCCCTTTTTTAGCGTTTAAGTAATTATAACCCTAATATCCATAAAATTTATGAGCTACAAACACCTGGGACTTTGTACTTGTTTGAAACATAAATTCATATCACTTGGGCCACAAACTTCTAGTTAACTGGTAAATGATCGTTATACTAAAACTGAAATTAAAGGGCTATTAGTAGTTGTAGTAGTAGTTAATCAGTAATTGGAAAAGGTACATCCTCAAGGTGTTTATTTTATGAATTTAGGGTAAACTAGTACACTAGATATCCTTAAAATAATAGAAATTGAGTAAATGGATGTCTTCTTAAAGCTCTTACCTCTAAAATGCTTATAAAAGCATTTACCAAATACTTGATATAGATACTGAAGAAACCCAATTTTAATTTCGTACAGGCGTAGGTATCCGTGAAAATCTCTTTGCATTCAACGTACTAAGCCAGAGATGCTTGAATATGAACCAAGATTATGTACGTCTGTTTCATAGATTACAACAAGGCTTTCGATAAAATTCGCCTGAAAGAGTTAATGGACGTCCTCCAAGCATAACAATTACAACACAATGACCTTCGAAATCTTTATTATAAACAGCAAGTACCTATAGGGTAAGTCTGGGAGAGATGGAACACCGGGAGAGATGAACCAGTCCATTATTTCCGAACTGTGACGCTCGAGCGCTACCATCGGTTGTTGTGAGTATGCTTCAATTACAGTGAAGACATGTTGTTAGTTGTGTGGTGTTGTTGTTAATATTTGTCGAAAAAAACGTCATTGTCTGTTTTGGTAAGTCCAAAAGTTTTTTAACGTAGTAACATAGTTTTAGTTTTCAGTTTAATTTTACGTGATATCGACGTAGTATTCTTGTAGCGATGTCAATAAACATGAAGTTAGTAACTTAACCTAAAAAGGCTGCCATGTTTACGTTAAAAATGCGAATTATGAGGTGGTCCATCTCACCCGGACTTTTGGGAGAGATTGACCAGTAAGTTTTGGTAGAGATAGGACACGTATTTCAATACGGGAGAGATGGACCAGTAGCAACGTTTTTATATGTTACTTTTATTAAAACGACTTATAGGTGGACGGAAGATGCATTAATATAGGCGGTTAATGCGGTGGAAAATGAAGAAATGGGTGTCAATGCTACTGCTAAAGCTTACCAAATTCCTAAGACCACTCTTAAAAAAACGATTAAAAAACAAAAGTTTACGAAGGACAGCTTAAGGTTTTCCTCCATTTTAGGAAGAGTAAATGAACAGAACTAAAGGGAAAGAACTAAAGGAAACTAAAAAAGCTGGTTATTATTGGCTAAACTGTTTTCTTTTAAGAGATCTTACTCTTACTAGTATAAAATCAGAAGGTATATCTGTATCGAGGTACGTGGAAGAGTACTTTAAGTTACTCGAAAGTATTATTTTGGAAAACAATTCGGTTGAAAAGCCTGGGCACATTTTTAAAATGGATGAAACCGGGTTTCAACTGAACAACAAGCCAGGAAATGTTGTTGCCATTAAATGATCCAAAAATGTAACTTCCATTACGTTATGGGAAACCGATTCTGTTCTAGCTTGTGCTAGCGCTGAAGGTACATTTCTTCCCCCATACTGCATAATATATATAACAAGCGAGTCTTCTACAGCTGGCGACGCTTCTCGCATCCTAATTTCCAGCGTTTTCTGTCGAAGCAATCTTCAGTTGTTAGATCTCTGGCGGTCATTGCATCGTCGACATCGTATCTCCAGGATCGTCTTGGTCTACCTCGTTTTCTTCTAGTTGGCGGAGTCCATTTTTCTATTTTTTTTGGCCATCTATTTTCCGGCATTCTCTGAAGGTGTCCATACCAGTTAAGTCTTTTGGCTTCGATTGTGTCTATTATGTCAAGATCGATTTCCATTTCTCTCCGAATATCTTCGTTTCTCACCCTATCTAGTCTAGTGAGCTGGCAACATCGTCTCCAGTAGTTCATTTCCATGGCCTTAATTTTTGATTTGTTTCTTTGGTTTATTTCCCAGAGTTCGGCGCCATACAGTCCAATACTTTCTATTATTGTTTTATAAATTCTTCTTTTATTTTCTTTTGTTATTTTTTTATTCCATAATAGTCCGTGTAGCTGTCTGGTGGCTGATCTTGCTTGGCCAATCCTGGAATGTATTTCTTCGCTACTTCCTGCTTTTGATGTTATTTGGACTCCCAAGTACTTAAAATTGTCTGTTGGTTTTATAGTTCCCATTTCTATTTGTAGGCTTTCTGGTTGTTCTCCTACAACTAAGTACTCAGTTTTTTGTATATTAATTGTGAGGCCCCATTTGGTGTACTCATCTTCCAGTTTTCTAAGCATGTAGCTTATATCACTCTCGTCTTCAGCTAGAATGGCTTGGTCATCAGCGAAATGTATCGTGTACAATCTATCATCTCCGATTGGGATGCCCATATTGCAGCACTTTCTTCTCCACAGTGAGAGTGCCTCATTTAGATATATTTTGAAGAGTGTAGGTGCTATGCAGCAGCCTTGCTTTAGGCCCTTACTAATAGGAATTTCTCTAGTTAATCTATTTCCAGTTTTAATGTTTGCCGTCATATTTTTGTAGAGCTGTTGTACTGCTTGTATATTTTTCTTGCTTATTCCTTGTTTTTCCATTGCTACCCAAAGCATTGTGGTACACTATCGTATGCCTTTGTCAGATCTATAAAGACTATATGAGTTGAAAGGTTGTGGGCTAATCTTTTTTCGATAACTTTCCGGACTTACTTTACGCATTAATGAACACACATCAGAAGAGTTCGAAATTAAAAGAAGAGTGTGACAGGAGTGTGTATTGTCACCATTACTATTCAATGCATACTTTAAAGAAATTATGGAAAGAGCTCTTGAGGGAGAAACAGCAGGAATTAAGGTCAATGGAACACCAATTAACATTTCTTATGCGGATTATACTATCATAGAAGACAATCACCAATACCTCCAAAAGCTAATAAATAAGATAGTTGGGTTTGGAGAAAAATAAGGATTGTCAATAAACGTCAAGAAAACTAAATTTATGGGGATATCAAAAACTTAAAATAATGATAAAAGCCTAGCAATTATAGGTAAAACTTTAGAACAAGTTGAACACTACAATTATCTTGGCACTATAATTAATCACACAAACGAATACTCCAAAGAAATCAGATTTGAGACTCAAGTTCGAATAGAGAAAGCCCGAACAAACTTCAATAAAATGAGAAAGGTACTTTGTGCAAGAAAACTGAAATTAGAGTTAAGAGTTAGGTAACAAACAGCGAAGTCATGACAAGAGTCAACAAAATAATGGAAATATTGGAAACCATCAAGACACAAAAGCTGCAATACCTGGGGCATGTTATGCGTAATGAAAGATACAATATACTACAATTAATTATACAAGGGAAAATCCAGGGCAAGAGAAGTGTAGGAAGAAAAAGAAATCTCATAGTTGCGTTACTTGAGGGAATAGTAAGGATGCACATCAATTACCTCTGTCGCGGAGATGGCACGTAAAGAAGAAGTACACTAGTTAAAATATAAAAACTGGTTACACTATGATAGATTTTATTTTGAAAATGACAGTAATGTGATTAGTACAGGATCTCGCATAATCATATTATTAATTTGGTGATATAGGCTGACTAGAACGACATTGTTGAGTATATCTTTACGATAGGAGAACAAGAAAAGTGTGTCAAATGTCTTTAGACTCTTTTCTGATTGTGTTAATGTTGATGTGATGAAATTTTTCCTTGAGTGTGTCGTTTAGTAATTTTTCTATTTATGTAGATCTTCAATTTAATTTTGTTATAATGTCTTCATAAAATGCCGGTGATAGAGATTAAAGAATTAAGGATTCGCATAATTTGTGTTGACCACATAATTGGAAGATGAAATCGAAAAGTTTTATTCAGAATTACACAATACACTGAAGTTAACAATATATTTTTTTCATTTCTCTCAAGATGTTATCATATTTCCCTGGCTTAACGAGTGACTTACCATTGTAAAATCCAATTTTTAGTTTATGATTTTTATTTTGTTCTACTTTTGCGCGATTACTAGAAATTTTCGTGATGATTTTTACCACCACTTGACTACTTTACATCTGTCATCTATTCAGAGGTCATTCTTTCTAGACTTAACTTATAAAAGAAACTTACATAATTTTTGACCACCCTGTATACAATATTTTATAAATGAACATTATACTTACGTTAAAAGGTAATATTTCAACTATTTTGAACTAATCTGAGCTCTATCTGAATGATTCTAGTCTACTTTGGGATTTGCAATGGTTAATTTAACCGGACCCTATTGATTTGCATATTTTCGGTAATAATTCCAGATTTCTGACTTTCGAATACGTAAGATTGAAAATCTTCTTTACCATAATATTAATTAACTTTACCTAGGAAGAGTAGGTTTCTTATAAAAGCGTTGAACAAACTTTGAAGTCACTTTTTAAAAGGAAAAGAGATTAGTAATTCCCTTTTAAAACTTCCCTGATGCTCTTACTTAAAATATAAATTTTTAATTATAGTTATTGAAGTAAATGACAAATTTCTACAGGCGATATCGCGGATAAAACAATAAAATAATGCATGGAACTAATAATAATAATAAACCTGTCTGCTCCAAACCGACCACCTTCCTTATTATCAATACGTCCCTGACAGAATGCTTCAAAATGACAACTACAAGCTATATGGGGACCGCACTGTGCTTACAGACCTACCAGTGGCCCATAATATACCAAATCTTATACTACTTAATAAAATTACTAGGAAAACGACACTTATTGATGTGGCAATACCCAACACCAATAATTTACGTGTTAAATACAACGAAAAGATCGCCAAGTACAGAGATCTAGAAATACAAATCAAACGACAATGGAGAAGTACCTATTATTCTATCTATTACTGGTGTTATGCCCAAAAACCTCCTAGAGAACATAAAACAGTTGAGTCTTAATGAACATATCTATAAGGCCATGCAGAAAGCTGTACTCCTCGCGACGTCCACACGTGTATGAACATTTTTGGGAGATACTTCAATATACCAAGTCACCTAGAGCTCGATAACACCACTCGATAATCTTTTTGATATCTTAGGTATCTGGGATGAGTAAATTTTTCCCTTAGAGGGAGTGTGAGCCATATGGCTAAATCTAGATAAGCCTGTAGAGTTTTTGTTAGTTCTTCTATCATGCGCGGATCCCTGCGAATGGGGATGCTTTCTGGGTATTCGTAGCACCAATACCTAGATGGTAGCAGAGTCACTTGCCGTGGAACAAAAACTGACACCTGGAAGTAGGTATAAGATGCCTGGGGATCGCCAGCGTTGGACGTGACAGCATGCAGGACATCAGTGGCAGGGTGTTAAGGAGGCGGGCTCCTGTCATACAATCAGCTACAGCCCAAAAACAAGAAGAACCACAAGTTAGCAAAAGAACAACAGGAGCTCCACTTGCTAAAGGTGCTGCGCTGGAACATCAGCCGGCACTCACTCAAGCGGGACGACCGAAAAAGCGCATGAAATGGACTGGACAGAGATTCAAGTATCTGAACAGAGAATAGCAGATCAGTACCGGGTAACTATAAGAAATAATCTTATCCCTCAAGTACTAATGAAATCCCTAATGAACAGATTCCTGAGCCTCCTATACAAGAAACTCAACCTGTTAATACGCAGCAGGACAACAATGAATTGCACGATAGCCTGGTAGGTCAAATAGTAGGTGCCGTACAAGAGTTTAATGGGACAAACCCACTTAGAAGACCACCGCTACCAAAAATAAGCTTTTGTAAGAAACTAGCTGCGCTGTTACAAATTGTGAACACTGAAGTCTTACCCAATTATATCTTGAAGCCCATACATTAGAATATTTGCATATGCTGATTTACTGCGCAGCAATAGCAATTGCTAATATTATGGGCATTAAGATCAGAACACGACGAGGTACTACTATTGGAAGGACCGAAAACAGAATTGCACCCTGGGAAAAACGACTGCTGAGGAAAATTGAAATATGACGTAAGGATATTGGACAAATTACGGAATACATTCGAGAAGTAAGAACTGGAAAAGTAGTTAAAAGAGCTCAAGAAATAATTCTGAATACTCCAAGACACTCACAACATGATCCAGAAAATAACACAGCTCAGCACTGCCTGGACACGTTAAAACAAAAACTTTCCGTTTACTCAGGAGATACAAAAGTTGTACCCACCGGAAATGTAACAATATACTTTTTGAGCAAGAAGAGAAGACTTTCTATAGGTAACTTAATTCCACTGTAGAAAATGCAAATCTTTCCTACCCAGGCCAAGAAGAAATTCATGAGTTTTGGGGAAAACAGCTTTCGACGCCAGCTAGTTATAACAAGAATGCAGGAAAGGATTAAAGAAATGACAAACAACTGTCAATACTACAGTAATATTCCCTATAAACCTTTCGCCACTGAAGAAGTCTCGAACATTATCAAAGAGCTTCATAACTGGAAATCTCCTGGACCAGACGGAATTCAAAACTTCTGGCTAAAGACTCCAACTTTGTACAGATTGGTTACATCCTGTGTATCCCAGCGTATCTACGAATACTGTTTTCTAAAAACAATATTAATTTGTAACACCAAAAAAAGGGACCTTTTCACCGCCTTCATCGGCTACAAGAAGACCTTTAATTGAGTGCTGCATGAATGGCTTTTAGATATATTGAAAATATATAAAGTCGATGATAATATGCTGACCTTTTTAAAGCATATAATGACGGATTGGACGACTAAAATTCACCTTCAAATATCCGGTGAAAACATCGAAACTAAAGATATCCCAATTAACCGGGGCCTTTTCCAGGGGGACTTGTTGAGTTCTCTTTGGTTCTGTTTAGCGATGAACCCACTATCTCAGCTACTGAACTCCACTGACTCAGGTTTTAGCATCAAAAATAACAATACTGTTGTGGCGAAACTTAATCATTTGTTGTATATGAATAATTTGACATTAATGGCTTCCACTAGAAACGACTTAGCTCAGATGCTATAAACTATAAAAACTCAAATGATATCAGTATGCATTTTGGACTAGACAAGTGCCGTATACTAAATATAGTAAGAGGAAAGGTTCAGCCTGGAGGTTTCGATATGCAAGATGGCCAAAATATCGAGGGAATGGGTGAAAATGATATGTACAAATATCTCGGAGTAAAACAAGCGCGGAAAATTGACCATAAAGAAATAAAAACTGAACTAACTTCGGAGTTCGTGCGAAGAGTAAAGGCGGAGTCCCATGTATCCGATTTCCGACATCCGACATACGAAAATCGTATGGTTTCGTAGTTGCTATTTGGAAGCTAGTCACATGGATGCGATTGTCGGATACGAAAATCCATATAAACTGTTAATTGTCAATTTTTTGTTTAGTGTTTGTATGTTTGGTGGTTTGGCTGGTAATTGCTGTTTTACCACTTTTGCGTAGTAAAACAGCAGAAGGGATTATTTCCGCATGGTATATAATCCCTTCTCCTGCTTTCATTTACTCAGTTTATTATGGATAACGTAGAAGAAACTATGTAACTTATGAAATGTGCAATTACGCATTCTAAGGTAATTGCAAATATTTATCAATATCATTTAGCTTTATTTCCTGCAAGAGTGCAATAGATTATTAAAAGCCCCTTGCGACTTTTTTACTGAAATATTTAACTAACCGAATATTTTCTTTGTCGAATTGTATGTTTTGTTTTTTTTTGCGAATTAAAAGAAGCAGACATAATAATAGCGTTTTATTAACTTTACGAACATAGCTTCTTCGATTAAAATTTATGTTTCAATAAATTAAATGTACAGAGTACAATTAGGTTACAAAACATCCGTTTTGTCGGAAAAAGTTAAAATAATTTTATCTTTATCCGATGTCGGAAGCGTAGTTAAAAATTTCGGATGAAATTCGGCACGAAAATATTCTGATTCGATTCTGACCAATGATAATAGTTTCGGATTAAAACAACTAAATTGGTCATATCTTAATAGTAAACATTTGTTTAAGGCATTAAATACGAACGCCTGTTAGCGCTGACCTACTCATTTGGTAATATAAAGTGGTCAAAAACGGATAAAGGGTCTTCAGCGGAAAGTAAGAACACTTCTCACAAAGGCACAAAAACATTATCCACGCAGTGCAGTAGACATAACAACATTACCGCGGTATGAAGGGGGAAGAAGACTTTTGGATATATGTGAGCAATTGGATAAACAGATTGCTAATTTAAGAATTTCTTTTCAGGTACAGGCTAAGACATCTACTTTCCATCGAGCAATTTGCGCAGTAGATGATACAACGCCGCTTAAACTGAGGGAACAAGAAATGCGCATAAACCACCTGACTTAGCAAGAAAAAATGCGCACCGGGATGACTAAACCTCTGCATGGGGACATCTGTAGATTGTTAATATTTACCTAGTACTGTTGGTTTTTTTATTTAAATTTATTCTTTCTAGTTTCAGATCTAGAACAATTTTTTGCTCTTGTTGGTTAGACTAAAGCCAATTTCGTTCTTAGTAGTTCCATTTGGTGCTACGTAAGTCCATTTTCTGATCGATTTATTCTTAAAGAATTTATTTGCAATGTCATGATGGTGTACAAACTGAACCAGTTTTTTATCCCTTTCATTTCTCTCACCAACTCCATACTTACCATTGGCTGTAATATCGTAATCCTAACTGTGATATTACTGGACGAAATAGATGTAAATGAGCTAACTTACATGAATACAAAAACCATTAAAGTTAGCTACAAATATTTCTTCCAGAGATGATTATACAACCCTAAAATTGTTCGCCGTATCGTCTAACAACAAAACAAACCTCGGCTATTTTCATAAACAATTCACAATATGTTATATTTTACCAGCTATATTGCACTCATTTTACCAAATATCATAGAAATATTTGAAAAACATTTATCCTACAGGAAAGTAATGCAACAAGCAATGAATTTTAAATACCTGGAGATAAAGATATCGAGCTCAAACAACACGGAAAATGAAGTAACACGCCAAGTTACAAAAGCTAATAAAGTAGCAGGTTGTTTAAAAGACATAATTTGGAGAAATTAACATCTTGACATAGACATGAAAAGTGACAACAATACGTCCCATTATAACGTTTACTGCATAAACAAGGCCTAACATAACTAGAATAAAACAAACGGTAGAAACAGCAGAGAGGAAAATATTAATGATATTAAAAAGAATAACCAGCAAAACTTTATATTATAAAGAAAAAAGTAAAAACACCAGAGGGCAGGAATTTATAATATTTTCTAAATTTAACTTTATTTTTCATTGATAAAATAATTCACTTTAAAATAAACATTTTGATTAAACAATTTCCTAAATCCTGGAGTAGCGATACAATATTTCTTCTTTTGAAACCTACCAAAAACAAGTCAAACCCGGAATCTAATGGACCAATATCCTTAACATCTTCCTTATGTAAATTACTAGAAAAAATTTTAAATACATGGTTACAATTATTTTTAGAATCTTTCTTTCTTTCTCCCCTTCCTTTTACCCTATCAGGGTGTCGGATTTGGGCTAGCTATTTTAATTTCCATTTATCCACCTCTTCCATTCTTTTCTGTTTCCTGACATTATTTTTAATTCCTCGAGTGATTTTTGTTTAAGTTTTCCCGCCTCTACTACTTGCTGTATCCATTTTTTTCTTGGTCTGCCTCTTTTTCTTTTTCCGATGTTCTTTGCTTCATAAACTTTTCTTGTTATTCTATTGGATTGCATCCTCATCAGATGCCCATACCAGTTCATTTGTCTCTTTGCTATTTTTTCATTATCGGTTCCTAATTGGCCATTCTCCTTATAGTCTCGTTGCTTAATCTATCCTATTTTGCCTTTCCAACTATCCTTCTTAGATGTCTCATCTCCATTGCGTTTATCCTGCTCTTATGTTTTTACAGAATTGTCCAGTTTTCACTTGCATAGAGCACAGTCGGTATCACTATTGTGTTATACTTTTTAGAATAAAAAAAACTTTTTTTCTTTTTTTTCTTTTTAGAATCAAAAAATCTAATAGTTAATCAGCAAAACGGCTTTAGGAAAAGTAGAAGCACAACTGACAATTTAGTGTCGCTAGAATCGGTAGTTAATAAAGCATTTTCAACTAATCGACAAGTTATAGCTTGTCTTTTTTGATATAATTAAAGCTTATGATACTATATGGAAATATGACGTTATTGTTAAATTACAGCATTGGGGCATAGATGGAAATTTTCTAGCATTCGTCAAAAAATTTCTAGATGACAGAAATTTTCGAGTTAAATCAAATTAGGAACTTTCAGAATACTATACTTACACAAGAAAATGGCATATCCCAAGGATCTACAACAGGGGTGTCCAACTTGCAATGCCTCAAGGGCAAAAACTAAAACCTTTGATGTTGTCGCGGCCATATAATAATTTTGTTATCTTCTTCTTCAAGTGCCGTCTTCGTTCCGAAGTTTGGCTATCATCAAAGCTATGCGTATTTTTGATGTTGCAGATCTAAACAGTTGGTAATTGGTGCAATTGTACCATTCTCTCAAGTTTTTCAACCATGAATGCCTTCTTCTTCCTATAGATCTCTTTCCCATTATCTTTCCCTGTATAATCAATTGCAGCAACTGGTATTTATCTCCCCTCATAACATGTCCCAAATATTGTAGTTTGCGCTTTTTAACAGTAAGTATCAGCTCTTTCTCTTTCCGCACTCTTCGCAAAACCTCCACATTTGTTACTTTCTCTGTCCAGGGTATCCTTAATATTCTACGATACATCCACAACTCAAATGCTTCTATCTTTTTGGTATCGATCTTTTTCAATGTCCATGTTTCCATCCCGTAGAGGAGAACTGACATAACGTAACATCTCAAAAGGCGAATTTTAAGTTTTAGACTTAGATCTCTTCCGCAGAACACCTTTTTCAATTTAGTAAATGTGGCTCTAGCTTTCTCTATTCTGGTTCTGATTTCTTCAGAGCAATCATTATTTTCGTTGATAACAGTTCCCAGGTAATTATATCTTCTTACACGTTCGATTCTTTGATCATGCACGGTTATGTCAGGGAAGTTTTGTGGTGATTTAGATATTAGCATTATTTTTGTTTTGCTTATGTTAAGTGATAATCCGTGTTCTTCACTGCATTCTACTATTTTGTTAATTAGTATTTGAAGATCTTCCCAAGTTTCTGCGATTAGTACCGTGTCATCGGCATATCTCAAGTTGTTTATTCGGATGCCATTTATCTTAATACCTATATTTTGATCCGAAAGTGCTGTGTTTATAATGTCTTCGGAGTATAGATTGAATAAGGTCGGTGAGAGTATACAACCCTGTCTTACGCCTTTCTTGATCTCGATTTCCTCCGTTGTCTCTTGCTCTATTCGGATATTTGCTTTCTGGTTATAGTAAATCTTAGAGATAATTCTAATGTCCCTTTTATCCAAGTTTTTTTCTACTAGCAGTTTCATTAAGTGATCGTGACGAACTTTATCAAACGCTTTGTTGTAATCAATGAAGCACATATATATATATATCTTGGTTTATATCTAGACATCTTTGGCATATGACGTTAAGTGCAAATAGTGCTTCTCTTGTTCCAAGCCCGTTCCGAAATCCGAATTGAGTATTACTAATATCTGCATCTAGTTTTCTGTTAATTCTTGAGTGGATTACTTTGATGAATACTTTTAATGTATGTCCCATTAAGCTTATAGTGCGGTAGTCCGTGCACTGTTTTGCATTTGCCTTTTTTGGTAAGGTTACAAAAGTTGAAAGTAGCCATTCCTTTGGTATTTCTCCTCTTTTGTAGATGCAGTTAAAAAGGTCGAGTAGAATATTCACTGATTCGCCTTCCACAAGCTTAAGAAGTTCTGATGTGAGCCCGTCTGGACCCGGTGATTTACCATTTTTCATTATTTTTATAGCGTATAATAGTTCTTCTTTAGTTATTTCTGGTCCTTCGTCGCCTTGCAAGTTATCTATATTAGGTTCTTGTCTTTCATCGTCGAACAATTCTTCTACATAGTTCTTCCAGTTATAAGTAATAACAAAATAAAGTGAGGTATAAAAATAATTAAAACAAAAAAGAGTATTATTTCTTTTATTGCTACAACTACATTTTTTTTATAAATGGAAAATTTATTGATAACACTTTTCAATAATCAAGAAAAACATTGCAAAAGCAACGAAAAAGATGTATCCAATTAATGTGAGGACTGTGGTCGATCGGCTTCATCCACCAATGAAGAAATATCCACCTCCAGTTCAGTTGTCGACACTCTCATAAGATGACGTAAGGAAGAATCGGTAAGGTTGCTTCTGTTTTTATTTTTTATGTATTTCATGAAGGAAAAGGCACTTTCACATGTATATGTGCTTCCGAATATTGAAGTCATTTTCAGTCCAAAATCTCGCAGGTTCGGGAATTTCTCCTTTGACAGTAATTTGAAAAATTTAGGTCCCTTTTTTTGTCCGGTGATTAGGAACATGTCTGCTTGAAAATCACATAACTCAAGCTGTAAGTTTGATGGTTGATCATCAATGGTTGCTCCAAGAGGGTTATTATAAAGCAGTATACTGCTTTTGAGACTTTCAATTTCTTCAAATCTTGTATTGAATTCATCAATGACTTGTTGAATTTGCAGGATGAAAACTCAATATTTTCCTCACCGTTGAATTCTTCTGCTATTTGCAGATAGCTAGGGAAGTGTGTCAGGCTGTTCTTTTCCAAAGCACGTTTAAACACGATCAGCTTATTCCGGATTCCGTTTATTATTCCGATCAAATCTGAAACTTCATTTCGAAGTTTCCAGCAATTCGAAACAAATTTCGGTTTGCTGGTTTCTTCCTTGAAGACTCAAGTTTAACATGTTAAGATAATTGTTAACCTTCTTTATTTGTTTATTCAATTCTTTCAATCGATCTCGTTTTTGTCTTTTTATCGGGCGATATCCACGTCCATTTTCGGCTTGCTGGATTCTTGAAGTGTGTGTTCATGGCATATAAATTTTGTTGTTCTAAGAAGTTATATATGTAATTTTTCTCCTCTTTTATTTCGTGTGCCATAACCATGCATCGCTATTTTGGTTTCAGTATTTTCTTCTTTTTTACCTAATTTGGCGTTGAAATCTCCCATAATGATGGTATGTTTTGTATAATTTTCTTCTAATGCAATTATCAAATCTTCGTAGAACATTTTAACTGCCTCTTCCTGATATGTTGTTATGAGAGCATACATTTGTATAACCTTGATCTTGGTTTTATTATCTAGGTCTATTATAATATAAGCTACTCTATCAGAAACGCGTTTATATGTTTTAATATGTTTATTTGTTTGTTTCTTATCTATTTTGGTGCTTTTAGTTAACCCATTAAGTACTGAATTTTATAATTTTGGAATTTGCTGTAATTTTTCATATTTTCTATAATAGGGGTGTCCAAATATTGTATATAACTAATATTTTAAATACCCGTCTGGTAATAACAATATTACAGCATGTGCCATATATGACACAGTAGTCCCCTATACTACTAAAGTAAACAAATATTTGGAAAGATGTATTTTTATTGTTAAGTTTACGAAAATTATGAAAATATGAAAATCGCTTACAAAGCTTCAATTTTGTTTGTGAAAGTCACTAAAGCACTGAATACACAGCCCTACATTGCATTTGCCGCATTGTGTTCTCACAGCGCTCGATTGTGCGTGACTGCCGGCACAACGTCTTCTTTTATCATTCGGAACATATTCAACATAGTGATCACTGTGATCGTACCTAATATCGACAGCAATCCTGCTTTCAGGTGAATATGTAGCTGGTCGTCCAGCAGCTTTAGGTAGATTTTGAAACCTTTTTAAATACACTTGTGCTATTTCTCTTCGAAAATTCAGTTGGGGTGCACCTGGGTGATGTTTTCTATTATCCACGAATTTTGGATATATGTGTCTAGTAGCCAAGTAAAGATGAGCCACCACCATTTCTTGCCTCTAATTCCAACTCTATAAACATTTGTATTCGCAGCAATTTGATCGGTACCCCCCATAAAAGCATTGTATTTTCCAATACAATTAGGTCTAGGAATCCCTATTTTCTTTTTATCAGTCGATGATTATCGGCTTGCATTCGATACTGGAGAAACTCCATGAACAGTTGATGCTACAGTAACTACAGAATTATCCATCCAGCGTGTCACCATTACTTGTCGATCTGTGGTTACAGCATAGTCATAAGTACCTCTAGGTGTCTTTTTTAACTCTTTTACTGTACGGAGTGGACAATTCTTTGTTAGTCTATTTTCTCTAACTGTCCCTGTTACTTTATAACCATTCTCTTTTAAATAATAAAGAATATCGATGGATGTGAATAAGTTATCAAAATAAAAATGGTATGGCAATGATCTAGTTTCCTCGGGCATTTCTTCAATAAGCTGCAATAACGGAGCTGTTGCTTTACCAAATTTTTCTTGATGCTCTCGATTAGAATTTGGCATATTTCCCTGATAAACCTCAAAATTGATAAGGTAACCGCTTTTGGAATTGGGACACCAGACTTTATATCCAAACCGGATGGGTTTCCCTCGAATATACTGCTTACATCCGTGTTTTCTAAAGTATTCGATCATGCTTTCATCATAGGCGATTTCTTGATCCGGAATGTAATGTCTCAGAAAGTTAGTTTTTATCTTATTTATAAGAGGTCTGAGTTTAGTCAGTTTGTCGTTGGGTTCAAGAAGAGTGTTATCGGCACAATGCACGAATCTCATGATCTGAATAAATCTGTCACGGCGCGTGGAATTATAAACGGCTGTGTTTCGCATATCATCTCCAGAATCCCAGTAACTTTTTTTTGATGGCTTTTTATCATAACCAGAAACTATAAGAATTGCTAAAAATCATTTTATTTCTTCTGTTGTAATTTTTGGGTCTGAACAATTTTTAAATTGAGCGTATCGAGTAGCCTCAACACAAAGTAACTGTATGATATCATCAGTAATGAAAAGCTCGAACAGGTCTACTGGTGACATATTTTCATACTTCGAGAAATTTGAAATTGGAAATATCTTTTGGTTTGTAATCTCGGGTAAGTCACGATTTTTCAACCAGTTTACTATTTTTTAATTTTTTTTATTTTTACCAGATTTAGTATGGAGTATGGTATTACCTTTATTACAGTCTTTATGTGCAATATCTTCAGTATTTCCATAATCGTCAGTACCAATTCGTTCTCCACTATTGAATACTATTTCTGCAGACGCTTGAAGTTGTTTGCCTGATAAATTGTCTAGTCCACTACCAGATTCATCTCCGGAATCTTCGTCTGATTCTTCTCGGTTTTCCGGGGGTTCTATATAAACCCGATCAACTATTTCATTGTGAAAATCCTCCCAAAATTGTTCTGAGTCAAAGAGATCTGCAATCTCTTGGACTGTCAATCTGTAACAAAAAAATAAAAACATTTTTGTAGATTTAACAATTGCGTACCGTAAAAGACTAGCGTGCCATATAAGTTACATGGACAAAAACACATAATTTATGAACACTGGGTATATCTAATGCTCCTTTTTTACATACATAAATGTTATCAACTTATCACATGAACTAAATTTGTACACAGATATAAAACTTTTAATACGTACTGGTAAAAAAAATAACTTACCTTTTATTAGAACACATTTCGTATGTAGTCAAAACAAAGACGAACTCTCAGCTTATAATCACAACAACAAATAATTGTCAAATGTATTTTGCTTTCGCCTGCAACTAAACTACATACTAACAGACCTAAAAACATCTACTAGGGTTTTAAAGGTCACTCGTTAAGCGCTGTAAGTCACGATGAAAAGATCGTTCTTTAGTGTATCATATATGGCACACTAGTACCTAATGGGTTAAGCTGTTGAGCTTGTGCCTCCCCCCCAGACGACTAGCTCTGGAACCTACATAACCAGTCCAGTTGAAAGTCTTTATTTCGAAGCAAATGAATCTCCACTTTCTATTAGAATATTACCTCTCAGTTTACAATACGCAAGCAAGCTATCAACTAACCCAAACAACCTAGCCTAACCCTATGCATTGTCCACACATTATCATTCTATTACAGTATACGTTACACACTATTAGACTATACAAATTCCATATTGTTACACATATATGTCAACTTATACTAAGGACAATACCCCTTCATCTCTTTTTCTCCAATACTTCTACGATATTAGAAATAAATATTCATCCTGTCAACTAGTTGATACCGATTCATCAAAAACACCCGAATTGGAAACAGTAGGATCCGCCATTGTCACAGAGGATTCTGTGCTCAAGTTTCCACTACCTAAGGACTATTCAATATATTTTGCTGACCTTTTTGCGATATCAAAGGCAGTACAACAAACTCTTAATCGACCTGAAGAAATGACAGTAATATTTACAGATTCCTTAAGTGCAATTCAGGGAATTCAGAAAATTTATCCGAATCATCCGATTTTAGAACAGATTAAAAAAGACCTTGTGACTCTGAAAAACAATCATAAACAACTACATATTGTGTGAATACCATCTCATGTGGATATACCAGGAAATGAGATAGCTGATCAAATGGCCAAAGGTGCTTGTAAAATGGAAAGATCCGATGATAAAACTAACCAAATTCCTCACTCAGATATGAAAAAATGCATCAATGAGTACACAAAAAACTTATGGTTACGAAGATGGCCATTTGTACGAAAATCATAAATTGCGGCAAGTAAACCCAGATCTATCAGCGAAAACACCAATTTTAGTAAAGCGAAGGGACCAGGTTGTGCTACATCATATCCGAATAGGACTGACGCACGAACACCTACTAAGGAAGTAAACTCCTAGAATATGCTTCGTCTGTGACACCAATATAACTGTAGGCCACATTGTTATACACTGTCCATTATATCAAATGAATGGACAAGCTACTGGACTACCAACTGACATAAAGGGCGCTTTTGAGGATGGGGATTGTGACAAAATCATTAGGTTTTTAAAGAAAACGAAATTATATAGGTAATCAAATATACGTGATACTTCAAGAAAAATTCTAAATTATAATCAATTTTGTAAAAACTTTATAGTTTATATGTTATAATAATCATTATAATATATTATAGTCTATTATTATACCACCGCTAATAACCTTCTATGGTTGATGCAGGTTATTCCCAATAAAAAAAATAAACATTTTCATACCTGGTGTTTATATTGATTACTGCCATGGAAACACTGAACCAATCATTTACAGTAAACTACTGAACCTCAATTAATAAAGAAATACCCGTGCTGTGTTTAGAAAACTCCCTTTGAGCTAATTTTTTTAATTTCTACATGTTTGAGAAAAAGTTCGTGAAAGTTTCGTGTTGAATTTTAATTAGAGGAATTTCAGAAAAAGCCCTCCAGTTAAAAGGTCTATTTAATTATTATTAAGCTCAGAAAGGAAAGAGGGTGCGCTTCTTGGGGGGTAAGTAATGCGAAAAGGATATCGCAATATTATATAAAGGAAAAAACCATTATGAAAATGTGTTAATAAATCACAACTTTGATGGTAAATTTTTGTGAAAGATTACGAAACGAAATGGGGTTCACAAATTCGATAAAATCACTTAATATTAATTTTCTTATTATTTCTAACAAATTGCCTAATGATGATAAATTATTATATAGAGAACAACAACAACAAATATTGTCATGGATTTATTTTTTTAACGTATATTCAGCAATCTATTATTTATAAATATTCTAATAATAAGCGTGACAGTGGCGGCTCGTGGCTTGAGAGACAAGGTCGGCAAGGTATTTTTTTGTCTCCTCATATAGGTATACCGTCTAATAAAGACTTAAATCATCATAGGATATTTTTTGTTTTCTTGTTTTTTCTTTTCTTTTATTTTTTCCTATAAATTTAGAACCTAAACATGTTTATAAATTAACTCTAATCTACATTGTTTGGAAGTAGCAAAATGGGTAATAACGTCATCGTAAAATTTATTAGAGTTTTGAAGAGATTTTAAAAATTTTTTTCCATTGACATTTGAGACAAGCTTGACATTCTCAGTTGATTCATGGCATTTCGACAATACGCTTTGATTCTTTTGAGGCAAGAGAAATCTCGTTTATTTGAGGCACACGTTGGTGGTAATGAGAGAATTAATGACAATAATTTATTAATTTCGGTAACAGTTTGTTGTAATGAATTGCAGTATATAAAATTATACATATCTTGTAACCTATCCCATCTTCCAAAAATATTTGGATCAGCATATGAAACTTTTAATTCATTTTCCAATTTTATTTTATTAAAGAGTGATGGATAATTTTTAATTAATCTGTCTAATAAATATCTTGAAAATTCTTTGGCGTAACTTTTCAATTTTGAATCGTCAAAGAGGTCAAAAATTTGCAAATCTTCAAAATTCGAAAAACGAGTATCTATTTGCATAATAAAAGTATCCAAAATTTCAAAATATACTCGTTTTTCGATATCTGTTTCTGTGTCATGCCTTTGTCTTTTTTTGGGGTTCGGAAATATCAAGCGAGTCCAAAACGTCACTGCGTATATACTGGAAATTACTATCATTACGAAAATCTCTGAGATTTTGCACCAGTCTTGTTATTCTATTTTTGGAATGAATAATGTCAGTTAACTGATTGTGAACAATATTGAATATAAAATCGGTTTGGGTAAACACTTTCTTAAAAATATATAAAAGTATGTTAAAAGAGTAATCATTTAATAAAGTTTTCAAACCGATTGCTTTACGGATCGAGATATCATCACTTTCAAAATCGTCACATTCAATAATAAAATCAAAAACTTCCAAAAGCTGTTCACGAAAATCAGCTACAGTGAAAACTAACCGAGATTTAACATTCCATCGCGTCTGACAACTGGCAAGTGGTTATACTTACCTTGATTTAATGAATGCTCCGATTGATCGTGTCCCCTAAAAGATAATTCCTGACAACTTAAAAAAATTACAATATCAATTAAACGACGTAAAACTGCGTGATTATTTTTTACAATTTCGTTATGTTTAATAGCATTTTCACGTTGGGCATTGTCTAATGAAACATAGATATTTTATTTACCAAATAAATTTAATTTAATCTGGCTGTAAGTACGAACTTTTGGAAAGATCATGTTTATGTAAAGCACTAAATAATTCCTTTAAATTATTCTAACCAGATTCACACCATGGATATTAATGTTTGCCCCTATTTGTCGAAAATAAAATGCAAGGCCAACAGAAAAGTTTGTTTCTTATTTCACTCCCGGTAAGCCATGAGTACTTGCTGTACCAATTATCTGAAAATAATCTATTACTTCCCTTACTCGCACTAATATTTATAAGCCAGGACATTTTAGGCAAAGGACGCCCCTTATTTTTAAAAACAATTTGTTCTTGGAATAGATGAAAACCCATTATGCAAAATATAATTTACAATATCAGACTCATCAATACTTATAGTTTCTCCCATGGCTTGCATTTTTTAGGTTAATTTACCTGAATTTGTTTACACATTAATAAAAAAAAACTTCTAATATGTCAAAAAACTCTATAACCTTTAACTATTTACGGCAGACGTAACGTATCACAGTATTACTTTAGAAAATAAAAATAAATCACAAAAAGAAACGCTAGTTCGTGCACTGAATATTACTTCACTTTACTACTTACGTTCTTATATGAAATAACATTTCATCCCGCGCTCGCAATGTACAGTTCGCGACCAATCACCAATCCAAATGAAACATCGGCAAATTTAAATTTGCCGTACTTGGTAATTAAGTTCATATGGAAAGAAATGTATATTTGGTTGCTAATCAACTAATATTCCGTTGATTTTTACAAGTAAATAGTCACGGTTGGAATCGGCTTGCCGAAAAAACAAAACGTGCCTTTTTAAGAATTCACAATCGGATGGATGTCTCCGATAACGGATCATCAATTTGAAAAGTGCCTACGCAAGGATCACTTAACGCTCATATTGGACGAATACTTTTAAAAACCATGAATAAAATTTAGTCTTTATTATCTTACAGATATTTTTTTATTTCACAAAAACGAATGATATCAACTGATTACCTGCCACAATTTAAATATTAAAAAAATCTATAATATCTATAAAGGTACTTTGAAAAATAAGGCTATTATCGAGCACAAGTTGATTAAATCTAGCCCAAGTACTTTCGCTTAAAATAGCATCTTCAGGGGCATTTCGTCAAATATAAACTATCCGGCAAGCGTAGAATGTGGAAACATTAATAATGACATAAAATTGTACAAAACACTACACTAAAACGAGGACAAACAGTTTAAAATTACTTTAACGATTCTACGCTACATTCTTTGTCAGCATCTGGAGGGTATCTGTCATTATCCCTCCCCCAAAACACTCCACTTTTTCTTAAAGGAAATAAACACAAACATGTTACTCTTAAAGAAACGAATTCTCCCAGTTATCCCCCTTTCGGATACTTCCTTGTGCATGCTGCTATTTTATCAAGTCGACTTAATTAGGGTTGAAAAGTGGAGCAGGTTTTAATTATTCTATAATACATAGTAGTTACTAAATTATAATTAGTGTTAATGTACACATTAAGTGCCTAAAGCACTTTAAAAGTTTATCTCTTGAAACAAAGACAACAGGTTAAATTTAAAGGTAGTTCACAAAAGCAAGTAAACATGACTGCGCGAAAAGTGACGTTAGGACATAAATAACTTGTTTTACATGTTATTTAAAAAGACATTTAGATGAACGAATCTTTCTAGGTTAAGAGAATAATTTTTAAAATAGTATATCTTAATAAAAACAGAAATACAGATTGAACGAATTTAAAACGGATCATACAATTTAATATATGTCTGTTTGAACTGCATTTGAAATAGTGGACCAATATAAAACTTTGACAAAAATAAATCCATACCTGGGTATAGACATTGTATAAAATATCGTTCAACTATCTGTCTCGCAACAATGTTGTTTGCGTAAAGGAAGCGATAATAGTTCAGGAAATAAAGCTCAAAAAAAGTTAAAACTTCGCAATTTTTTCGTCCTGCATGGATTGAGTTGAAATTTTAACAGAAGGTAGGTGATAGCCCAAGGATCAAAATCTATATCGAACGGAAGTGCGCTGAAGGGTTTTAGGGGTGAAAACTACCTCTAATTGTCAAAAATTATGAAATAACATATTAAACCTGAATATGGGTAAGGTTTGGTTTGAATTAGTTAAATAATGAATATTTTATACTTTTGAATTGAGTTCCATCATATTTCAACCCTTAAAAGCAACCCTTGTTAGAGATTAATGTAAAAAAAAGTAGTAATGCGAAGAAAATGATATCGCCTTGGAACGATTTGCATAAAAATTTGGAATTAAGCTCAACTCATCCTCTGCTTTATAGTTTATGTAATGCCGATGAACCCTGATTGTTCTTAGGGGTGAAAACTACCCCTAATTTTTAAAAATTGTAAAATAACATTACAAATCTTAAGATGAGTGAAATTTGGTTTGGATTAGTTAAATAGTGATTTTTTTATACTTTAAAATAAAATTTCATACATTTTCAATCCTTAAAAATCTATTGTTAGAGGTGAAAACAATTTTTTGCCAAAATTTTGCAACTTTTCAACTTTTGAAAATCACCCTTTACAACATTGTAGTTTTTGTAAACTAATTTAATAGATATAAATTGAAAAAAGTAGAATTAAATACAAAAAAAATTATCAACATAAAAAGGCACCATATATTCTTATACATTTACATAAATAGTTGAAAATATTTACATTTATAGGTAACACAATTATAATATTAATTTTATTCGTCATCAATTACATCTTCATTGTGATCTATGTCATCCTCATCTTCTTCAATTATTGGTGGACTATTATTGCACCTTTCACCTGAGCACCCAGAACAAGTAGAGTTACAGTATAAACCAACTTTTCTGCACCCACATGAAACGCCGCATCCTTTTTTGCATTGGCAAAAAATAATTTTCAAAAGTTCATCGGGTGCAGGTTATTTGTTCATGCGTACGGGTAATAACAAACCATCTTTGGAATACCATCCCCAATCTGTTGCTCTGATATTTTCATTGCCAAGCCATAGACATATGAGCAGATGTTTTATTCTGTTGTATGGGATTTCAAAAAAAGAACGCTTAAAATTTCGAATGCATAACGCCCTACTACCTAATATACCGGTTTTGTAGATTATTATGCTCCGAAATGTACTGTACTATACTAATAGAATTTTCGGAAAAAAAAATTAATTGGTTTTTTTTAACGTATTTCCTTCATTTTTAACGAAAGAGTGTTTCTTCAAAAACGATTTTGTAGAGGATTTTAAGAGCTACAAGGATCTGTGAATTAAATCTTTTTGGAACCCTTGGTTTTTAAATGGGGTGCGTTTAAAGGGCTCGAAAAAGATGGTGCTTGATCGTAAATCGATGCTTTAAACGGCTATATCTCGCCAAATATTCATTGTACAACAAATCTAAATAAAGGAAGATTCTAGTCATTAAAAAAGCTACAATTTGATATATTTTTATTTTGTTCATATATTCAGTATTTTCCGGGATATTTAAAAAAAAGGGTAAAAAATATGAAATTGTAAATCGTTTCTCGCTTTATGCTTTACTTTTTCTAAAACTAAGCATCTTAAATCGGTCAAACTTCTTGGGCTTATTAACAATACATGTACATAGAGACTTGCAGAAGGGTGAAGATCGATTTTAATTATGGGGATGGTTAGGGGGTTGTTTTCAGAGATTTTTTCGTAAAAAATGAGGTATTGACCTTATTTTCATCATAACTCACTCAGTTTTTGAGCTAGAGTCTTTTTTTATGATAGGTCTATTTATGCTCTTTAAAAAAGGTTCTGTGAGTTTTCTTTAAAAAATGCATCATTTTACCGATATTTGACTTTGAATCTTTCAAATTTGGCATTTGAAGAAAACCGCTGAACATTTATAGGCCGTATTTCGGTTCCTGTTATATAGCAAAAACAATTTAGAAAATTAATTGTATTTGTCTTTTTAAAAGCTACAAATTTGTTTTCTACAATTTTTTTGATAAAATGCACCATTTTCGAGTTATTCGCGAAAAATCGATTAAAAACGTCGATTTTTTCATCTAAAGTTTTGTTACTTTCAATCACGAACAACTTGAAAAATATCAGTTTTATAAAAAAAATGTATAGAACATTTTTTGTTTAGAATCACTTTTTTAATCGAAGCCTGTAGTTAAAACGTAAAAAAAAATTTCACCCCCGAGATTGGGTGGCAACCACCCCCAAGGCTTTGGCGCACTTTGGTTCGATATAGATTTTGATCCTTGGCTATTACCTACCTTCTGTTAAAATTTCAAGTCAATCCTTCATGCTTCATTTCCTGAACTATAAGTGGTTTGACAGCATAATAAAATCGTAGATTTATGTGTAGCTTTCAATTTTTATGATTTTAGAATCCAGCAGCCCACTGAAGTATTGGATTTTTATAATATAATTATTTGACAACCTTTTGTTGGTCAACCACCTACAGCAGAATTGAGCCGAAATACATAATATTTCGTATGTTCCGAATTTATTTCGTTCAATCTGTACATAGGAAACGTTTAAACGTAAAAACTGTACAGTTTTTACAACATATTATAGAACAAAACTGGCAAGATGCAGTACCACATGTAATAGAAGAAGAACAAAAAAATGGGATCTTGATAACATAATTGATGCGACCGTAGAGACACAAATGCAAATTATTAACCCTCAAGACGACTCGAATTCCGAAGTTTATCCTATTTATTTTGAATTTCAATAGTTTTCTAATCGTAATTATATAAGGTAAGTATAAAAAAAATAATAGTAGTTGTAACCGTAAGGTATTAAAGGGAAAAGGCGCAAAATGTCGCCTGTCAAATTGTTCAATTTGTTTTAAATGTATCCATTTTTTTCCAAATCCTGAGAAAACTAAAAAGCATTTATGAAAAATTTAAAGGTAGAATTAAATATTTATTAGAATAAATAAAAAGTTTCTTTTGCATGAAATATATTCGATTACAAATTATATTATATTTTCTCTTTTATTTTCACCCCTGTTACATAATATATTAAAATAAACATTGTAGAAGGTTTCAGGGACTTTCTGCCATCAGTAATAATGTAATTTTTCATTCTGCGTTTAAATTTTTCAAAAATATTTATTAGTTTTCTCCGGATTCGAAAATAATGGATACATTTAAAACACATTGAAAATTTTGCCAGGCGACAATGGCAAGAAACATTTTATTTTTGAATAAAATAAAGAAGTTTTATTAAAACAAAAATACAATTTACATAAGTACAATTTAAAAAATATATTTATTTAGTTCAAATAAATGTTTTAATTAAATACTCTACGACACGGTCGGTCAAGGGGAAAATAGAACCAAAGAGAACAAAGCACATAAAAAAGGCAACGATTACCGACCAAAAAACTGAAAGAAATGAAATAATAAGGAAGCTTAACATAAACAATTGGATCCTGAAAGGCATAGGGATTCACGAGAAGACAAGGAAGTGTGTTGACATTTTTTAAAGAAAATATAAAACAATTCCCAAACAACTTATTTAAGCAATCATATTTATTCAAGTATATAATATAATTCATGTAATTTTAATTAAAATAGGAACATCAATAAAAATTTAAAATCAAAAAATTTAAAATCTTAAACTACTCAGGGTTCTACATACTTTAAATAATAATTAATATTTAAAGGTTGATTTATGTGTCGTTAATCAGTTCCAAACGCGTCAATGTAAAGAAATCATTTCATTCCCTTCAGGGCCTAAAATCCCTAGACGCTATTTTGGGTATAACGTCTGGAATTGAGTGGGAGTTTGACGAATAAGCTAAATCATCTTCAAACATTCGGAAGCTCGAATTAATGATTACGAACATTCACCAGTGGGGGTATTTCATTTGCTCGAAAAAGACTCCAAAATAAAACCGTTTCTTACTAAAATATTTGGAGCAAGCTTTCTGTAGAAATAATAAAAAATGTAATAAACTCATGTAAATAAACTAAGGTTCAAAACCAAAATTGGTAATTATATAATATTAAGGTATGCGTTAAAAATGCAAAGTTTTTTTTAATTTTTAAAATAAAAAATAAAAGTAACGATTCAAAGTCCTGCTGAGCAGTACTTTCGAACACAAAATGCACTAAGAGACACTTCATGTTCAAATTTTTCTCTAGAATGAGGTAGTAGCTGCTGATGAGATGCTAAGGTAAGGAGTATCATTGGTTTTTTTGCCCATTGGGATCACTGTATTTGAAACGAAATTTCCATAGTACGTTGGACAATGAAAAATCAAATAGGGAGATCTTTGTTCAATTTTCAAAACTTTTATAGATCTTGTTTAAAATGGATATTTTTTAAAGAATTTGTTATCAAAATACTCAGTCCATGATTTTTTTAACAAATTTTGGTCAACTTCAATTACATCAAAAGGAAACGGATTTTTTCTTGAATTCTGGTAAACTTTAGCCTAATCTTCTGGCAATTCAACTCTTGATTTTTGATTTATAATCCCCATATTTTTATCTGTTTCTATGTAGAATGCCCTGTTATTGGAAAAATTGTATATATGGTCTTAAGTTTCTTCTATATATAAACAAGATGATACAGAAATCTTGCAACTGTATAGGTTTTATTTTGGCCCCCACAGGAATCTGCGAATATAAACAACTTTTCAACTGAAGGATCAAGGAAATTATGGACGAAATGGTGAAGGAGAGAAAACACATTGTCTGCGCCTTTTTTCCTATTGTCTGTGGATATGTATAAAAACACTTTTATTGGAGGCTAGTACGTATGTGTAAATACAGATAATTGTTTTTTGTGATTATCAAAATGGATTCAGATCAAATAGAGCCACTACAGATAACATACTCATACTATGAACGATACAAGAAAAATCTTATAAATACGACATAGACCTATATAATATGTATATAGACTTTAAAGAAGCTTTTGATAGTGTGAAAAAAGACAGAATGCTGGAAGACCTTTGTAATCTAGGTATACCTAAGAAATACATCAGCCTCATAAAAATGACGTTGCAGGGTTCAAAAGCCGCAGTCAGAGTAGATGGAGAACTGACTCCCCTGTTTATCATTAACATGTGAGTAAGACAGGGAGATGCCCTATCAACCATGCTATTCAACCTAGTTCTTGAGGCAGTCATCAAAAAAACCAATATAACCGGCCATATAAACACCAAATCAGTACAAATTACTGCATATGCAGGCGATGTAGCCATCATTAGTAGGAATAAGCCACGACTAATGGAAGTGTTCAAACAAATTGATCTCGAAGCAAGAAAAAGAGGTCTCAAAATAAACGAAGCAAAAACGAAGTATATGACAGTCAAAAGAATAAGTGACAATGAAAATAATATCATAATAGACAACTGTACTATCGAACGAGTGGATGCCTTTACATATCTCGGCACAGAAATCAATCAGAAGAACTCCGTAAGTAGCGAAATTAATGCATTGATGACTGCGATTGATGACATCGAAATTATTAGACAAAAGAACCAAAATGACTATCTACAGAACACTGATTAGACCCGTATTAACCTATGGATGTGAAACTTGGGTAATGTCGAAAAAAGATGAAGTCCAACTCAGGACATTCGAAAGAAAAATACTGAGGAAAGTATATGGCCCGGTACAAGAGGAAGATGGTACATGGAGAATCAGGAGAAACGACGAGGTTAATGAGTTAAATGAAGGTTATGACATTGTAAGATTTGTGAAAAGTTAAAGACTGTCATGGCTGGGACATGTGCAGAGACAAAACGATGCAGAAACAACAAAGAAAATGTTACAATGGAAGCCCATAGGAAGGCGAAAAAAAAAGGAAGGCCCAGAACGAGATGGTTGGATGACGTGGAGGACGACCTGAAAATAATGAACATAAGACAATGCAGAAGAAGGACACAAGAGAGATCTGAATGGAAGGACATAGCCAGACAGGCAAAGACCCATCCAGGGTTATGATGCCAAAAGAAGAAGAAGAATTTTTTTTGTAATATTCGTCATTTGTTGAAAGGTTAGGCACTGGCAAGTTTTTTTTGGTAGTCAATGCAATTGCTTTCGATTTTTTCATTGGTTTGGTATTACCTTTTCATTTGCCGTTTTTTTCTTTGTAAAAAGGTTCTGCTTTCATTTTATGAAGTTTGCTTGCAGGGTAAAGGTTTTTCATCTGTTTTTCCATAACAAGAATTGATTCGCTTGCAGTGAGGGGGGGGGGCAGTTAGCTTTTTCTTTCTCGAGTGATTTTAGTTTTGCAACGTATTCATCACACGTACTGCAACTATCTGTTGGGGGATACCCGAATGAAATAATAAACTTATTCATAAATAAAGTTCTGTAAGATTCGTAAGAAATGGGGGCCTCTTTGTACATTTCCATGTACATCTGCCACATTTTTTAACTTTTAGTTCCTCAGATCGATACACTTTAGAAGAATCCTTTAAGCTATAATGGGATTCTCTTCCTTTAAAGGAAAATATGTGTTCCATCATAGCAGCATTAATAACCTCCGATAGCTTATGAGGGCGATTAGCGTGTTTACCTCTCTTGTTTGCAGGTGCCTCTCCAGTTAATTTCAAAGATCGTTGAAATAACTCTAACTTCTTTTTTCCGATTCCATGAATAGACAGAAAAGCTTAGGGTTCTCTAAGCCATCAGTACTACTGTCTATAAAGTCACTTGCAAAAACTTTTCTTATATTACTTATAATTATAGACTTCAATAAATTGCACACTGCTACGATGAATTTTTTAGTGTAACTAACAGCTCAAGACAAGTTTTGGTCATAGTGGCGCTACATGAAAATGACAATGCGCTTTCATTCCTAGAACGCATGGACTATGCGCCTTTATTCCCAGACTACCAAATATTTACTTGCGATTTTCTACTGACCTAATGCTTATATTCCCTAACGGAAGATATTGATTTGAGTCTTTATAGTACTTCAAATATATAGCATTAAAATCTCAATTTTCGTAAAAGTTGACATTACGCCTTTATTCCCTGCACCCTTCATGTGCTAGCTGATCTCCAGAGCTGCAAACCATATGACCAAAAGGAATTTTATTATTACTTTGTACATCAGCAGTTTTTTATCGATCGATAGGTGTAAGTTTTTTCCCAGCATCCAGTAACATTTTCTGTATAAAATTCCTATTTGTTGTCTTTTCGTCCATATATGTATGTTTGGTCTATGTTAATCATTTGTCCAAATGCCTAGATATTTTAAGTCATCCTGTTGGGGTAAAGAATGTACATCGAGGTTGTGGATATGTACCTCTTCTTAGAGTTAATGTAATATGTGTAGATTTGGGGGTTTACTTTTTTTCTCTAGAGTTTAAACCATTTATTAGTTTTGTTTAGATATAGTTGCAGTATCTCCTGTGTTATTGATAGATTACTATAAGGTGAATGCGTTAGGTGATTGCTTGTTGGTAAGTCAGCCGTATGTATCAAGTACAGAATCGGCCCGAGCATATTACCCTGAGGTACATCTGATAGGATGGGGTAGAGTTATGAATATATGGCTTCACTATAACTTTGATACTAAGCAGTTTGAAGCAATTGTAGACACCCTTTTTGTCCAATATTGATTTGATCTTTCTCAACAAAAGATTTTCAAAAACCTCAAAAATAAAATCACTAGGAGGAGACTAATCGGTTGGTATGAGTTGACATTTTTTGGATCTTTACCAGGTTTTTGACTGAGTATTTTCGTCTAAAAATTTTGATTTCTTGGATATGCTGCGCTAGGCCATTTGGGTTCCAAATGGTTTTTTAAAGCCTGTATTGCGTAAGTACATTTTGGAAATTATAGTAGTACGAAGAGTAAGCGTAGCGTCCATTTTCTCCATTAGTTTGCCATCAGATTTTTAAGGTTTACGATTGTCGTTAAATGGTTTGAGCCGACATTATATTGTTGGTTTGTGATATCAGTTGTTTGACTTTTCCCTGAAATTGTTTGAGCTTAAGAAATACCGTGAGATTACTTTTTGATTGTTAGTTTGCTTGGTGCCTGTTCTATGGGTCTATTGTTTCTTCCTAAGTTGGGGGAATTTTTCTTTTTGTATTTGTTTTTATACTCTGTAGACCTTATAGTTGGTCGGATGGTTTACCATACAAAGTATACACTATACGCTATTGCTGCGTCCTTTGCGTAGACAATTTAAAGTATGGTGATTACTTGCACACTTTGCTCATCTTGCAGGCAGGTGGCAGAGTTTTTTTTGTGTAGCCATAGCGTTGACAATTGGTACTTTGGGGTGCCTGATTCTTGGGATGTGGTGGTGCAAACGATACAATTATGTTTTAGAGTATTCTGCTGTTCGATGCATATTACGAAGCACCACTCGATTTGTTCTTTCTTCTTTATTTGGCAGGTACAATAGTGGGTGTTTTTCTCATTGAGTGCTATGGTGTTTTCGTTATGTTTTGGTAATATTCGAAGGTTGTGGGTTGGATTTTTCTTGGTCGTTATAAAGACATTTGATGGAGTATCCCAGTGGGGGTATTGTTTCTAACAAATTTCTAAGAGGTCTTATATCACCTAAGTGTAAACATATATGAGATAAAACCATACCAATTAAACTACAACAGAAAGAGAAAACATTAAATAAGAAAAAACTATTTGGGAGAAGAACAATGTTAAGGAAAATAAAGAAGTACTAGAAGGTATGGGGAAAACAACCAGGAAGATAAATACAAAGAGGAGAAGCAGCCATGATCAGGACACAAATCTACTTTACGCATATAGAAAGTATCATCACTCCTAAGCAAAACAGCAAGTGTAAAGATATCGTTACAACACACATATTTTTTATGTTACAATAGTTAGAAATGACTAAGTCAATGATACCATGAAACCCTTAGAAAATCCTTTCTGTTAAGGCTTTACCATATTATTTAGAGCAGTTAATAAAAAAGTTGGAAAACAAGTAATTGGTCGGTACTTGACTAGATCGGGTGTTATTTTGATTATTCGGTATTAAATAAGTTATTCCCAAGTTAGGATTAATGGTATTTTCTGTGGATTAGAAACACCATGATTAATTAATGTTGATGATCACTTAAAACGATAAAAACAAAACTCCAAAACTTCTTTAGCAAGAAGTTGGGAACTCAGTCTGGTCCAAGGGATTTCCAGTTTTGAAGCTGTTAGATAATGTTCAAGACTTCATCAGTAGTGAAGAGTTCGGAGGGAGTATTAGTGTAGTATTGACAGTTAAACGTCATTTCTTTAATCTATCCAGCCTTTTTATTAATAGTAGTTATGACTCATATTTGCTCTATTATTGTTAAAAATGCTATTAATATGCATGACATATAGAAAAATAATGCAATGATTGATATAATTAATGTAAATTATAACTGTGTTGGTATTTAAAAATTAAAAAAAAATATTTAAAACTTATAACTTTCTTATAGGACAATTTGTAGTTTGGTTAATGTTCAATATAATTAAAGTTTAGAAGGAGAGAAGAAAATATATGGACCTATAGTGTCTAATTTATAACACGTTTTAGACTTTATAACATAAAGTGTAATTTTCCTAATTTGATGATATAATTTTCTAAAAGTGAATGTAAATTAAACTCCGAGAATTAATGGAAGTTCTCCAGTTTAACTCGATTACTCTCCGAAAATTGAAGGTGGACCGCCTATTGTAACATTCAAACTAAAATTTTGAATACGCTACAAATTGGAGTGGGTATTGTTTACTTTCCCAGACGATTTTAGAGCGGTCGTAATTCATTTGAATTCCAAAGTGTGAAATCGCAAGAGTTCCTGCAGGATTGTCCAACATTCATTTGGTTAAGTTCAAATCAATTATATCCTAATTGGGAATTCCATGCAGACCAAATATAATCAACTTATACACACAATTTAGAAGCAAATTCCAAACTTAAGCACACAGTGCTGAATGATATAGTTTCATACTCGTGAGTGATTCTCACTAGTTGGTTTAGGTTTTTAATGTTTGTTCT
Source organism: Diabrotica balteata (assembly GCA_918026665.1). Taxonomy (NCBI): domain Eukaryota; kingdom Metazoa; phylum Arthropoda; class Insecta; order Coleoptera; family Chrysomelidae; genus Diabrotica; species Diabrotica balteata. The sequence continues at coordinate 9,392,060 of OU898285.1, forward strand.
TTTTGATATGTACACAATGAGTGCGTAATTTTAATAAAAAAAAATAGATAATGACTACAACTAATGACTACAATATGGCGGTTTATATTTGATTTGAAGGGAAGTCAAATGAATATAAAACTTTTTTTGAAGCAAATTTGTTGCAATCTTAACATCAAATGATACATATTTTGGACTAAAAACTGATTATTTCGAAATATTGGACATAAAAGTGAAACAGATCTTGAAATTCCAGAAATAAGTGGAGACCACTATGCCAAATATTTACCTAACGATCCGTCATACTTGTCCCGTCCAGAATTAAGTAAGATTAAGTGAGGTTTCACACCAAAACCATTTACATGGGAGCTTTCCAAAACAATGCCTAGAACTTCTGTAGTTTTTACTTCTTTAAGTTCAAACGTAAGTAGAAAACGCAAAAACATTACTGCAGAAGAAGGTGATAGGTTTCACTTTTAGTAACCAGCCGTTTACAGTGCTTTGCCAAATGCAAATTAAGAAGAACGACAAAGTCTGGCTCTATAATAAAAAAAAGCAAAAGGGTTTGTTCTCCCAAGTTGCAGCCATTCTGGAAAGGTTCGTACCTCATTATGAAGAATATTCACGATGTTACCCTAAGTACCTAATACCTAATAAGTCCAAGAAGTACCTAATCTCACATTTGAGGAATTCATAGGGGCCTATGGAGGTACCCGTAAATCGAGACATGGTATTACCATTAAAGAAAAGCAAGGTCTACTCGCACTTCCAGATGACTACTCACTGGCCCATACTATTTCGACCAGCATTAAAGATGCACCAGGGTTTGCATCCGACTTTCGCAGGAAGTTTGGTCGAGTTGCTGAACTTCAATGACAATTGCCAGCTCCCAGAAAAGCCTTGAAACTCCAAGATGTATCACGTTACCTTTTATATTTGGTAACAAAAGACAATGTCCATGACGTCCATGACGTTGATAGACTAGTTGATAGAGCACGTACTTGAGTCCAACGTGCAAAAGCTAGCCACATACTTCCACAAACACAAAGTTCGGGTGTGAAGGCAGCTGAGGTTTACCTTAAAATGTTTTCCGAACTGATAAAAGCCAAAGGATACATCCACTAGCAAGTCTTTAACTGTGAAGAGACAGATATTTTCTGGAAAAGGATACTGAATAGGACTTACATAATGGCAGAGGAAAAGACGATGCAGGTCACAAACTCATGAAGGATAGATTAATTATTTGCGCCAATACGAATGAGTACTGCAAAATCAAGCCTCTGCTAGTATATCATTCGGAAAATCCCAGAGCCTTTAAGTCACATGAGATTTTAAAAGAAAAACTGTTCATGGAAGGCAAAATGCGAAAGAGTGGGGCTTCAGGAAAATATTTGTGAAGTGGATAAACCTTGTGTGTGACTACCCACTGTTGTGTCAAACAACCTACTCATGGAAGACCTTCTTGTCCTCACCCACCAAATCTCAAAGATGATTTGATCGAATAATTACTGTCTATAATGGTTCTCTACCTACCACCCAATACCACTTAAACACTATCCTTCAAACCATGGCTCAGCAAGTGATTTCTAATTTTAAGAAGTTGTAAGCTGCTTGTAAACCGTACCGTTCAAGAGTTCTGAAAGGACCACTTTAACATGTGATGTGATATATGTCTAAGAATTACTGATCAGGCCTAGCTAGGTGTTAGAACGAGGGCCTTAACCTCTTAACATGGAAAAAGCTGTGGCCTAAGACTGTAGCTGAAAAGATCTTCAAAAGACTGGAACCTCAGTTCATTGGAAGTCACCGTTTTCTCGTTTTTATGCTTATTTTCAACATAAGCATAATTATTTTTAATTAATTTAAGTAGGTAGTCAAGGTATTTATTTACATTTAGTGATTGGCACCTTTAATTTCAGGAAAAAATGCCTAAAGTACAAAAGAAAAGCAAACATTCAAAAAAAAAATATAATGAATACATTCTTCAAGAAGCTTTACGAATTAATGGCAAGCCAAAGGCAACGGCAGCAGTTAAATATGTGCTACCCAGAGCTACTCTACAATTTAGACTAAGCGAAAAATTTAAAAAAGTCGCACATGGTCCAAATACTTATTTAAATATTTCAGAAGAAAGTGTATTAGAAAAATGGGTAGTAGATTGTCACAGAAAAGGGTTTCTGAAAAGAAAAGAGGATATCCAAGCTTCTGTTAAGTAATTTTTGGATCAGAACCACCAACCAAATCCATTTAAAAACAATATTCCTGGGGATCATTAATATCAATCGTTTTTAAGAAGACATCGAAAACAAATACCATCATGTTCACATTTTCTGCTGCGGGAGTTACAACGCCATCCATTATCGTTTATGTTTATAAAAGATTACCCAAAAGCATCTCAGAAGGTGTTTCAGATGGGTGGGGTATTGCTACTAAAAGTAAAAAAGGTTGGATACAAGCAAATGTTTTTCATGATTATATATCTAAGATATATCCTTATTTAGTAAAACAACATGTTACATTTTCAATTATAATGTTTGAAGATGAGCACAAAACACATTTAACATACCAACTAAGTCAACTATGTACAGAACTCGAAATAATCTTAGTGGCATTATATCCAAATGCTACTAGAATTCTTCAACCCGCCAACGTCTCTAGTTTCAAGCCACTTAAAAATGCGTGGAAAAGAGCTTTGTTGAATTGGAAGAGACAAAATCCATTGGAACAACTAAGTAAGAGTAACTTTGCTCCAATTTTAAACGAAGCGGTAGATAGTATTAAAATATGGCCTATCTTAAGTGGTTTTAAAGTATGTGATAGTATTGAGTACAGCAAATGCCTAGGTAAAAAATATACTGTAGATAAATTTAGCGAAACTTCTGCATCTTCATATGCGATGAAGATACTTTACAGCTCTTAAAAGAAGCCAGAAAAAATGGAAACTCTGATAACACTAGCAAAAGTTTCAGGGTACTACTTAATCTATTTAACATTTTACATCCAAATAATGAAGAAGGCGATAATTCACAAATTGTAATAGATAAAATGTTTTTGGAAGATATGAGAGCAGGCATGACTTAAACTTACGATGTAGAATTTGTACCTGTTGTTCTTTTGGAAGAAGTTCCTGAACAAAATACAAAAGTGACACAAAGTTTAGCCCTTTATTCAGAAAATACTCTAAAAACAATCACAAGATCCTCTGCCATTACAACTTTTGATTCAGTTGCCCCAGAATGTAAGAGAATACGTAATAACCAAAGATTTAGTTTTGTAATTTCTTCTTCAGTTTATAAAATAGGACTAGAGGAAACGCAAAAAACAAATGAAAAGGAACGAACAAAGTTAGAAAATAAAGCAAAACGATTTCTGAAAAGTAAAGAAAATTCCTGGAAAGGAAAAGTGTTAAACGAAATACAAAGATTAAGGCACTCAAAGAAACATTTTTATTTCAGCAGAAATCTAGCATTTTAGAGGACTTAAAAGTAACAAAGCTTTTAAATAAAGAAGACGATCAACAGCCCCATGAAAAAAATATGGAAATGGGTGAATTCCAAAAGCATGTTAGAAATTTAGAAATTTGTCAGTATTGGGATTTGATCAAGAAGTTCCAGAACTCTGCTCACCAATAATATTTTTATGAATAGGGGTATATGCTTTACATGTACTTGAAATTTTTCCTCGATAAGGTTCTAGTTAAATGCCAGAAGTGTTCCAGATCATTTCACAAGGGATGTCATGAAAAATATGATTTATATAAAGAATATTTTGTTTGTAAAACTTGTCTTAAACAACTTGAATAAGGAATATTGTTTTTGTAAAATTTGTTTTTAAAAAATATATAAATAAATGACACTTCGTTCGTACGTAAGTACTTACGTTTTGAGTACACTGCCAATTACTACATGCCAATAACTAGAACATAACTGCCAATAATTAGGAAATGTGTATAATGTCTAAAATAATCTTATAATAAAATGACATTTAATTTGTGTTCAGTAATAATAGTAAATTTTAAAAAATTCAAAATATCTCCCTATGATATTACCCTTATTAGCAAATCTAATTTTTAAATAACTATTTTGCTTAAAGTGCCAATAACTGGGTGATTTACCATATTTGTCCTTTTAAAATCGCGTATTTTCCAACCTTGTCAGCTATGAAATTAAGCGGTTTATGCTTTCAATGAACACATTAAATTATGAATTAAATTTATTTATTGCACATTGGCACGTTAAGTTTAAACAAAACGTTTTGTTACCATTAAACGAATATAAAACCAAAGTAGAAAATACATGCAGTCGTTCCAAATATGGAGCATGCCAACGACCATCGAGAAATATGGCTAAGTTAACGGCAGATTCAATACCGAGCTTTTGACACGGCTTTGTGTTTGTCAAATGTGTGTAGAATAGCGCTTGAAACTCAACCCCGTTTCGATCACGATTTTACCATTTGCATGTAAATTATACATTGATACTGGTTTATGCCCCTTTTGCAGCTCTTAATGTTTAGCTTACATTTCAATTTGACACTATGGAAAAATTTCGTATAATATTAGTGTTGCTTTAGTACTGTTCTCTATCGAATTTTAAGCAGATAACTTATCTAGAAAAATACAAAGTGACAATTTCATATTTGTTAATAAAATGTAATGTTAATATAAACTGATAGACAATATAAGTTACTATAAAAGAGTAATTTAATACTTCTTATATTTTTTCCAGACAAACATGTCCAAGCATTGAAATAGTAATGTACAGCTGGTTCCTAAAAAAACTGAAACGACGCTTAGCAAGATATATTATTAGTATATTATAATTATTATTGTACTGTTTTTAAATAAAACGAGCGGTTCTTAATTTATATAAATATGTTTATTTATAAGTTTACGGCACAAAAATATCTTATCAACTAAACTCAAGTCATAACAGCGTTACATATATATAAAAGTTATTATGTACTAGAGTATTCTGGAGTAGTCCACCTCTACTTCGCCTGTTTGACGGGTCGATCTCTCCCGCGCTCGATACATCTCTGGAAGCTTTTCGTCGTCTTGAGATGCAACCGTTATATGGGCTACATCGAATGCATGTTCGTAACTTTGCTCCCCTCTTAAATCTGAGTGTCCCGTTCAGCAACTATATGTGTATGCTCAGGATGATGGAATCTACAGGAATTTCCACCTCTGCATAAATCCCTCAGAAAAAAATAACAGTTTACTGTCTTTGAAGGACACGATTTCTTCGGATTAATGCAACACACAATTATTCGTACGCCGGTTTCTCGGAAGATCACTTCAAGCATGTTTCTGACAATCTTCCAATCCAGATTTTCTAGTGCATGGCCTATCTTGGGTAAAGCCAAATTCTTGATGTCATAATTGCACACGACTTTCTTTAAATTAGTTAGAGCACGCCATATATCCTCGTAGCTTGCCCTGTCTGTATATGACTTCCTGGTTATCATATACAGCAAAGATCGAGAACCATCTTCTAATCTCAGTACTCTTTCAACTTTAGGCTGCTGGTTTTTTAACTCGTACAAACGACCGAACTTCTCATAAAATACAGATGACATTCCCTTTGTCATCTCAAGATCTTGGGCAACACAGTGGGCTAGAGAAACGTTATACGGAACACTAAAAAGATCCTGCTGAACTTTTGTCGTCACGCCGAATCTAGCACTCGTTTTTTCTTTTTTTTTTATTAAATTTGCAAATTTACAATCTGCTATTACAAGCTATTAGTAAATGTGATTATTGCAAATACATGAGAGGAGAAATTATCCATTGATAACACTCCCAATACTAACACTAACAAATTAAATTAATGTATGATTATAATTTAAAACTAAAATTGAGATTAAAAGTAAAATTAAAATTGAAATTAGTGTATAAAGTCTGTTGGCCACTGTCTCTTTAATCTTCGTCTGACTTCTGGTTGGAGGTGTAGTTGTCTTGCTTCCTCGTTGGGGTGGGTTGGCAGATGTTCTAAATAATTTCTCTGCTGATTTCGTCTTCACCGAACGGTATACCAGAGTCATCATGCAGAGTTTTGTTACTAACGTACCACGGCGCGTTGAAAATCATTCTGAGTATTTTGGATTGGATTCTCTGAATGATTTTGGTATTAGAAATCGTTGCACAGCCCCATAGTTGCACTCCATATGTCCATATAGGCTTTATTATGCACTTATACAATAGAAGTTTATTATCTGTTGATAACTGTGATTTTCGGCCTATTAGCCAATTCATTTGACGTATTTTCATGTTGATTTGGATCTTTTTGGCCAAGATGTGTGCTTTCCAAGTGAGTTTTTGATCAAGTGTCATTCCCAGGTATTTGACTTCTGTTTTTACTGGTAGTAGTATATTGTTCAGTCTGATTCTCGGACATATGATGTTCCTATTGGTGAATGTAATTTGATTAGACTTATTATGGTTAACTTTGATTTTCCATCTATTCATCCAGTCTTGTACTAGGTTCAGGTGTATTTGAAAGTTTCCTGATGCTACTTGGGGGTCATCATCGATGGATATTATGGCGGTGTCATCTGCGAACATGGCTACTGTGGTCGTATTTGTTGTTGGGATATCAGCAGTCTATATGCGGTACAAGAGGGGACCCAGGACACTTCCTTGAGGGACACCGGATTTTATGGGATAGTAATGAGAGGTTTCTGTAAGGAATTTGACTTGAAAGTAACGTTCTGTGAGGTATGGTTTTAAAAGAAGATAGTGAGGGGTGGGAAAGGATGACTTAAGTTTATATAGGAGGCCGTCATGCCAAACACGGTCGAAGGCTTGTTCTATATCCAGGAAAGCAGCAGTGCAAATTTTTTTCTCTTCGAGGCATACATTAATGTTTTTTACAATCCTATGGCACTGTTGTAGAGTTGAATGGGCTTCGCGGAAACCAAACTGGTGGTTTGGGATCACTGAATTAATTTCGATGTCTTCTGAGATTCTTTGGAGCAGAAGTCTGTCAAATATTTTTGACATTATTGGAAGTAAGCTGATTGGTCTATATGAAGTAATATTACAACTTCCAATTAATCGGGTAGTAGGCTAATCTTATGATACTATTATATATCATTGTTAGTAGGACAATTGCTTTTCTCGGTAATTTTTTTAATATTAGCCCGGTGATCATGTCGAAGCCTGGTGATTTGTAGTTATTGCATCTAGAAATTTGTTCTTTTACATTATTAGGAGTAAAGAATTTGATTGGTAGCATCATTGGGCATGGAGTGTCTAAAAAGTTTTTAACTTGTTCTTCGTCATTATGGTTATTAAGTTCAGGTGCACCAAAAACGTGTGAGAGATGTGCAGCAAAGATTGATGCCTTTTCTTGTTCAGTTTTTCCCCAGCTTCCATCGTCTTTCCTTAGAGGTGGTATGTGCTGTGTAGGCCTCTTGAATGATTTCGTTGCTTTCCAGATGCTGTGGTCTTCTTTTGACAGGATGTCGATGAATAGTTCAAATGTATCATTCCTCGCGTCTTGTAGAGCAGTTTTAAGTTGCCGTGTTAATCTATTGTATTCATTTTTGTCTATAGGATTGCGACTTCTTTGCCATATGCGCCTGGCTCTTCTTTTTTGTGCTACAAGACGTTTTATATACACGGGTATATTGGTGTCACTTGGTTCTTTGTCATTCTGAGGAGGTGTAGCTATTTCTGCGGCTGCATGTATAGTTTGGGTGAGAATAAGCACAGCGTTATCGATATCGTCTGGTTGCTTTAATCTTATATTTAAATTTAAATTTTCATTTATGTAAGACTCGAATACATTCCAGTTGGTCTTTAATGTTGTTAACTTAGGGATATGCGGACGTTTTATAATTTGCGTAGATAGTGTTACAATTATGGGAGTATGGTCGGTGGACAGATCCCAGGATGGTTGTATGTCAAAATAATTTAAGGCCATGTTATGAAGGATAAAGAAGTCGAGTAGATCTGGGATTTTGTTTGGATCTGATGGCCAGTAGGTGGGTTGCCCTGTAGATAAGTAAGAGCTGTTTGTATTAGCGATGACTTGCCTAAGATCTCTTCCCTTTGTCGTACATAGTCTCGACCCCCAGTCTGTATGCTTGGCATTCCAGTTTGGATAGCTGTTTCAAGAAGTCTTCATATTCCGCTGTGGAAATATTATGCCTTGGAGGGCTGTACATTTGTTTCCTCATAGTGTGGTATGGTGTTACGTATAATAATAGCAGCGCCACCGTGTGCTGTTCCATTAGGATGGTTGGTGTTGTAAATAGAGTAATGAGGGATCTTGAACATCGTTCTGTCAGTAAAATGGGTTTCCGATATGAGTAGAGCATCAATTTTGTTATGTTCAAGAAAGTTAGTAACTTCTGTGTTATGGTTGCCTAGGCCGTTGGCATTCCATTGTGCAATTCGTAGTGACTTAAGTTCCATTACTGAGTTTATTTATTACTGTGGAAAGCATGTTTAAGAACACGCTATTTTGATTTATTAGTTGTGAAAACATAGATTTCAATTCGTTAAGGAAACTCTTCATCATCTCTCCAATGTCATTGTGTGTATTGCTTCCATGTGTTCCACTTTTGAATATGATTTTTCACAAATGTGATAAACAGTTGGTCCATTAGTGCTTAGATTAATATTCCTGGGCTCAATTTACTTTATCTGTATATTAATTTAAGTTTCATGACTAAAAAAACGAAACGGTTTCAAATCGATTTTTCTGGACAATGGTGTATCCTATCGATTTACAGTAGGAGTAACTTTTAGTACTAGAATACCTGAAAATTGAATAATCTAGTATTACGGACGCCTATGATCGGTACTAGAAATTAGCAATTTATAAAATCGATTCCACTCTAAAGAATAAATAGTCGAACCAGTTTTCGTTTTTCTAAATAGAAGCGTTCTGGAGGTATTGAAAAAAAAACTAAGTACAAGGCGCCATCTTTAAAGAGCTCTAACTCCTTTAGGGAGCATTTTCGGATTAGGTGAATTTGATTAAATTGTCTTAAGATTATTTGAGAAATCTCCGGTCTTTGTTTGTCAGGAGACTTTATGGACACCTTGTATAAAGTTTATATTTCCATCTTCATCCATATAAACTCTTAGAGTATCTTCATCTAAGATGACACACACTTTTCTTGCAGTATCAAAAAAAAGAGTGTTCTGTTTTTCTTTACATATTTTACCCATTTATTTAGAGTATTAGTTAGCGCTTTTAAATATTATGTGTTGCCACAAGAAATTAGAATACCACAAGAAATTATAAATAATATTGTAGATAAATAAATCTAGCTCTAATGAAGTACGAATGTATTTATTATCAAACTTCGACTTAATTAATCTAACAACCACTAATTATACACTGTCACAGTTTGCAATACGTTTTTCTTTTTTGGTAAATACAACAGATGGTAAAGGGTATATTAAACTAAGCCGTATATTATACAGATAACCACAGTCACCTGTGAGAGTGTTCTTGCAGAGCGCTTATAATCACCCAACTTAATTAACTATAGTGAACCAAGTATAGAAGGAAAAGCATGGGAATTAAATTAAATGTTACAACAGAAGCAGTTCCGACGACTGTGTAATGTATTTCGAAGCGAGTCAGATTGTTATATTCTACACTTGTCACGGAAGTAAAAAAATCCTATTTAACGTAAAATTTATTATTATCCCAGATTTAGCCATACGGCTCACACTCCCTCTAAGGGGAAAATTCACTCATCCCAGATACCTTCGGTATCAAAAGGATTGAGCTCTGGTGGGACTCTTTCCATGTTATCGAGCCCTAGGTGACTTGGTATATTGGAGTATCTCCCAGAAATTTTCGTACACATCTGGACGTCGCGAGGAGTACAGCTTTCTGCATGGCCTTATAAAGATGTTCATTTAGACCCAGCTGTTTTATGTTCGCTAGGAGGTTTTTGGGAATAACACCAGTAGTAGATAGAACAATAGGTAGTGTCTGGGTACTTTCCATTCTCCATTGTCTCCTGATTTGTATTTCTAGATCTCTGTACTTGGCGATCTTTTCGTTGTATTTAACAACTAAATTATTGGTGTTGGGTATCGCCACATCAATAAGTGTTGTTTGTCTAGTAATTTTATTAACTAGTATGAGATCCGGTCTATTATGGGCCACTGGTTGGTCTGTAAGCACAGTGCGGTCCCAGTATAGCTTGTAGTTGTCATTTTCAAGCATTCTATCAGGAGCGTATTGATAATAAGGAAGATGGTCGGTATGGAGAAGTCCCAGTTTGTTAGCTAGTTCTTGGTGAATAATCTTTCCTACTGAGTCATGGCGTTCTTTATAATCAGTACCGACAAATGCCTGGCAGCCACCGGTAAGATGTTGGATGGTTTCTTGGGCTTGGCATCCATATCGGCATTTGTCGTTTTGGACTTGAGGATCTTTAACAATATATTTCAGGTAATTTTTAGTTGGAATAACCTGATCTTGAATGGCAAGTAGGAAACCCTCAGTCTCGGGAAACATCTTTCCTGATGTCAACCAATAGTTCGACGCTGTATTGTCGACATATTCTTGGTTGATCTCATTGAGATGTCGCCCATGCAGAGGTTTACTCATCCAGGTGCGCATTTTTTCTTGCTTAGTCAGATGGTTTGTGCGCATTTCTTGTTCCCTCAGTTTAAGCGGCGTTGTGTCATCTACTGCGCAAATTGCTCGATGTAAAGTAGATGTCTCAGCCTGTACCTGAAAATAAGATCTTAAATTAGCAATTTGTTTATCTAATTGCTCACCTATATCCATAAGTCCTCTTCCTCCTTGATACCGCGGTAATGTTGTTCTCTCTACTGCACTGCGTGGATGATGTTTTTGCGCCTTTGTGAGAAGTGTTCTTACTTTCCGCTGAAGACCCTCTATATCCGTTTTTGACCACTTTATAATACCAAATGAGTAGCTCAGCGCGGAACAGGCGTACGTATTTAATGCCTTAAACAAATTTTTACTATTAAGATATGACCGATTTAGTTGTCTTATTCTTCGCACGAACTCCGAAGTTAGTTCAGTTTTCATCTGTTTATGGTCAATTTTCCGCGCCTGTTTTACTCCGAGATATTTGTAAATATCATTTTCACCCATTGCCTCGATGTTTTGGCCATCTTGCATATCGAAACCTCCGGGCTGAACCTTTCCTCTGACTATATTAAGTATACGGCACTTGTCTAGTCCAAAGTGCATACTGATATCATTTGAGAAAGTTTCTACAGTTTTTAGCATCTGATCTAAGTGATTTCGAGTGGAAGCCATTAGTTTCAAATCATCCATATACAACAGTTATTATTATTATTATTATTATTATTATTATTATTATTATATAACAAATAAGGGCAGAGGAGCGAGCTCCTATTATGCCCAAAAAGCAAAAATAAACAAAAATAAAATAGATCCTTATAAAACTAATACTAATTATAAAGTTAAGTAGTTAAACAATTAACGAAAATTGAATTGTGACACAATAAATAAATAAATAATGCTCTCCGAGAAAAAATATCCTATCCTATAAAAAAAAATAAAGTGCTGTCAAGTTTGTTTTTAAAGATGTTAACACTAGCTGCCGATATGGTGTTTTGATCCAAATTGTTCCATATATTAAAGATTCTGTTTGGCAAGAAGTTCGCCCTGGACCTTGCAGTAGTTTGTTCCCTCTTTAATTTGTATTGATGGCCTCTTAATCTATCGTCTTCATTCAAAGTAAATATGTTGTTTCATCATCATTAGCCATTTTGCGTCCACTGCTGAACATAGGCCTCCCGTAAATAATTCCATTGCATCCGATCTTGAGCAACTTGAATCCAGTTAGACTGGATGCGCTTTAAATCGTCCGACCACCTTGTTGGAGGACGTCCTCGACTACGATAAGCATCGTGTCTAGGCCTCCACTCTAAAATTTTCTTAGTCCATCTTCCATCTCTGACCCTAGCAACATGTCCTGCCCAGTTCCATTTCAGGGTTGTAATTCTTTCAACTGCGTCCGTCACACCAGTTTTTCTCCTTACTATCTGACTCGAAACTCTGTCCCTGAGTGATACGCCCAACATTGACCTCTCCATCGCTCTCTGTGCCACTTGTATCTTATTAATTACTTTTCTGGTAAGTGTCAATGTTTCTGCTCCATATGTCAGAACTGGAAGTACACACTGATCAAAAACTTTTCTCTTCAAGCACATGGGAATAGCTGATTTAAAGACTTCCCTCAGTTTTCCGTAAGCTGCCCATGCCAGTCCTATTCTCCTTTTTAACTCTGTTGTTTGATTGTCTCTTCCCAATTTAATCTCGTGGCCCAGATACTTATATGAATACACTTGTTCAATTTGCGTGCCATTAGTGGAAATGTTTTTTGCCAGTACCAGGTTGGTCATGTATTGTGTTTTGGAAAAATTAATTTTAAGGCCAACTCGTGCACAAGAGCTCTGAAGGTCTTGAAGAAGTTGGCATGCATGATCTACCTGATCTGCAATAAGGACTATGTCGTCTGCAAACCTCAAGTTGTTCAAAATATGTTGTTTAGGTTCCCAAAATTATGTTTTAAAATACGAAAGGACATAATTAGGTCACCTCGAAGACGTCGCTGCTCGAATGTCGTAAGATGAGCCATGAATAGTCTATCTTCATAGTTAGGTCTTACACGGCCGTATGCCAGTCTTGTAGCTTTACGCTGAACGTTTTCAAGTAAAATTTTATCGCGACTAAGATCTGGATTCCACACTGGTCCGGCAAACTCAAGAATAGGCCTAACGTATATTGAGTAAAGTTTACTAACAGAGGTTAGAGATATGCGTGCAAAACACTTACGAATCAAAAACAGTTTCGAGTTAGCACGTTTACACACCGACACTATGTGATCAGACCAATTTAAGTCACTATTAATTATCACTCCGAGATCGTTGTGTGAGGTTACAGAGTTTAAAGGATGTCCATTAATAAAGTACGGAAGTGATGGGTTATTTTTGCCGATATGTAAAACAACGCATTTTTCAATGTTAAGCGGAAGTAACCATTCTGAGGACCATTTGAATATTGCGTCAAGATCTTGTTGAAGAATATGTTGGTTAATAGTTGGATTCACATATAATTTAGTGTCATCAGCGTAAATGGAAACCTTACTGGATACAATGAGCGGAAGATCACTAGTGTAGACACAAAAAAGTAGCGGTCCAAGTACTGATCCTTGTGGAACTCCACTCTTGACTGGCTTATCTAATGAGTGGTCTTCCCCAACACGAACCCTGAAGTATCTGTCGGATAGAAAATCTTGTATCCAAATGTTTAATTTTCCGCGGATACCATAGTGATCCAATTTAGCTAGTAATCGACGTTTTGGAACACGATCGAAAGCTTTGGAGAAGTCTAAGTAAACTACATCGACAGGATTCCGATTGTTTAAAGATAATGACCAATCATTTACACAATGAAGTAAGTTTGTGAGCGTTGAACGACCTTTGATAAATCCATGCTGTTGGTGAGGGATGACATTTTCTTGAAGAAGGAACTCGGACATAGCTTCCGAAATAATCGATTCCATGACCTTGCTGACAATAGGAACTAGGCTGATTGGACGATAATTATTGCAATCAAGTTTATTACCTTTCTTGAATACAGGAGTAACTGAAGCCAATTTCCAGGACGAGGGGAGGGAACCTTGATTAAAAGAAGCAGTCATTATGAGAGATATAGGGATGGCTACAGAATCTGCACATTGTTTGAGGAAAAAAGAGGTGAGTCCGTCTAATCCAGGTGATGAATTATTTCGCAGTTTCCTTAAATGATATTTAATTTCATCCGGTATGAAAGATATATTGTCAAGAGTTTTAGACAAACGAGGGCACATTATTTGAGGAATGGTATCGTTAGATTCATCTGTAAAAACTTGAGAAAAGAATAACGATAAACATTCCGAAGATTCGTTATTCGAAGAACATAAAGACCCATCAGCTTTTTGAAGCAATGGTATGGAGACTTTAGAAGATAAAGATGTACGAATGTACCGATAAACTTTTTTACTATTACCACTTGCAATGATAGATTCCTCAAATTCTGTTCTTAACTTTAGCAAAGATTGTTTGACTCGGTTAGAAAAATTACGGTGGGCGAGAAAATCATCAGGGGAACCAGTGAGTGAGTTTATATCTTCGCCAAAGCTTTCGCTTATGTCGAATTAAATGAGTAGCTGAGAGGTTAATCCAAGGTTTTAGTCGATTTCTATATACCTGCCGTTCGGTTGTATGATCAGAAATTGTTGTAATAGCAGTATGAAGAAAAGAGTCCCACATTGACGATGGATCAGAGTGATTAGGAAAAATAGATTGCCAGTTTATCTGGGATAAAACTGAATTTACATCAAAGAAATTTGTAGTGGCATACGTTACGAAATTATTTTTGCAAGGCGGTGTTAAACTAAATTGAATGTGAGCAGTAATAAGCGAGTGGTCAGAAAGACCTACAGGAGAGGACACTTCAAGTGTAGAAATTAATTCATCGTCATTTGTGAAAAATAAATCTAAAATTGAAGGATTATTGTTGGCTCTAAACCTTGTAGGTTCAGTTATCAGTTGTAATAAATTTGAGTTCATGATAAAGTTTTTAAACAAATTTTGGGAATTAATAGTATCAGTTTTGGAAATAATGGGCCAGCTAATTTCTGGAAAATTGAAATCTCCAACAACAATAAGATTTTCAAGGGATGATAATTCCTCAAGTTTGTTAATAAGCATATTGTCGTGAGTAAGTACTGTATCGGGAGGTCGATATATGCAAACTATATTAAATATGAAAGAGTTTTTAGTAATAAGTAAGTGGATAATTTCTATACCGGGTACGTCTATTGTTTTATTACTGATGGAAAAAGTGTTGGTAATTTCATTTGCTAAATAGATGCATACTCCTCCCCCTCGACGAGTATCTCTGTCTCTACGAAATATAGTAAAATTATCAATGTTTACAATAGCATCGGGAATAGAAGAATTAAGCCACGTTTCTGTTAGGAGAATAATGTGAGGTTTTAAAAGTTGAACAGTACTTATAAATTCATTAAATTTGGACATAAGAGAGTTTAGATTCGTATACATAAGAAGCCAATCCGTAAATTTTAGTGCAGAAGAATTATGAACGAAATTTCATTATCTTTGGACAGCCATTCACATATTTAATCGTAAGGTCATTTTCTCCATTATTTTTACGAGTTTCAAGCTCAGTACGAAGTTCCTTTAAACGAAGTTGCTGCATAGGTGTCTTGTCATCAATAATAGAATAAGTTTCAGTAGATTTGTTCTCCAAAAGATTATTTTTGTTACGAAGAATTTTTCGAGTGTGGTGTTCAGAACTCATTATCACTTTTATCATGCGGGGATAACGTTTATTTTGATTTGGTTTACCGACTCTATAAAATGTAACAGGACTTTCTTGACATCCAATGACTTCTAGGGCTAAATGTATTTTATTCTTATCATGATCTTTTTTATTTTGTGCGTCTCCTGTAGGTTCGGGGACGCCTCTAACCAAAAAATTTTTGGAACGAGATATGCGGTCAGCGGCTTCATTGACAATGCTGTCAGTAAATTCTGTTGTTGTAATAGAATCGAGTTGATTTAATTTATTGCTGAATTCAGATAGTTTAGTATCAAAATCTTCAATTTTCTTCTTAATGTCCGCTTTAAACTCGATAAGTAGACTCTTTATTTCATTAATATTTGTAATGTTTGAACTGCATGCATTGCATAGTATACATATCCCACGTACTTTTTGCCTAGTAACTCGATCATCGACCGACAGATCCGTACAAGCAATGTGTATTGGTTTCTTACAGCCATCGCACTGGAGCTTTCTATCGGAGGTAGAAGTTAGCTTTGAACAATTAGCGCAAAACGATGTATTAGGCATGATTAACTTTGTGCTAGTTTTGGATATGAATTATAATTATTGGATTGATAAAACAGCAAATTTGTCGTTATCACTTACTTGAATGAATTGTTCAACTTTATATAATAAATATGCTTTCTTTAAATATATTTTTAACTTTGAAAAATTGTATTTTTATAAATTGTGTCACTTGACATTTATAATGTAAAATATACATTAATAGCTGAACTACTTATGTCACTGAATTGTTTAGGGTCAGCGATGATAAAATCTTTCCAGAAACTATAAAGAATATAATTACCAAACATGTAATCGTCACAAGAAAAAAGACCAACAAAGCAACTGAAAAATTGAAAAGCTCTAGGTCTAAAAAAATATGAATGATATGTTACAGTATGGTAGTAATATAGTTATCATGTGCCTGTACTATAAATTATTACATACAATTTGGAGTTACTAATAATAATTGGTAAATATTTTGTACAAGGCAGCAGCCTAATATGGATTATTATATTCTTAGCATTTAGTTTATCATGTACCGTTAGCCTGAAAATGCATAGCAAATTCTTCTTCTTACTATGCCGTCCCATTAACGGAGGCTGGCGACCACATTTCTAAAAGTTTCTCTGTTTTTGCAACGAGAAATTTTTCATCTACAGTCATGTTTGTCCTTCTTCTTCTTTAAGTTCCATCTTCTATCGAAGGTTGGAAATCATCATGGCTATGCGGACTCTGTTGACTGCCGCTCTAAAAAGTTCTGCACTTCTTCTTCATGTACCATGTCCTTTCAGAACGTTGGTTACCATCATAGCTATCTTAATTTTATTTACTGCCACCCCAAATAGCATGCTTGTGTCAACACCATACTCGCAAGTTCTTCATCCATGAGGTTCTTCTTCGTCCTGGACTGCGTTTGCCTGCTATTTTTCCTTGCATGATATTCTGTAGCAATCTATATTTGGGACCTCTCATTACATGTCCGAAATATTCCAGCTTTCTCTGCTTGATGCTTTTTATGATCTCAGTAGTCTTGCTGAGACGTTCTAATAATGTGGAGTCACGAATCTTCTCCACCTAGGAAACTTTTAAAATTCTTCTATAGCACCACATTTCGAAAGCCTCAAGGCGATTTAGATCGATTTTATTCACAGTCCAGGACTCGACAGCATAAAGTAAGACCGAGAACACGTAGCAGCGAAGTAGGCGGATCCTTAATGCCAATTTTAGGTCTCTGTTACATAACACCTTGGACATCCTTCTAAAATCAGCTCTAGCCTGCTCTATTCTGGATCTAATTTCGCCGTGATTTTCTGCATTACAATTTAATTGCTGTCCAAGGTAGACGATTTTATCAACTTGCTCAAGTTTGGTATTATTTACCTATATAGACGGTTTTATATTCTGTTGTTTACTTATTACAAGTATTTTGGTTTTCCTTATGTTAAGATCCAGACCTGCCTCCCTACAACTCTCAACGACACTATCAAGTAGTGTTTGCAGATCTTCTTGACTAGAAGCTAGGAGTACTGTATCGTCCGCATATCGCAAATTATTGATGACTTCGCCGTTCACAAGTATTCCTTCTTGTTTTTCAGAAAGTGCTTTTCTGAAAATTCTTTCGGAGTAAACGTTAAAAATCAGGGGTGACAAGAGGCATCCCTGCCGTACTCCTTTTTTAATATTGAGAGCTTGTGATTCCACACCATCTACTAAAACTGATGTTGTTTGATTCCAATATAAATTTGCAATTATTCGAACATCTCTGCCGTCCAAGCCAATGTCTTTTAGAGCTTCGATCAATATAGAGTGCTTAACCCGATCAAATGCCTTTTGAAAGTCAATAAAACAACAGTATATGTCTACAGATATATCACGACATCTTTGAGCAAGTACGTTCATTCCAAACAGTGCCTCTCTCGTTCCAAATCCGTTACGGAAACCAAACTGAGTGTCATCCAGGTATTCCTCACATTTATTGTAGATACGACCATGTATTACCTTCAGAAAAATTTTCAATAAGTGGTTTAACAAACTGATGGTTCTATAATCAGCACAGGTTTTTGCTGTTGTCTTCTTAGGTAGAGCTATAAACAGTGAGTTAGACCAACCATTAGGTAGTTGTCCGCTGGTATAAATGGTATTGAAAAACGAAGTTATAGCCTCTAAAACATTGCTATCCTTTATAAGCTTATATATTTCAGTCGGAATTTCATCAGGACCAGTCGCTTTCTTTTGATGATTGCATGGCGTTTATAACCTCACAGCGTGTTATTAGAAGTCCGTCGCAGTTAGTAATATCGGGAGGTGAACTACTCCTATCGTCTTCGAATAGGTTCGTGACATAATTTTCCCATTCTTTAAGTTTGTCCTCTACTTCGAATATTACTTTACCATTTTCATCCTGTAGCAATGCATTTTGTTTCTTATTGAAGATACCAGCCGCTTCTTTTACTTTTTTATACATGTTAAACGTGTCGTATCTTTTTTCGAGTTCTTCAATGTCATGACACTGTTTGGCTAGATGTTGACTCTTTGCTTCTCGTATTTTACGTCGAATTTCTTTTTGTATGTTATTGTAAAGTGTTTCGTTGGTTTTTGCTAGTCGCCGTTGTTCCATCAAATCCAGTATATCATCTGTCATCCAAGCCTGCTTTTTTGGCTTTGACCTGCCTTGTAAATTTCTCACACAGATTTCTTTTACTGTCGTTACGATTTTATTTAAGCCCTCATCGACGTTTTCACCAATATTTTCCCAAATTAAATTTTCGTTCAGTTGTCTTTGAACTGATTCCTTAACTTTCTCGTCTTATAGTTGGGCTGTATCAATCTTTTTGCGAGACTTCTTTTTGATCACCTTTTTTAATTTTAATTGGGTTACAGCTACTATGGGATTGTGATCGTATCCAATGTCAGCACCTGGATAAGTTTTAACTGATTTGATGCAGTTTCTAAATCGATTTTTTTATTAGAATGAAGTCGATTTGATTCCTAATAATTTTGTCATCTGATTCTGCATTTGACTTCCAGGTGTAGAGTCTTCTCGGTGGTAGTTTAAAATGGGTATTCGATATAATGAAATCGTGTTCTTGACAGAACTGGACAAGTCGATCTCCACGTTCGTTTCTCTTTCCCAAGCCATATTCCCCCACAATGTTCAAACAGCGTCCTTTGCCGACTTTAGCGTTAAAATCTCCGAGGACTATGGTATTTTCTGCTGCTTTGACAAGATCTAGAGCATGACTTCCTCTTTCTACCTATTCCCTTTTTGCCATCGACTATACCCTGCATGATGACCTGCAGAAGACTATATTTATCATTCCTCAATATGTGTCCAAGGTATGCAGTCTTGCGTACTTTTATTGTTCTCAACAATTTTTTGTCTCGACCCATCCTTCTCATCACTTCCTCATTGGTGACTCTGGAAGTCCATGGAATTCTCAACATTCTCCGGTATATCCAAAGTTCAAAGGCTTCAAGCTTCTTAACTATTTGTGCTTTTAACATCCATGTTTCTACTCCGTACAGTAGATGGGACTCTAATTCTGTGTTGATGTAAGCTCCCAGATATTTATATTTTGTCACTCTCTCTATTTGCTGTCCACCAAGGGTTAGTTGTTCATTATTTATTGGACCAAGTTGGATATTGGACCAAGTATTTATTGGATAGTACCAAGGAGGTACTATCAGAAATTTGGTCTTATCTGTGATGATGTCAAGTCCCATTTGAATGCATTTACTATTTATTGCATCTAGTAAAGTTTGTAGTTCTTCTATACTCTCAGCCATAATTTTTGGTATCATCTGCAAATCTCATGGTGTTTACGATTTCTCCACCAATTCTTATTCCCTCTTTTCTTTCCAATAAGGCTTTTCTGAGTATAACCTGTGAGTACACGTGTAAAAGCGTCGGAGACAAGACGCATCCTTGCCTGACCCCTCTTGCAATCGGTATATTATTTGTTTCTATATCGTTCACCTTTACTACTGCTTTCTGGTTCCGTATATAGCCTTAATAAACTCAATGTATGCACTCTTGTTATATTCCCGACATTTCTGCAAGAGTACCGTCAACCCAAATATTGCCTCTCTTGCACTCATGCCTCCTCTGAAGCCAAATTGCGTTTGATCTATCTGATGATGAACTGTGATGATCTATCATAGCAAATTATAGTATGCGAATCCGGCCGTTGGTGGTAAAATAAATTGATTGAGAGTAACTCTTATTCTTATTTCTTTTACCTTTTTTTTGTTACATTGCATGTTTACAACCTACTCTATACATAGAGTAATAAGTAAATAGTCTATAGGTAAATTAAAGTGAGTTAGGTACTGTCCAATAACGATTCTCTAAGTATTATTGCGGTAGGTCTTCTGACCTTACCCTCTTCAATCTTCTCTCGGCAAATGGTTGGATGAATAAATTATTTATCAGTTTGTTGTTGTGATCAGTGGTGCGATTTTTATATTTTATTGAGTAATTCTTTATTATGTCCTTAAGTAATGGGATGTCCAGATCATTATGAAGTGTTTGGTTAGATATATACCACGGAGCTTTACTTATAATATGGAGTATTTTGGATTGGAATGTTTGAAGTATCTTCGTATTTGATTTACTACAGCCCCATAGTTCTATTCCATATGGCCAAACTGGTATAAGTATAGCTTTGTATAAAAGCAGTTTATTTTCAAGAGATAACTGAGACCTTTTATTAAATAGCGAGTTCATATTTTTTAGTTTAAGATTTAGTTGTTTCAGTTTAGTTTGAACGTGCGTTGTCCAAGTAACTTTTTCATCCAGGTGCATTCCCAAGTATTTGACAACTGGTTTTATAGGAATGAGGTTATTATCAATATAAACTTGTGGACATGAAGATTGTCTTGTTGTTAAAGTAATTTGTACTAATTTGTTAGCATTAACACTGATCTTCCATCGCTTAAGCCAGTTTTGTAATTGATCTAAATGACTTCGTACTTTTTGTGATGCTACATTAGGGTCGACATCCACTGCCAAGATTCCCATGTCATTGGTAAATGTAGCTAAGAAGGTATCATTGCTGGTTGGAACGTCTGCTGTAAATATCAGGTACAAAAATGGGCCCAAAACGCTACCCTGAGGTACGCCAGATTGTATGATGTGGTAATTTGAGTAGCTATCTTCAATTTTCACTTGGAAGTAATGGTCACTAAGATATGATTTTAGTATAAAGTATAGTTGGTCTGTTATGTGTAACTTCAGTTTGTAGAGGAGACCTTTATATCACACTATATCAAAGGCCTGTTGTATATCTAGAAACACTCCAGCGCAAAACTTTTTGTCTTCGAGAGTTGTTTTAATTGTATTTACTATTCTGTAGCATTGTTGGATAGTTGAGTCTTCACGTCTAAATCCGAATTGGGAAAAACTTGCTCGATTTTATGTACTAGTAGCCTTTCTAATACTTTTGACATTATTGGAAGTAGGCTTATAAAGCGATATGAATTTGCTTGTGTTGCGGGCTTACCAGGCTTCGGAATCATAGTAACTTGAGCAAATTTCCACTGTATTGGAAAGTATCGAAGACGTAGTATATATAATAAATAATTGATTACGACTGTCGTCGCTTCTCCGCTCCCAATTTCCATCGTTTTCTGTCATATGCAGTTGCCTCTTTTAAGTCTCTTGCCGCCATTGCTTCATCAATATTGTTGCGCTAACTTGTCCGTGGTCGTCCTCTCTTTCATCTTTCAGGAGGGATCCATTCCAGTACTCTTCTAGGCCATCTGTACTCTGGCATTCTTTTAACATGTCCTTAACATGTCCTGTTAAAGTATGCTCCTGTATATTATTGTTAATAACATCACTTCTTTTCTCGGTAGATTCTGAAGTAATTCTCCTATTATCAAATCATAGCCAGGAGTTTTCTTTTCTCGAACCTCTGTCGGAGTAAATGTTGTCAGAGGAAGAGTTAGTTGACATAGAGTTTCGAGGTACATTCTTATATCATCATCTTCATCATTATTAGTATCTGGTGCTGCGAATATAGTTGCAAGATCTGCAAATACTGTTGTTGATTCTGCGTTTGTGCTTTCCCAAGTCATATCTGTTTTTCGTAAAGGTGAATTTGTTATTGTCGGTCGTTTAAATTTTTTTGTAGCTTTCCATATAAAATGGCCTTTATGTGAGAGATTCGAAACATAAACCTAGAAAGAGCCGTTTTCTCTTCATGTAATGCTCTATTTAGTCTATGATATAATGCTATATTCACCTAATTAAAAAAAATTAATAAGGTTAGTTTACACAACATTTCACCCAGACTAATAGAGACATCGAGAGCAGAGAACGACGATGGTGTGTACGGCCCTAAACCTTCTTCTGTTTAACCTCATTATTGACGAAACTATCAACAAGGTACGAAATGTCGGTGTTAGTGAATCAACTTTCAAATTTTTGGGACGTGCCAACACTGCTAACTTCGCCGCAGCAGAACGCCGAAGGAGAGTGATGCTAAGCCGAAAGAAATTTAACTCGATTTGTAAAAGGGACTTGCCTTGAATATGTTGTATTGATACTGCCTTATATCTGATCTTGTTTATCTTATCTTATTATAAAATATATATATGAGACCTGCAATGGGGCTGAAAGCAAGTATAAGAAGAGAATAAGAGAAAAAAGATCTGATAAAAACAGTAGAGTGGTTAGAAAGATTTAATCTGTACTCATAAAGTGTATTTAACCAAGCTCTCCACGTTATAGTTGCAGGTGTAGGTATAAGCATTGAGAAATTAAATAATATCAGGTATAATAAATGGGCTGGTAATTGCGAAATTCTCCAAAACCTAATCTAAAAAGAATTGCCATAAGCAAACAAATTGTCCCTTCTAACACTTTGCTAAAAATAACGAAATCGTTATAAGAATAAAGACATTAACATATTTAGGCACAAAGTTAAATGTCAAATCGTGCGATTATTTGCAAATCAGATGTAGAATACAAAAAGCAAGATCGTTCTTTTACAATCGTTAAAAAATACAAACAAAGAATATCTGGCCGATGTAATGCGAAATGATAACAACTTTAAAATTTTCAAACTAATAATCCCTAGAAATATATCTGAATGAATGAGTTATAATAGAGAAAAAACCTCTTGATTAAAGAACTTGGTACTTTCAAAAAAAAAAAAAACTACAAATATATTTTGGGCCACTGAAAATAACGTAAGAATGCCATTATAGTCGACAATATTTGACAAGGATTCGACACTTAAAATCCACAACTCTGAAACGTGGGACACCCATGTAAAACAAACTAAAGAATAAGGTCCAAACATTTAGAACATAGAGAAACTCCAAAGAATACTGGGAACAAAAGAAAACAAAATTCTCCACTACACGAAGGAAATTGTACTGTCTACACTACAGAGGAAAAAAGTAAAACGAGTGGCTCAGAGGCAAAGGTGGACTAAGCCACAAAGTGGACTTTTTGTGATTAATCATGTCAAAGTTAATTTTAAATAAAAAATACAATTTTTAAGATAAAAAAAATGATACACTTTTTTTTAAGGAAAAGCTGTCTTAAAACAACATTTAAGGAAAAATCTCACCAAAGTTTTATTATTCTAATTCTGTGTTTAAAAAGTATAGGTACATTTTCCGTTACAAAACAATATATTTCTAAAGAAACTTATTCCTTTTATGACACCAAAATCGATGAGATCGGGTATTTTATTTCTATCTGTAGGCCAGTAGGTTGGTTGCCCAGTAGAAATAGGAGTCAAGTTGTTTTCGTTTAAACTTTTAATAAGTTCTCTTCCGCGTGTTTTTATCCAGGACGTGTCATCAGCTATCTTTCATATACCTTTAAGAACCTTCAAAAATCTGTATAAGATTTTTTCATCTGTTTATTTTCTTTAGTGGCCTATATACTTTAAGCAATTGACATATTAAAGTAAGGAATAAATTTTATTGTAGATATAAGAGATTGAGCAGAATTTAACGAAGGCTACAATTTAGTAATTAAGTTCCATTTCATTTGTAGCAATCAATTCTTGATTCTCATTATATTTAAACGCTTATCCTTTTTAATCATAGGAAATGTTAGTTTTAGATCGTATTCTTGGAATCTTACAATCTTGTAATTGATTTTCCAAAGTAAAAATGCAAGTAGGGTAGTGTAGAGCATTTCATTAAATTTTTAATTCATTAACGTAATAAACCCCGTTTTGCTTTTTCCAGTACGAATTAGAAAAATACGTCTGAAATGGCTTCTACCAGTAGTATGTACTGAGGTTATTTCAAGTTAAGAAAGTTAAACAATAATACGAGAGACTGGATATAGACGTAAATTTTTCTAAATTCTTTGTTAAATATTAATGCACATTTTTTGATTTTTTTTATTATTTGTTTAATGTTTTTTAATATAAGTTTCTGTTAAACATGTTTATTCATAATGTATTAACGATGCAGAAATTCTTTATAATCTTGATCACTAGGTATCGTATACATTGTCATTGGAAAATTTACACATAACCATGGAGCCATATTTTTTTACATGCAAAATATTCAAAAATATCCTCAGCACCGATTACTTAGCGCTTAGAGACTATTGAGTTCGCCCTTATTATTCGCTTGACTATCGTTAATTTCAGACTCCCAGCTATTAAAATATTATATTTTAAAGGTAAATCAAGGGCGGAAAAAAGGGTGGAAATCCACACCTCCATAGGAGGGAGCCCCAAAGGATACGGTCCAGGGCTGGAGAACGAAAGACTTAGAAGTAATCGAGAAACTCGAAAAGACGAAACTAGACCTAATGGTGACCAGCGAAACCAAGAAAAAAGGAAATGGACGAAAGACATAAATGGGGTACTGCACTGTTGGAGCGGAGTCAAAAAAGAGCAGAGAGCAAAAGCAAGGTAGCCATTTTAATCAAAAATAAATGGAGAAAATCCATAAAGTCTTGGGAACTCATCAATGAAAGAATTATAAAAATGGAGTTGAAACTATGGGGAAGAAGGATAATAGTCTTAGTTTACAAACCAACAGATGATCGACCTGAAACAGAAAAAGAACAGTTCATGAAAGCCCTACAGGATCAAATAGAAAAGGTCAAACAAGACCAAGAACTTATTCTGACAGGGGATCTGAACGGTAGAACAGCAAAACAACAAAACAAGTCAAACAGTAGAAACATAATATATGGAGAAGAAGCCACAAATGAAAATGGAGAAAAAATAATCTAAATAAACAGACTGAAAATTATGAACGGATTCTACCGCCACAAGGATATCCACAAGTTCACGTGAACCCAAGAAACAAGAAATCTCCAAACTATAATTGACTACTTCATCATGAAAATCGAAACATTAATCAGAGTTACAGATGTCAGAGTTGAAAGGGGAGCGGAATGTAGTTCTGACCACAAATTACTAAGAGCTAACATGCGATTCCCTTGGAAAACCACAAATCATTAAAAAATAACAGTGGTAAATAAAACTCAAACGCAGGCCGAAACGAAGTACAAACTACACTTGCTAAGGGAAGAATCCGTGAAAGACTTGTACAGACGAAGGTTAGACAAAAAACTGGAGGAGTTTAGTTTTGAGAACATAGACGAAACATATGAACATATAAAATCCTGTATAAAGGAAGCAGCAGCGGAAGCCTTAGGTTGCGAAGAGAGAAGAACAAATAGATATCGACAACGTCTATCAGAAAGCACGGAAGAATGTATTAAGCAGAAGAAACAGTCCTACTACTCCTCAGTGTCGAGTGACAAGGCAGATTGAGACCTCAGTGCCGAGAGACAGTTCTTTTATTTATAATACAGAACACGATACTGGTAATACGTGTCGAGTGAGGGGAGTAGGCAGATTGAGACCCCGAACTCGAACCGAAACCGTATCCCTCTTGATTATGGCTCCAAAACGAGAGCCGAAACGTCGAGCATTAAATTCTCAACGCGGTTCTTCCCGAGAACCTAGTGATTTTCATTCATCTGACCGCGGAAATCTATCTCCGAACATATGTAGGTATGTAACAAGGTAGGTAACATATATATATATATATATATATAATATATATATATATATATATATATATATATATATATGTATATATATATATATGTATATATATATATATATATATGTATATATATATATATATATATATATATATATATATATATATATATATGTATGCATATTATGTACCGATATGGATGTATGTGATAAAAAAATAAATATTTTTGAATATCAGATATTTATTTGTGCCCCTTCCAGATAAACTCACATGAGCAGTGGAAATTTAAATCTCTTCCATCCAAACGTTTATTTTCTACCAGAGAAAATTCTATTTTTTAGCGAATTCGCAGTAACCTTATTGGTATTTTGTTGTAACGTGGTTGTATCTGCCTTCATTCTACCGAAAATATGGAGGATCCACCTTCAGTAAATATGTGCTAAATTCTGTCAGCTGGATATATTTGCTGAAGGATTTCGTTGGAATTCATTTAATGTAAAATTTTCAGCCTTTCTCCGTAGGGTTTACGTTTACGTTCCTTGTTTTTTCAAAGTTTGGTAAACTTTTATGGCTTGACTAACTTTTGTATATAATTTACCCTGATAATTTAGTTTGAAATAGTTTAGTGTCGGTTTCTTAAAGTTTTAGTGAGAAAGCTTTTTATTATTTTTACTGTAATAGTTTTACTCGATTTGAACAAAACAATTTTCGAGGCCTTGTAATTGCCAGTTCACGACTAATTTAATATTCACTGGATTCAATCATAGATCAAGTTCTTCTGTTGAATAAAAATCCAATAATGACGATTCCATATCAGGCAACATGATTTTATTATAACGTACCAACGAACAATATCTGAAAAGAAATACATCCCTATTTGTCTATTACTCAAAGCATAATCTGCAGAGTGAGGTAAAAGGAAGAATAATTCGACGTTATATATACATACAATGTAGGTAAAAGTTTATGGTCTCTGTACTTCTCTCTTTTTAAACAGGTGTTTTCTCACTCCATCTCACGTAAGGTCCATACCGACCATAGACTTTTACCTATACTTAAGCAATTTTGAAACACAAAAATAGCGTGCAGCATCTCTCCCATTGTTGTGCGGAGAGATGCTGCTAGTAAGCCTGGGTGAAATGCTGCATATCTTTTTTGAAAGTTTTTTAAAATACCATTAATATATATATATATATATATTATATATATATATATATATATATATATATTTGTTTTGTTGCAGAAAATGCAAACTAAATATAAAATAGTATCAAATAGAGGTTCGTGGACCCAAACTAATTTGGATGCTGCCATAAATCTTATACAGAACCAAAATGTCAGTATCCGATCAGCTGACCAGTCAGAAAACACCTTAAGAAACAGAATAGCAAAAAACAATTTTTTAAAGCAAGCAATGGGTCCTGCACCATTGCTTGGTTATGACGCTGAGCGAAAATTGGTCCAACACATTAATGCATTACAAATTCGTGGATTTGCGCCTACAAGAAGAGCTGTAAGGAAAATAGCCTTTAACCTTGCTGAGGCGATGGGTATAAAGCACAACTTTAATAAACCAAAAAAAAATTGCTGGTGCAGATTGGTTTAAGTTTAAGTCGTTTATGAGAAGGAATGGTACTCTTTCGGTTCGCAAAGCTCAAGGATTATGCAATGCTCGAGCAGAAGGCATGAACAAGAAGAAATGCAAGGAATACTTCGAGCTCTTACATGAAACGTTAACTGAACACCACCTCATCAACAAACCTGGTAGCATCTGGAACGTAGACGAATCAGGCCTACAACTAAATAATGAACCTGGCATTGTTGTGGCTAAAAAAGGCAGCGATGTACATGTCAGACAATCAACGGAGGAAATGCTGAAGGTGCCTTCTTACCTCCTTTCTGTATTTTTAAAGGTGTCAAAAAACAACCAATTTGGCAAGAATAAATGCCCGCAGGAGCGGCTATCGAAATGAGAAAGGAATCAGCCTACATTGATGAAAACATAATCATGAAGTGGTTTCGAGATCACTTTTTACCACGAAAACCACCGGGCAAGTGTTTGTTACTTTTAGATGGTCATGGCTCACATACGAACTCTCCCGATATTTTGACATGTGCTTCCAATAATGATGTTGTACTTCTATGTTTACCAAGCCACACCACGCAATACTTACAACCACTCGACAGGCCCTTTTTTAAGCCCTTAAAGGCCCACTATAGACACGCAGCAAGCGAGTGGGGAAACGCTTATCCTGGAAAGAAATTGAAGAGGCGTCATTTCGGAGAACTGCTTGCTCAAGCTCGGTCAAAATTATAACACAACATCTAACGCAGATTGGCTTGAGTGCATCAACTGTGCTACATAGATGCATGAAACCTGCACATTGTATGAAGTAAGGTGTAATATGTGTGGCCGTGCAGAATTGAAAAAACAAATTAAAACTAACAAATAAATTGTAAGTGTTTTATTTTTATAAAAATTTATGTTTAGACTGTTAATTTCCATAAGCCATTCTCCCTACCCTTGTGCGGCATCTTACCCACCCAGGTGGGTAAGATGGCCAAAGTAAGTTTCTTTAGTTTTCCGATAATATACAAAAAAACCCTTTTACACAACATTTATTAATATGGGATATACGTTGAAGTAATGATCAACGAATAACCTGGAGATTAGAATTTTTTTAGGCTAAACCTATGTTCATTTTTTTAATGTGAAAAGAAAGGTGCGGCATCTCACCCGGTTTTACCTTATAGAAGAATTCTGAAAATATCGTGGACAGAACACGTCACAAACAAAGAGGTTCTGGGAAGGATGCATAAAGAAATAGAAATTTTAAATACAATTTAAACAAGAAAATTGAAATATCTCGGACATATTACACGTTGAGAGAAATACAACTTACTCCAACTGATTATGCAGGAAAAGATCCAAAGAAAGAGAAGCATAGGGAGGCGTAAAATGTCATGGTTGCGCAACCTGAGAGAGTGGTACGGATGTACGTCAAATGAACTCTTCAAAGATGGATAGCACTTAAAGAAGAAGATTCAAACAGAAATATAAACAAAAACAAAGGAAACATATTAATAAAAATCTTTCAAGCCAAAATATTCAAACGTGCATATTTTACAATGTACCTATTTTGTTCATAACCCGAAGTTATAGATTTTCTAATTAATTTAAATAATTAATTATTAATTATAATAATTATTATTTATTATTAATTACTAATTAACTAATTATTTATTAATTCATCCATTCATTCATTCATTTTATTAATTTTAAGTAGTAAAATTGTTTTTAATCACTGTCCATAGTTTAAGCATAAATAAGTTACACCTCTTCAAGGCACGTTCTTTTTTATTGGTTTATTGTTCTATCAAATAATATTTCAGCTTTGCTCACACACCTTTAAAAAACACTACATTCAGCAGTTACTGGTTTGTGGTATGTGGTATGGTTAATAACACAAACCCAGAATAAGGAATCACATTATCTTAAAACCAGTTTTACTGATATAGTGAGTAAAAAACTTGTCCAACATTTATTCCACTAATAGCAGGTTTTGGGCGTTTTGGATGCAAGTTTTAACGATTTATAACTGGTTTGATTTGGACGAATCACATTGGCAGTTTGTTATGTTGGAATCATTTTATTTTAAATAGGAATTTAAAAATTGAGGGGCTTGGTAGTAAACGACGGTAATGGACAAATTTTGATTTTTCCCGAAATATTGTGTAAAAGATGGCAAGAGACATATAAACGCAGGAAACTTAACTTATTTTATCCTCCGAATAATAGATGACGCCAGATTAATTTCTTAAAATTTGATATAAAAAAATAATATTACGTGTCCGTGATGGCGGAAGACAAAGCAGGTTGTTCAAATCTAAATGGTTTTTTTGATGTTAATGTGACAATTCTGACAGATACTATGATTACGATTCAAATATTTAGTGAAGCTAGTTTCACTAAATAGATTAGATTAGATGCTAGATTAACTTTCTAGCAAGAAGGTATTTTACGTGTTTACATCCACATTCACTTTGTATAAAAATTTAAAAATTTTTAATTGCAAATATGAAATTTTACATGTCAAATACGAAGCAATATGGACTTCAAGAATTTTTTTCTCACACATACCCAGAGTCCAGTACTGCAGCAAAAAGGGAGGAAGAAAAAGACAATAAAGAAGAATTAAATGAACAAAGTTATCAAGAAAAACAAGTTTCTGTTTCAGAAACAAAATGTAGAAAAAGAAAACGCGATTTAAATAAACAATTAAAAACAAAAGAGCTCAGAAATCGCGGAAAAGAATATAAACAATAAAGAGGTAAGGGAAATATTGTTTTATCAAAAACACAAGGTCCACCGTGTACTTGCCTCAATAAATGCTATGAGTTATTTGCATCTCATGAAGAACTGCAGACAATTTTTGTTGATTTTTGGGGCATGAACAGTTTTGAAACACAAAACGCTTACTTACAAGGTTGTATGAGACCTAAAAATATGACTAGGAAGAAAACTAAAGCACTAGTGTCAAAAAGATCTCAAACTTTAAATATAAATTAAAATCACAAGCAAAAGATGTTAAGGTATGCAAAATGGCTTTCCTAGGTATCCATGGCTTACAGAAAAATCAAGATCGAGTTTACAATCTTGAAAACAATTAAAAACTGGATCAAATACTCTAAAATCAGATCTAAGAGGTCGACATTCAAATCATTAAAAAATATTTCCAATTCTGATATACAGTAAAGTAAAACCGGGTGAGATGCCGCACCTTTCTTCTCACATTAAAAAAAATGAACATAGGTTTAACCTAAAAAAAAATTCTAATCTCCAGGTTATTCGTTGATCATTACTTCAACGTATATCCCATATTAATAAATGTTGTGTAAAAGGGTTTTGTTGTGTATTATCGGAAAACTGAAGAAACTTACTTTGGCCATCTTACCCACCTGGGTGGGTAAGATGCCGCACAAGGGTAGGGAGAGAGTAGTTTTAATTTGTTTTTTCAATTCTGTAAGGCCACACATATTACACCTTACTTCATACAATGCATCCATCTAGCACACTTGATGCACTCAAGCCAATCTGCGTTAGATGTAGTTGTGCTATAATTTTCTTAACGCTCTACAGAAACATTACTGTCATGCACCAACTCGTCCTCACTTTAACTTCAAACAAAGTCAGACTCAGATGAAGAACTGTCTTCTTTTCGAGCATATTTTTTTTTCTTTTCATAGCCTCTTACATTTGCATTCTTTTTTTTTTATTACTATTTTCAGTTTTCTTCCCTTTAGTTAATTTCTTTTCTTTATCTTTTTTTTACTCTCAACAAGAGCCAAGCGTTTCTTGGTTTTGTCAGCTCTTACTTCTGGCGAGGTTAACACCTGACTGTTTTCTGCACGGCCACACATATTACACCTTACTTCATACAATGTGCAGGTTTCATGCATCCATCTAGCACAGTTGATGCACTCAAGCCAATCTGCGTTAGATGTTGTGTTATAATTTTGACCGAGTTGAGCAAGCAGTTCTCCGAAATGACGCCTCTCCAATTTCTTTCCAGGATTAGCGTTTCCCTACTCGCTTGCTGCGTGTCTGTAGTGGGCCTTAAGGGCTTAAAAAAGGACCTGCCAAGTGGTTGCAAATATTGCGTGGTGTGGCTTGGTAGACATAGAAGTACAACATCATTATTGGAAGCACATGTCAAAATATCGGGAGAGTTCGTATGTGAGCCATGACCATCTAAAAGTAACAAAGCCCGGTGGTTTTCGTGGTAAAAAGTGATCTCGAAACCACTTCATGAATATATTTTCATCAATGTAGGCTGATTCCTTTCTCATTTCGATAGCCGCTCCTGCGGGCATTAATTCTTGCCAAATTGGTTGTTTTTTGACACCTTTAAAAATACAGAAAGGAGGTAAGAAGGTTAATAATTTTCTATGAAAAATCGTCCTCCTCTTGCAAAGAAATATCGTCTAACCTTTCAATAAAAATCTGCGTAGGGACTAAATAATTGCTTGGCACGTCGTATTGTTGATGTTCCGGGCTGCCCTTTAATATCTTGGGTAACAGCAGCGATATTCTCAGCAGAACTGCTGCTCCGTGGCCGGCCAGCTGTTTTGTGAAAATCTCGTATTGTCGGTTCTCTTCAACACAGTGTTTGTACAGTAATACCAATAACTTTATTATGACTGATACATTTACCTAGTATTGTTTTAGTTGTATATGTATAACCATTCTCCAATTTTGTTTTGATTTTTTGTAAAGTCTTATCTAATGGCATATTTTGTAAATAAAATAATAATTAGAATTGAAACTTTTTAAAAATTTATATATGGTAAGTCCGGGAGAGATGGGCCATCGGTATAGACGGGCCATCCGTCATATTGAAGATCCTTTATTGTGCAGTGTCGGCAACGTTGATTTGTAACATTTAGTCAACGACAGACCTTGTGAACATGGTCATTGCGACGTGTATGCATAAACAAGAGAGATTTTTTACTTAATTATATTTTGTTGGTGAAATTTTTTCCTTGGTGAATTTTCAAGTTGTGTAAGTTTTGACAAAAGCTAAGTTTTTTTTTTATTAATTATGTATTCAACTGTTATATTGAGATTAAACAACTGAACCTAACCTAAAATACCTTATAAAATTTAAACTGTGTGTTCGATGGCGTGGGGCCCATCTCTACCGAACCTTTGGGATAGATGGGCCACAGTGTATCGGTATAGCTGGGCTAATAATAACTATTGGGTTTGTATTATTCAACAATATTTTTTAATAATATGTATTATTAATTAATTTCTATATTGTTTACAGGTTACAATATGCCTTCATATTATAAGCGGAAATCTACTGTTGAAAGAGGTAAATGGAGCGAAGAAGCACTACAAAATGCAGTTGCAGCTATCAGAGAAAATCGCATGGGACTAAATCAAGCTGCATTAGCTTATGGCATACCTCGAAGTAGCATACAGAGAAGAATGAAAAATAATGATCTAAAAAAACACAATCGTCTTGGACCTTCTTCAACTCTTGGGGATGAGATCGAGATGAAATTAGTGCTGCATATTAAGAAATTGCAAAAGTATGGTTTTGCACCCACTCGTGACCATGTACGAACTGTGGCGTTTGAGTTAGCAGAAAAATTTAATGTAAGTCACAAATTCAATAAAAACAATAATAAAGCTGGTTTTGACTGGTTGCAGTCTTTTTTACGTCGCCATCCAGATATATCAGTGCGAAAAGTTGAAGGAGTTTCTTTGGACAGGGCAAAAGGATTAAACCACGAGGTAGTTACACAGTATCTTCGATCTGCTGCTAAGTATTTTAACTAATAGTCAACTAATAAATAAGCCGGGGCATATTTTCAACGTAGACGAGACAGGTTTGCAGTTAAATAACAGGCCTGGACATGTACTCGCGTCTAAAGGATCCAAGAATGTCCCTGTTATTACATCAGGAGCGAAAGAAGAAACGATTTCTGTGATAAGCTGCTGCAATGCTAAGGGCGTATTTTTACCTCCGTATTCTATTTTTAAAGGAAAAAATAGAAAAGAAGAATACGCGAATGGAATGCCACCTGGAGCAATGTTTGTAATGTCCAAAAAATCGGCCTACGTAAATGCAGATATTTTTTTACATTGGCTAAAAAATCTGTTTATTCCTCGAAAGCCTCAGGGCAAAGTTTTGCTGATATTAGATGGACATACGTCCCATACAGCAGCAGTGGAAGTATTAGAATGCGCCGAAAACAACGAAATTTTAATGTTGTGCTTACCCAGTCATACCACGCATTTTCTGCAGCCGTTGAACCGAGCTTTTTTCAAATCTTTAAAGGCTAATTTTTACTCGAGATGTCAAAACTATATCAGAAATAACCCAATAAGAAAAATTACACGTTATCAGTTTGGTGAGTTGTTAGGAAATGCGTGGAAAATCTCAGCAACGGTGAAAAATGGAACCTTTGGATTTGTTGCCACAGGAATTGTACCGTTTGATCCTGATAAAATTCCAGAGCACGCTTTTTTATCCACAAATGAGAGCTCCTCAGCTATAGTAGAAGAACAAAGTAATACAGCAATAGATCTAAATATTTTAGATCAACCAGGTCCTTCACTTGCAGGCATTACTCGAGTCGTTGATGAAGAAACTGCAGCTAGTACGTCTAATGTTGAAGACTCAAGTGTAACACCTGGAAAAGTATTGGACACGTTATCGCCTGTACCCAAAATTGATGCTGCAAAAAAGAATGTAAGGGGCCGAGCAAGAAAAAGTGGCGGAAATTCTTAATTCTTAAGACAAAATTCAAGAAAAGAAGATAAAGAAACAAGAATCAAAAAAGAAGACAGTTTCAAAGCAGCAAAACAAAAGGCGTCAATGTAAAAAGTATGAGTTAGATTCATCTGATGATGATATGAATGCAGATGTGCCAGTTTTAGATGACAGCGAAGACGAAGACGAATTTAATGAAAATGAGTGCATTGGTTGTGGTGAAGATTACAGCAAAACATCCAGAAAAGATGAGTGGGTTCAATGTTTGATATGCAAACACTGGTGCCATGACAACTGTACAAAATTTAAAAATGTTTGTGATTCGTGTGGAAAAATTGCTAGTAAAAAGAAATAGGTTAACATCATTATTTTTATGTGTTTCAAATTAGCACATCTCTACCAATAGCAATGGCCCATCTGTACCTATGTGTTGGTATAGATGGGCCAATAAGAAGTATTTATGTCAATTTCTATAACTTTTATATTGCTTAAGTTACACGTTTTTTATTTTTCACAATAAATATATAAACTATAATAAGTATTATTTTCCAAAATTCGTATCATACACTAGTCAATTTTTCAAGTTATCTGTTTGAGGAAAAAAGTGGCCCGTCTCTCCCGGACTTACCCTACCAAATATACCTTCAGTTAAAAGTACATCTCTGTAAAAACGATTCCGTGTCACAGGGATACTCCCAAGATATCTATGCAGAGAACTTCAAAGAGAAACACATGTGCAGATTCGTTACATACCCCACTGGGAAGAGTTTTATAGTGACATTCTCTGTAGAAACTCAGTGAAAGATAAGACTTTCATTAAAGTTTTATTTTGATTGCTTTTCTTAGTTCGTAATAAACGATATGTATAAAATTGGTATTTTAACTATTACAAAATTACTGCAAATATAATCATTTGTGTAAAATATTCCGCACTTAACCCAAAAGTAACTCTTTTTATGGCATGATTGTTGCACTTATTGTTTCAAGGATTAAGTAAACAGCCATATTGACACAAATCTAAATAAAACTAAGAGAAGCACTTAAAGGAAAAATATTAAAGCAACGTGTGAGCAGTCCTCCATCGTGAGTCTCCCCAGATCGCGGAAAAAGAAGTGCCTCCAAGATGTGGGTGGTATTGAGGAAATAAAATATTTAACTTTAACTACAACTCCTACAACTACAAACAAGATTTAAATCACACATCGAATCAAATAGGATTAAAAATGAATCTCGATAAAACAAAGATCTTAAGCAACAGCCTAGAAAACATCACGATAAATAACATCAATATATAAAAGGTAGAACGATATATATATATCTAGGACATGCATGAAAAGGAAAATCAAACCCTAGAAATTAAAAGGACACCATTGTCATGGGCTGCTTTTAGTAAGTTGAGCTTCATTTTAAATATCAGAAAAATCCCAATTCACTTAAAACGAAAAACCCATGACACTTGTATACTACCAGTTGCAACTTTGGATTGGAAACTATGGCAATAACAAGAAAAATGGCAGAACAATTAAGAGTAACTCAACGGGCCATGGAGAAGGCCATGTTAAATATAGCCTCAGAGACAAAATTCCTAACACCGAAATACGTCGAAGAACTAAAGTAACCGACATCATGAGAAAAATAGGGACACTGAGATGGCAATGGGTAGCACATGTAGCAAGACAAGACACCAACAGATGGTCTCATAAAGTGACATTCTGGAGACCTCGAGAAACAAAAAGAAGCGTGTGAAAACTCAAAAAGAGATGGATAGGTTAGGTTAGGTTAGGGAGGCTTTAATATATAACAGATGTAGCTGGAAAGCCGTGGACAAGAATTGCAAAAGATAGGGAAGTGTGCAAACAATTGGAGGAGGCCTATATGCAATAATGGATAAATGAAAACTGAAGAAGAAAAGAACTACAACTAGCCTAGTGTTGTGCAGAGCAATATCAGTACTGAGTTTAGATTTAAAATAAATGATATAGGCAAGGTAACTGTCAAAAACCACACAAGCAGAGTTAAATCAACCAAAATTTTTTGTTACTGCGAATGGAAGCCAACAGAAAGGTATCTATTATGATCTTGTCTAAAACTTCTTTGTCTTAAATGATTATCTCTGTCCTACCAATTCTAAAGGTTCATCGGATATCCAGGTGCATATGGTTTGTTGTTTGTTTTGGCAGCACTGTTTTTGTCATCTGCATAAGCGCATTTTTACTTGTGATCATAAATTTCTGCTGTGGAGGTATGCATGTTTTCAAATATGGTCGACATGTTTTTTTCGACAATGTTTTTTAGAGCTACTATACTCTTTATTTGGAGAAATATTTTAGTGGCTATTCTCTTCTTTCTTGTGATTATTCTTTTTTTTTGGCGATGAATTTACCTCTGTACTTTAAAGGTGGGGTGGTTTTTTAACTTTTTAGAGGTTTATTTAGTCGTCGTATTTTACGAAAAATAGCTTCAAGTTTAAAAAAATGTGATTTCGAGAAAAATTTCGCGTGGTAAAAGTATTTTACTGTAATTTTCTAAAACAAAATGGCCATATTAATTTTGTTACCTCTAATGAACGAGTCAGAGCTTTTTTTTTCTAACTATGCTCTCTTTTGAGTGTCGCTACTCCTTCTATTGGCTTAAACAATACGAGCTTCGTTGATATTATCCGACCAACTCGTTACTATTTCTCCAATTTTTATTTTCATCTCCAATTTTATTGACGAACTGAGTAATTCAGAATTGTTTTATGCAGTTAACTGATAACCTTTGAATTTTTTGTTCATATTACCCTTGTTTCAATGCGTCCCCTAACCTCGACTGCCTCTTACATGATCATCACATCTAGGCCTTTTTTCCGACTTTTAAAACAACAATTTTCGATAAATTTCAACAATATAAAACAAGTACTTGCTTTTATAAGTTTTAGAAAGCAATTGAAAGAAAAGAAATTTAGAAAGCTCAGAGGCATACCGTTAAATACAGCTATAACTTCGTTTCGATTTCGAATTTTTTTCTCGAAAGTATTTTCAGATAGGCAAACCTGTAGAAAAAGTTAAGTCCTATAGAACTATAAGTCTACTTTCAGTGATGTCAAAGGTTTTTGAAAATTACTACTAGACAGTACAGCCAATCCTCGTACAACAGCAGCTAATACCCAACCACCAGTTTGAATTTAGACAACAGCATGCTACCATTGAGCAAATTCACCAAATCTGCAATTCCATAAACAAAGCCTTAGACGAAAAGAAATACTGTTCTGCAGCCTTTTTGGCTATTTATCTCGCAGGCTTTTGATAAAGTCTGGCACACTGGCCTACTATACAAAATAAGACAAGTCCTTCCTCTTAACTACTTTCTAATTCTCAAGTCCTATTTTTTCCACCGGCATTTCCTTGTAAAAGTAAAGGATCAGTGCACTAACTTATATCCAATTAAAGCTGGAGTACCCCAGTGTACCGTCCTTGAACCTGTTCTCTACCTACTTTATACAGCAGATCTCCCTAGAAATCAAAACATCGTCACAGCCACATACGCAGACTTCACAGCAATCCTTGCGGCTCACTCAAACCCGTATATCGCTTCACAACTGCTCCAGACCAATCTCGACAAAATAAAGATTTGGTTACAAATATGGCGAATTGAAGTTAACGAAAGCAAGTCAGTACATATAACGTTAAATTATCAAAAAGGTTCATGCCGAATCGTCTCATTAAATAACCAAACACTACAATAAAAGGATGATGTAAAATACCTAGATATGCACCTGGACTGCAGATTAACGTGGAAGAAACACATATTCACGAAAAGAAAACATTTGGGTCTGAAACTCAGTAAAATGTACTGGCTAATAGGAAAAAGATCACAACTGAATTTGTACAATAAAATCCTAGTATACCAGTCAGTGATAAAGCCAATTGGAGCTATGGGATCCAACTGTGGGGATCTGCGTCAAGATCCAATATCGACATCCTGGAGAGATTCCAATCGAAGACCGTCTGCATTATCACAAATGCACCGTAGTACATGTCCAAGGAATTCATCAATCGCGATCTTCAGATGAAAACTGTCAAAGAAGAAATTGCCAGTTACTCCCAAAAATATGACAGACGACTGCAAAACTACCCCAACAGGCTAGCGAAGAACCTTATGAGGCCCCAGGTAAACAGAAGGCTAAATCGTCTTACTCCAAGCAATCTACCAACAAGATTTGAAATTTTTTTTTATTATAAAGATTATATATTAGAGTCACAAATAATTTTGTTACTAAAATTATGATTTAATAGATTATTGTCACCGGACAGTCTCCTGCAAGTCTCCTGTAATTTTAATTAAACAATTTACTTATTGTAATCCTTATTACAGGTTGTAAATAAATGGGATGTTAAAAAAAAACTAACGAAAAAACAAACATCGATTTTTTGAAAATTTAGAGAAAAAAAGTCCCCTTAAAGATTATTTTAAACTGAGAACTATTTGCCGAAATTGTAGCCAACTTTCTGTGTAACAAAAGAATTTTATAAAAACTCACATGATGACAAATTTTTATTTATTTTCATTGCTACTATTTAGTGTATGTGCGTACTATATTAGAGTTCCGCTAAATATATTTTCCTTTAGTTTAATGCAGAAGTGCAGCAGAACTAAGTGAAAAAGTTTAAATGCATATTTTGCAACTATGTAAATCTAGTTACATGGAAATGAGATTTGAACCGAGTCCGTGAAACTGGAAAATGTACTTACGATTTGTTTGTTTTTTAACACAGGTCGGCTTTGCCTAAGCTTTTAGAAAATTTAACAGTCGTAATACATAAAACCAACGAAGGTATTTTAAAGTTTGGCCATTGTTATAGTTTCCTCGTTTAAGTACAGAATTAACAGAATTTAGACTTTATTTATACATCCGTAATACTATACTCATCAGTACATCACTTTTTATCTATAAAATGTGAAGCTTTTTTAAAGGATATTAGCGTGGCTCAGGAGGAAAGGCTAGAGGTATGTCAAATACTTCTCTATTAAAAATTTCATACATAAATCTACTCCGTAATGTATATAATATATCTGCGTTTCTGTGTAAAAAAGTAAACTTTATTATTTCCTGTACAATATTAATTATTAGTAAATACATTACATGTAAAAAAGAAACAACAACTAAAGCTTATATTCTAGTTATAAAAATTACAGGCAACAAGTAATAATGGCCATAAAATTGACAATGGTAAAATTAATGAATGGACCGCAGGAGTGTGACGTCACAACTGTCACATTGTCATTATTACTTTCCAAACAAAAGTTACAATGTCCAATCAAAAGACTTTTTTAATTTTCTAAAGTTAACATTTTGCTTCCTCTGCTGCTTTTTCTTGTAAGCATAGTGTTTTTTTAACGTAATACCATCATAATTCGGAGTTCTATTTCAATTCACATGAAATATAGTTTAAAAGTTTAAATTAAAGAAATTCTAACCTTACTTTATTGATACATGCATTTTATTGATATTAGCATAAAACAATGTGCTTTATTAGTTACACAACCTTGTAAAATTGTTGTAGTAACTATTAAGAATACTTAAATATTGCAAAAAGCGGAAAGATTCTATAAAATAAATGAAAAAATAACTAAAACTACAAATTATCCACACTAAACAAGGTTTGTGTGGAAAGTGAAACTGACAGATGTCAATAAAATCTACGTCATCACTCCTGTGGTCCATTGCCACTGTCAAAAGACCTCACCAGTATGTCTAACATGAAAACAAAAAAAAATTAATGTTTTGAGTGTGGCCTAAGAAAATAAGAATATGAGATTATAAATATGTTGATTTTATATTATAAGAAATAGAAATACTATTAACGAAAAACAAAACAATAGTTTTTCTTTACATCTCCCCCCCTCCTTGGAGAAGAAATTTAAAACAAGAATTGAACGTTCACTAAATATTTTTTTCAATACTGGAGTAAGTTTAGTGATATGAAAGATGTTTGATTCTGTTTTCCTATGCCCAGTATCGATTTCATAAATTAAATTGGAAATCGTCTTTAATATTTTGTATGATCCAATCCATAATAATTCGTCTAACTTCTTTCTAGTTAGGCGGTTACTGTTCTCCACATATACTAAAACCCCAATGTTCAAATCAATTTTCTTCCAATGTAGATCAAACTGGTTTTTATTGTAATCATGTGATTTTTTGTATTTGTCAACGGAATTACTATCTAGTTCGAGATCAGCATGTGTGACTTTAGATGTTGGTTCATGTTGCAGGATGCTCATGTTGAGATAAGTTAAATGTCAAGTCTTCAATTCTTCATCTGTTCTAGCATATATGTTTAAATTTTCTAAAGGTTTGTGATTTGAATATCCTATAAACTCTTTTCCAATGAGCAGAATATTGTGCACAATTAATGAATTTATAAAAGAAGGAAACAAATTATTGAAAAATAATTAAGTACCAGAAACAATGGAGGATGACAAAGAAAAACGTAGGATAATAGAGGAATATCATAACCACCCGATTTTTGGAGGTAATGTAGGAAATAATAGGCTCATAAAGAAACTAAAGGCAAGATTCAAATTGAGAAACATAGAAAAAGTAGTAAGAAAATACGTTAAACAATGTCATAAATGTCAAATTAACAAACCGAAGAGGCTACATGTCGAGGAATTTGTGATATCGGACACTTCTTCAAAACCATGGGACATAGTGTACATAGACACGATAGGTCCATTCCCTAGAAGTAATGAAGGCAATAGATACTGTATCACAAGGCTGTATGAGCTGACGAAATACGCAGTTAGTACACCAGTGTGCAACAAAGAAGCCAAGACAATAGCTCGCGAAATTTTCGATCCTTTTATACCAACTTACGGACTCACGAAACAAATCAGAACAGACCAAGGCACAGAGTACAAAACTAAAGTAATGCATAAACTAACAAAAATGCTAAAGATAGAGCACAACTTCTCAACGGCGTACCATCCACAATCGACTGGAAGTTGTGAAGACATACATGAAGACATACATACACGTTTGTTTATAGCATTAAATAAGTTAAATAGCTGGAAAATAACGGGAGTAGATCAATATTATTTAGAATTAAGAATTAAGAGTTAACAGTGTAAGCTAGTGTTGTCATCTGTCAACTGGGTACTCTCTATATTTGTACTTAGAGAACCAATAAAGCAACTATGAGTATCCAATGAGTTATAGTTAATCAACCACATGCAGGAGGTAAACTACTCCTAGAGTTCGACTATATGGAACTCTTGATGGAAGCAATCCAATAAACATTAAAGGATTATCCAGCGATATTATATTTCGTAGATGATAGTCTTGAAATTGAGATTGAGTGGGAGATTTATGTCTGTGGATGCTCCTATTGATGTGAGTTGTGGATGAGGGCTTGGTTCAAACTAGAGAGCTCAGCGGGTCTACTTGCATCATCACAAAGGCGTATTGATCTGGAGACAAGGATATTAATAACTGAATTAATTTGTGAAGATGGATGGTGAGAGTTGGTATGCAAGTTACAATGCCTATGGTGAATTTTTGATTAACAGAGTGATGAAAACCTTGGGATTGGTTTATCTTTATGATAACGTTTAGAAACGGTAAGGATGAATCAGTTTCCACTTCCATCGTGAACTGGATACTAGGATGTATACCATTCAGATGGATTTGAAAAGACACCAAATTACTAATAAATGAACAAAATGGTTTTGGACAAAACCTATCTAGGATAGACAACATATTAGACCTGAAAAGTAATATTTACGATTCTCTGGCAACCAAACAACATTGTATCGCAGTATTTTTTGACTTAAGAAAAGCATTTAATACATGTTGGAGATACAACATTTTAAAAAAAGTCACGAAATATTCATGAAAATTGTCTTCATTTTATAAAAAACTTCCTAGAAAATAGATCGTTTCGTGTAAGATTTAACAACTACTATTCCAAAAAACAGAAAAATAAAACGGGATCCCCTAAGGCTCAATTATTAGCCCAACACTTCTTAATTGTCATTAATGACATAATCAAAAACCTCAAAAAACGTTTAAAAGCACGTTTATATGCAGGTGACTTCGTTGTTTATATAAAAGGCAAAGATAATAATTTAACTTCAACAAAATTCTGTTTTAAGTTTTTTATAAAAACTCGAAAATATAATTCTTTCTGGTTTTTATAATTCTCGATTATAAAAACCGTAGGTATGGTATTCTCAAAAAAAACTTTTTAAATAATCCTAATCTCAAGTTTTTCGATACATCATTATTCTTCAAATCACGTGTGAAATTTTTATGTGGTTTGATATTGAAATGAATTAACTTACTTAGAAAAAACACATTAGGCAATTAATGTTGACTTGTAATAATAAACTTAATCTAATTAGAACATTTTCAAATAGATACTGGGGCTCTGTGATTGCGTTACTCTGCTAACAGTTCATAGAACTTTAATGAGAGCAAAAATTGATTACGGATCAATTGCTTACGCCCCTGCATCCCCATATTGTTAAAACTGCTACACTTTATACACAACACAGCACTTAGAAACTATCTCTTGGAGCATTTCGAACATCACCTGTAGAAAGTTTATATTGCGAAAGTTTGAAACAAAATTCAAAGGCCAAGAAAAAAGGTGGCGTACTTCAGAAAAGTACAATATTAATGAAGCAATCATATTTTGGTATACATTAGGGTTAACATCTCCTTGTTTGATAACAGCACAAAATTCCTCTAAAATAGCTGTATAACAAATCGTCACCATTGGGGAGTTTATATGACGAGATATGCGAACACAAGGCCAGTCCCATATTTTCGGGCTAATTCTCTATGGTCCTTAGGCACAATGATTCCGTAACATTCTTGTCATTGTTCGCAGCCGGTACATGAGACATTCCGCTATTATTACTTTAAACCTTTTCATACTGGAACAAGCTACATAATGTATATACCCAATAAATAAAGTAGACATGTTAGCGTTTAACCCTTGTATTTCCGACATTTCTATTAAAAAACAGTCAACAAACTTTAGTTCTATTTAGGAAAACACAATTTAGAAAAATGTATCGACCCGTCCAATGAAGATTCTAATTACCCATTTTTTATACTTATACAGTGTGTAAAGCCAAATGCTTCATTATTTAGGTTACTGTACATATTTATAAAAAATCCCGAAACACGTCAAATTTAAATTATAACTTGACATTATTTAACGTGAAAATGCAACCCCTACCTTCAACCCCTTAGAATGACAGGTACAATTCCCAATTTTTAAAATAGGAAGTATAGGCTTGTGATATATCGTTTGAAAGGTCTTTTCATTCTCCTTTAAAAAATGTTGTCGCTTCAAGTTTATTAAGATTATCAGGATAAAAATAAATTAAAATCATGTGGTTACCGAAATCGCTACATACAATCAAAAACTAAAGTGTAATGCAAAACGTAATAAAATGTAGAACACGAAAAAGAACTATGAATGTTAATAAAGTAGATGTTCAAAATGTTCACCGCGAACGTCTTGGCAACGTCCTAATCTCAAATAAAACTGTCTTCTAACATTATTTAACATAACAGACGTGATCGACCTAATCGCAAGCGTTGTTTGTTCTTTTAAGTCATTTAAATCGGTTTAGTTTTGTATACATGGCTCTTCACATATCCCCATAAAAAGAAATCTAATAATGTAAGATCAGGTGATCGCGCTGGCCATTCAATCGATCTTCGCCTCTCTATCCACCGATTGGGAAATATTGTATCGAGATACTGCCGGACATTAAGTTGATAATGTGGTGGTGCTCCATCCTGCTGAAACCATATCGTATTCGCTGGAACTTGAGGGTTTCCTGGATCAGGATATAAATTTGCCAACGTTGGAATGACATCATTTTGTAGTACCAAATAGTAGCCAAAGTAGTGCCAAATAATTGTTGCCATTTAAGTTGCCCTCAAATGAAAAAGTGACCAATGATATTGTTTCCTACAATCCCTGCCCAAAAACTAACGTTTTGAGGGTATTGAGTGTGTTCTTCTCTCATTCCAGTTGAGGATTTTTCGTGGCCCAGTAGCGGCAATTTTGCCGATTAGCATGACCGTTAAGTGGAAAAGTTACACTCATCAGAAATCATAACGTCTTCTAATTGGATAATATTGTTATCCAACATGTCCATCATTTGCTCACAAAAAAAAGTTCTCCTATCAAAATCCTCTTCCATGAGCTCCTGAGTAGGTATCATCTTATAGACATGCAAACTTTATTTTCTTTTAATATGTTTTACTATCGATGTATGCTTAGCATTGAATGTAGTGGATGCCTGTCTACTCGATGTATGTGGATTTTCCTGAAACTCAAGCAACACATCTAATTTGAGTTCATCACCCAGTGCATTGGCAGCTTCTTTTTTTATCTGCCTTACATGACCAAACTCGCAAAAATGCTTCTCTATTTTACTTATTGTTCCTTGGTATATGTGCGGTAAATTAGGAAATTTCTCATGAAATAGGCGAGTTACTTTCTGTTGTGTTCGGGTGTTATCTCCGTAACCGATCATTTGTAAAACTGTTATTTTATGCATTTCCGTTAATCTATACATTTTTCAGAATTGAATTGAACGAACTTTTTACTTAAATTAAAATACTGATAACTTAAATAAAACAATTTGCTAATGCGTGTTAAAATAACGTTGCCACGGAAAAATTCATACCGAATTTTAGTTCTATG
Source organism: Diabrotica balteata (assembly GCA_918026665.1). Taxonomy (NCBI): domain Eukaryota; kingdom Metazoa; phylum Arthropoda; class Insecta; order Coleoptera; family Chrysomelidae; genus Diabrotica; species Diabrotica balteata. The sequence continues at coordinate 9,436,919 of OU898285.1, forward strand.
CAAATTTTTGTAACCTGTCCCCCAATTTTGGACTAACTTGAGTGGGCTAATAATATTTCATAGCCTATTTTTTATCAATAATGTATTTTTCTATTATAAACAGAATAAACAGAAAAAAGTCTAATGGCAACAAAAAATATATAATATAATCAAAGCTAAATAAAGTCACCAATGTACAATACCGTTTTCTTTCTGAAGATATTTAAATATCAGCGAAATAATATCAAAGCGTTCACAATAATAGGATAAAAATAATTCTAGATTGCACTGAAGGCGAGAAAACACATTAAATCCATTTGAAAGAATTTCAAAGTTTTTTTCTTTGCTTTTCTTTCGAACTTTAAATAACGGGCGTGCATGATTTGGACGCTAAATTTAAAATTCGACACTGAAAAAATAAATTACCTGTTTCTGCATACATGATTTGGACGCTGGGTGTAATCGAATTGTAAATGGAAAGTCAGGTAATAAAATTCTAGATATTAACTTGATAAGGTTTATTTGTCACTTTGAAATAAATACGACATACATTTTACGAAATGGAATCGATCGATACAGTTAGTTTGATTACTCATGTATCCTATTTCTAACGAACATAATTTTTTTTCTACTCTTTGGATCTTTAAGTCTATTACTTTCACTATTACAGACACTATTAATTTTAATGTAAGTTTCAGTTTAAATATTTTTTAAAACATCAATAAAATGGAAAATATTTGGATGTGCATGGTAATAAAATTATCATTAAAACGCGAGTGGAACGATTCACAAGCATTAGTTGTTAACTGTAAATCTCTCATCATCGCAGCCCACATCTCCGACGGAAATGTTGCGTGGTCGCCAATGTAGTTGTCCAATAAGTAGTCGGAAAACTTTTCAATTTTTGAATCCTTTGGTTGAATAGCCATAAAATCATATATGAAAGATTCTTCGACTTTTGAGGGAGGTAAAAATGGCAGCCAGAAATATATTTCAGATATTTAGATATTTCACTGTCTGCCAATTTATATTCCCGAATTAAGCCACAACCACCGATATTACGATACCAAGCTTGCATAAAATGAAAACGTCACCCTTTAATGTGCACATTTGGAAATTCAAAATGCCCAGCATTGTGGATAGCAATTTCAAAATCGGAGAAAATGATTTTTGGATTGAATTTTAGACCAATTACTTCACATTTGCGTTTCAAAAACATTAAATAGTTTTATATAGGTTTGTTCGATTTGTCGGAAAGTAACAATAACTCAATGGTATATAATGTCCATTGATAAATACATGTATGGTAAAAAATTGCTTGAAATATTGAGCACAGTAACTAAATGTACCGTCCATATAAATCGTTTCACCGCCGCAGAAAACGCATGTTAGTGTTACACGAAAAGATGATAATGTTAGAACTTAGTTCAACCGCAAATATAAAATTCTCGTCTTTAAGTGTTTTGATATTCATAATATTTACCAATATAATATTTATATTTATATTTGATTTCGTATTAAATTAACGTCTTTAACAGACATGTGGCTCAAGCAATCTACATTTTCTTTCAACGCACTATGTATGATTTTGGACGGCCTTTCGGTCAAATTATCCTTAGCCTTCCTTTTGGCACTGCTACGCACAATCTGTCTATTAAGCGTCTTGATATCACACTCGTGATTATGTTTTAGATTACTTCGGATCACTAACTTTTCTGACCCTTTCGTGAATATCTTCGCTTTACATGACCGTTTTACGCACCTCCAATACGTTTCTCCCGATTTTAGTACTTTATTCTTGAGAAAAAGTAAAACTGTTCACTTTGAGCAAAATTTTACCACAATTACTTACTAACGTTGAAATTTCCATGTTCACTTTTCACTATTCTCCGACAAACTAATAACTAGTAACTAAGTAAATTTCAATGACCATCATTAAACCCTAATTATATCTAATATCTGGTACCTGCGATAATCCTTCCGGCAGCGTCCAAAACAAGGGTACTTTTAAGACCTCAGGTACTTCAGCGTCGAAAACATGCCCGCCCTAAATAACACCAATTATTAGTAGTTAAAAATTCGTTTTTTGTTTTAATTCTTAAGGTAAATATAAATATCGGTTTTCAAATTGTATAAAATTACGCTGATATGATGGAAGATTTTAGGATCTTAACAAAATTAGCATTAAAAAAAGTAATTTTTCGGACGTTAAATAGAATTATTTCGTTACTCAATAAGATTACTGATTACAGGCTCGTTTTCACAATTTTTTGCAAATGTGCCTTGAAAATTGGTATACGTGTTGACATAACTGGTATCATTTTAATGTATAACTTCACAATTTTCACAACAATGTCCTTATAATACATTTCAAGAAGTTTAATTTCTTACGACATTCTTGTAAAATGTCTTTGATGTATGCTGTAAAGGTACATTTTTTATCTAGAGAGTTTCCGAGATATTATATGTAGGTGATTAAAGCAAGATTAATGTCATTCAATATTTGCTACAATATAGGCTTCAATATAGGCTACAATAGTTGCCTTGTATACCCTCAAAGTTTAATTATTCGAACATTCAACCTTATATTGATTTAATGTCATCCAGTTCTATGGTGGTAAAATTTGGAATATTTTGTTGGGTGAATTTTCGGTTTATCCGGAAAGAAATTCAAACATAGATTACTTTTTAAACTCTTATCACAACTTCTTGCATGTGTGTAAAAGACGAAATTATCAGCGTACTGAATAACATTTGCATTAGGTGAAATATCATGTAAATCATAAGTATGTATATATTAAAAAGTACTGGCGATAAAACCGATCCTTGTGGTAAACCCTTTGTTATCAACCAATATTCAGATATAACGTCGTTATCTTTCCTAATTTCTATTGATTTATTTATATGGAGTTTGAGATTTCACACAAGGACACAACGAAAGATGGAGAGATCAATGCTTGGAATAAGCCTAAGAAATAGAATAAGAAACGAGGAAGTTCGTAGACGAACCGGAGTGGAAGACATTATCGAACATATTACAAGGCAAAAATGGAGATGGGCAGGACATGTTGCAAGAATGAAAGACGACAGTTCGACAAAAAATTGCTTGATTGGAGACCACGGGTGGACAAGCGAAACCGAGGAAGACCCCCAACGCGATGGACCGACGACCTCAAAAGAACGGTGACCAATTGGATAGCAGAGGCGCAGAACAGAAGCAGATGGAGAAGTCTAGAGGAGGCCTATGTTCAACAATGGACAACTCAGGGCTGATTGATGATGATGATGATGATGGTGTTTGCTATTTCCTCTAGAACTTGTAAGTTGATCATTTTATTTCGTGGTATAGACCAGTCTATACTATCATAAGCTAATTTATGTCAAGAAATAATAAAGCTTGGTAGTAATTTAGAGAAAGACAAAGCTGTATATCTGTAACTAATTGACTAACAGCATCACCAATCCCATAGTCTATTTTTAAACCGTACTGACTTTGAGGAAAAGCATTGGTGTTATTAATATCTAGAACAACTATTTGAAGACCAAAAACATAACACCTTTGAGCTAGAAGAGGCAAATTATGGACCAAGAATATTACAGCAGAAAGTTTATTCCATAATAACACAGTTAAAGGATGACAAAGTCCTGATAATATACAAGCAGAACTACTCAAACTGGAGAAATACCAACAGAGTGGCTGAAATCTGAGTTTATTGTACTTCCAAAAAAACCAGGAGCCAAAAAATGCCAAGATTACTGTGTATAAGCTTCCTGAATCATCTCCTAAAACTGTTCCCAAAGATAATTCATAAGAAAATCTATAAGCTGTATGAAAGTCAAATTTCGCCCAACCAGTTCGGGTTCACAAATGCTGTTGATACTAGAGAGGCTTTGATCTTAGTACAAGTCTTATTCCAGAGATGCAGAGACGTCAACTGCAACATATACGCATATCTGGTTGATTACGAGGAAGCGTTTGATCAAGTACAGTACGCCAAGATGATGAAAATACTAAAAGAAGCAGGAATTAACAACCAAGATCTGAAAATAATTAGAAATCTTTACTGGAATCAGACAGCAAATCTTAGAGTTGAAGGTGAACACACTATGCAAAAATCATGCACGGAGTGCGGCAAGGCTGTATTTTGTCTCCTCTAATCTTCAATCTGTAGTCTGAAAGAATATTTATCGAAGCTTTACACGAAACTGAAAAAGGTATTCTACTAAATAATTCCCGGCTAAACAACATTAGATATGCAGATAACACCATAGTATTTGTACACAACTTAGAAAACCTGCGTGTTCTTATGAAAAAAATCACGCATTGCAGTCAACAATATGGACTCAATATAAACGTTAAGAAGACAAAGCTTATGATAACTAGCAAGAAAAGGATAACAGAAGGTCAACTCTACAACAACGCTGTCATTCCAATTTGTTTTTGACAATTCTTTCAAATATTTTTAATATACACGGTAATAAAGAAATACTCTTTGTTCAGATGCTGGAACCTATGAGCACTCCCTGCAAAATTTAAGCATGCAGATGTCATTGATAGAAAATTGTTTCTTGACTAAGGTTTGTGATCTTGTCATAAACGTCCTTTTTATGCGCTATATCGGACATTCCGCTTGGATTAGAATTCACTGATATTCCAAAGCAGCATCTTCAGCAAGTGAAGCACTTGGTTTTGTTTAGCTTGCTTATTGTTGTCGAGTTGTAGTTGTTTGTATGACAGGGATTCATCTATTCAACACTTTGCCATCGAAATCCTGCATACTGTAATAGTCAGCGCCGACTCAAGACTTGCCCTGGTGATCTCCAGATCAAACCTAAGCGTAAACATTAACAATTTTCATTGGTGTGCAAATTATACATACTGCCAGGTGATAGTTTTTTTATCTACGGCAGAGGTCCCTGATCTGTATAGGATTTTCGGATATCTAGAGAGTATCCACCATTCGCAATAGAAATGACAAAATTCTCAGAGCGGTAATAACTTTCAGATTTATCCATACGGCTCACACTCCCTCTAAGAAAAAAATTCACTAGTCCCAGATACCTACGGTATCAAAAGGATTGATCTCTGGTGGGACTCTTTCTGTGTTATCGAGCCTTTTGGTATGCTGAAGGTATATCTGGTATGTCCCAAAAATTTTGGTACACATCTGGACGCCGCGTGGAGTAAGCTCTTTGCATGGCCTTATAGAGATGTTAATTTAGACAGAGTTGTTTTTAGGTTCTCTAGGAGGTTTTTGGGAATAACACCAGTACTGTCTGGGTACTTTCCATTCTCTATTTTCTTCTGATTTGTATTACTTGGTCTCTGTACTTGGTAATCTTTCTTTAACACGCAAATTATCGTGTTAGGTATCGCCACATCAATAACTGTTGTTTGATTATAAAGTTTATTTACCAGTATGAGATTCACTAGTATAAAGTTTATAATGTGCCACTAGTTGGTCTGTGAGCACCGTGCAGTTCCAGTATATCTTGTAGTTGTCATGGACGTATTGATAGTAAGGAAGCTGGTCGGTTTAGAAAAGTCCCAGTTTGTCAGCTAGTTCTTGATGGTTAATCTTTCGTACTGAATCATGGCGTTCTTTATAATGTGTACCGACAAACGCCTGCCAGCAATCAGTAATATGTTGGATTGTTTCTTGGGCTTGGCATCCATATGGGCGTATGTCATTTTGGACTCGAGGATCTTTAACAATATATTTCAGGTACTTTTTAGTTGGAATAACCTGATCCTGAATGGCAAGTAGGAAACCCTCAGTCTCGGAAAACTTCTTTCTTGATATAACTATAATTATAATTAATACTTTGGTCGTTATTATTTCTAAAAAAATATTATTTCAGTTACACATCATAAAAGATCATCATTAAAAACTATTTTTCTATTCAACGACGGAAGACTAACCAGATTCAACATACATAATGGCACATCATCGGCAATTGATATTTCTCTGTGTGACCCAGTTCTGTCCACTACGTTAACATGGGACGTTCTACCCAACTTACATGGTAGTGACCACTACCCCATTATAATTTCTTTAACGCATCAAAAAACCACAAATATCGAATCGCTTATCTCAAAATGGAATATTGAAAATGCTGATTGGACTAATTTTACCAAACAGATCGAACAGGACATTAACCAAACCAACTTTACATCATCAAACAACATTGACAAGTTTTTAAGTACATTTTTACAAATCATCACAGCAGCCGCAGAGACGTATGTAAGGAAAACAAAAATTAAAAAAAAAACATAAACCTCTTCCGTGTTGGACATCTGAATGCAGCCTAGCTACAAGAGCGTATAAGAAATCTTTCAATAAACTAAAGCATCATAAAACAGACGAAAATATAACGGACTACAAAAAACGAAGAGCTGAGGCAAAATACATTCTAAAAAGAATAGAAAAGAATCCTGGAGAAAATTCATCTCATCTCTAAATACCTCTTTAAGCATAAGTACAGTTTGGAGAAACTTAAGGAAAATCTCTGGCAAAAGCCAACCATATAAGATTCTCTTTTTAGCAAAAAATAACGAAATAATAGTAAAAGAAAAGAAATCGTAGATATGTTAGCAGACCAATACGAATTAAATTCCAGTGACGAAAATTACACTGATTATTTTAAAATACATAAAAACAACGTCGAAAAAAAACGTATTGGGATTCGACAGACATGAGATTCACAACCTTAACGTTCCTTTTTCCTTCATTAGAACTTGCTGAAGCCTTAAACTCTTCCAAAGATTCAAGCCCAGGACCAGACGGTATGCCCAGCATTTCTACTACATCTACCAGACAATGGAAAAAATTTATTTACTAGACCTTTATTAATTTTATCTGAAGTAACCAGGTTTTCCCATCAACTTGGTCCGAAGCAATAATACTACCACTTCTTAAACCTGAGAAATTCCGGACATCACCTGAGTCATATCGACCAATATCTTTAACTAATATTGTATGTAAAGTGTTAGAGAAAATGGTAAATAAAAGGCTGATATGGTATTTAGAACAACAAAAACTCCTTATTCCACAACAAAGCGGATTTAGGCAATATAGATCCACTATAGATAACCTAATAGACTTAGAGTCAGGAATACATGAAGCATTTGCAAATAAGCAAGATTGTATCGCAGTTTTTTTTTATATTAATAAAACTTATGATACTGTCTGGCGATACAATATCATATCAAAATTGCATAATTGGAATATCAGAGGCAATATGTTAAAATTTATTTCCAATTTTCTTCATTCTCGCAGCTTCATAGTTCGATCAGACAACGCTAACTCAGATATAAAATTTCAAAAGAACGAAATACCACAAGGATCAGTTATAAGTTCAACCCTTTTTCTAATAGCCATAAACGACATACTTCAACAATGCTCACCGATTGTTAAAGGAAGATTATACGCTGATGACTTAGTTTTATTTGCCAAAGGAAAAAACTCTACATCTATTCAAAAACATTTACAACAAACAATTAATCAGTTAGAATCATGGTCTAGGACTATCGGTTACAATTTTCACCGACAAAAACTAAATGTATTTTATTTACACGAAACATAACACTCTAACTCCACATCTAAAGCTATATAATCGAACCCTTAGTTTCACAAACAATATCAGATTTTTAGGTATGGTTTTCGACCAAAAGCTCTCCTGGAAAAAACATACAGAAGAACTTAAAAATCATGCCAAGCAGGACTGAATTTTATGAAAACTATTTTCAGCAAAAACTGGGGAGCAGATGAAAATACACTATTACATGTATATAAATCTTTAATTAGATTTAAACTCGACTATGGTGCGATAGTTTATTCATTAAGCAAAGTATCAGTATTGAAAACATTACTGTTTACATAAACATAAACTGTTTAAAATACAGCTTTACGAATAGCTACAGGTGCGTTTCGAACGACACCAGTTGAAAGTTTACAATGCTTAACAGAAGAACCACCCCTAAGTTTACGATGCAAATACCTTTCTCTCTCATATGCTTCTAAAATAGCTAGTAATAAAAAGAACACCCTACTTATACCAATACGTTCACAGATCGATCTCAAGACACTTTTTCTACAAGAAGACTAGATCCACCATTTTACGAAAGAGCTAGAAGAAACCTTCATGACCTACATCTTAAATTTCCTGAAATTCTGCCAACAAATTTCCTAACTTCTCCACCTTGGTTAATAACAATTCTCAAGATTAATACTAACCTTAGTATATATAAAAAACGTGAGACGATAACAGACCTGATCAAAGAAGCATTCTTAACAGAAATGGAAACTTATTAAAATCACTATAAGATATAGGACTGACGCATCCAAATCTTCAGACGGTGTTGGTGCAGCCATCGTTGCAGCCAATCCCATTACTTCGTTATATACTGCGGAGTTGTTTGCAATATTACAAGCACTTATCCACATAAAAGAGTCGAAACAGTCCCCGTCTCTCATAATAACCGATTCATTAAGCTCACTTCACACTATCAAACGTTTATATACCAATAATCCAATTTCCTCACATATCAAATCAGAAATAGAGATTCTAAATAATAATAAGATCACTGTTGACTTCATGTTTGTTCCATCGCATTCAGGTATACAAGAAAATGAAGAAGCAGATGAACTAGCCCGCTTAGCATCCTTCAGCCAGGACTCCATTCTTATTAATGAGGTTTCTTCAGATGACTTTAAGTCATAAATAAAATTAAAGTGTTAAGTGCGTGGCAAAATAAGTGGAGTGCATCACAAAATAAACTCAAAGAAATCAAACAATTAGTGAAAACCGTGGCTCCAACCCACAACGAATAGACACGACCAAGTGAGAATAACACGTTTGCGACTAGGACACAGTAACTTTACACATAAACACCTCTTTACGCGAACTGTGCTGCCAATGTGTGAAACGTGTCAAGTAACACTCTCCGTGAAGCATATACTGACATAGTGCAAAAAATATGAAGCACACTATACTAAATAATATAAAGGAAGCCCTAGGAAAAAACATGAACATTAAAAACACAATAAGTTACCTTAAAGACTCAGGACTGTATCAATTATTGTAATTTTTTTCTAACTTTACCTGTATTATACATTTAGGTCGCTAATAACCCTGGTGGTTACATCGTAAAAAAAATAAAAACTATTTTTTATTAATTGTTTTGTCTAATAATCTATTTTTAACGTTTCTTGACTAAATAGTCAGCTATAATTTAGAAAGTTAGACATCTGTATCGATTTTGCAACTCACAGTAAACATTCTTATAAGAAAATAAGCTATATAATACTCGTATGTTTAGCCAAGAAAGAAAGTAGATAAGCTATCATATAACCCTTGGATTTCCATCATTCTAACAAAAAAATCCCTAAAGATTTACGAGTATTGCGTCCGTGTGCCTCTAGGTAGGGTCGAAGTTGACGTAAAAACTAGAACATCAGTTATATAAGTAGGTCCTAATACTTTCATTATTTTTTTATCAAACCGGGATTTGCTCCTTAAGTTTGCGCCTGGGTTGCTAGCGGATCTGACACAACTTAGGACTTTTGGTACGAATTAGGTTAACAAAGGAAATAAACTGTATATACCTGATCCTGTTCGAAATTATAACCGTTATACAGGAACGCACAAAAACAGTAACACAAAATACACAGCTAGAGAAAGAAACTCAATAGAAAATTCTTTGCAATACTGTATTTATTACACTTGATTTACAAATAACAGATAACGGAATTTATACTTTAGATTGGTAATACGTTCTTCTTCTTCTTCTTTTTATGTAGACATGACTCGTCTGTTTTTTAATGTGCCTCCAGTAAGTTGTCGTTTCATCGTTTTCGTGGCCTTCCTACACGCTTTTTCCGCTACACACCATTTCGTAATCTGCTACTTACTTCTGCTACCCTTGAGACAAGTGTCTGTAGACCTTCAAGACTGTCTGCAAAAATGACAGTATCATCAGCGTATCTTATGTTGTTCAATCGTTCTCCGTTTACAAGTATTCCTTCGTCTATGTCCGTTAGCCTTAGGTTCATAATGTGCTCTGAATATGTATTGAACAATAATGGAGACAATATACATCCCTGTCGTACACCTCTTTTTATCTTTATATCGTCTGTTAACTGATCCCCAACTCTAACAGCTGCAGTTTGTTCGTAATAGATATTGTTTATTATACGGCGATCTCTGCTATCTAGGCCAATTGAATTTAATATTTTTATCAGTTCGTCATGTTTTATTTCATCGAACGCTTTCTGGTAATCAACAAAACACACATACACAGTAATACGTTAAGTAAGTATATTAGGGGTGTGTTGTTGTTGAAAAATCTGGAAATTTGCGTTGCAAACAGTTCTATGAGGCTTTTTCAATTGATACTTTTTTTGGTCAAAAAAATGATATGTCTACAAAATATTACCAATAGAATTAAGGCACACATTCCACTTTTTCTTCAACCGATGTATAGCCTGCTTACATAATTTTTGTAGCTGTTGCTCAAAGAATTGTTATACGGATTTCTGTACTTCTTTATCCGACTGAAAACGATTACCTTTTCATGTCCTTTTTAAAGACAGAAACATGTGAAAATCGCAAGGCAATAAATTGGAACTATAGGATGGATGCTCTAATATTGTAACGGTACACGTTACTGTTCGGTTTTGTCCTAATCATTGATCTCCTTTGTAGCATGCAGAAAATTCCTTAAAAACTACCGAATATTGAAAGTGTAAAATTTATCTAGTACGCCGCTGGTCCGAGTATATTCACTGATTCTTTGTTTATTTGAGATCTAAAGAAAAATTTCAAAATTCCAGTTATACCTACGACGTTAAATATGGTTAGATTTATTTGTATGCGTTAGTTTTGAGATATTAACAACTAGGAATGGTTTAAGGTTATTTTACGATATAATGTGAAGCGTTGAATTTTGGGTTGTCTAATTGCAAGGATCGGTGGAGAGGTGAGACTCAAGACTGGATGTCGGTACGAGACAGATTCGTCGAAAGTCAGATTTAAATTTTTGGTTAAGGAGAACAGACGTGTTTAGTTGAGTCAGAAAAAACCGGCAAATTTGTTAAAAAAAAGTGATTTATACTCAAAGTAATGTGTCACTTTAGATAAGAGTAATCACAGTTTTTTTATTTGTAAGCCTTCTTCCACCTGAGATATTTGTAGAACGGCGTTTGCAACAACTCTGAAAAATATCCGCATGGTTCCAGTTTGAATTTTGGTTTCCAGATGAATTTGTTCGTTTATCAGATAGTGTAAGTCAAGTTTCCACCCCCAGAGGTTTTAGTGCAATCCAGGTAACTTTTGTGTTTGGTTTTTAAAGGAAGAATAAACATTTTTAATAATAATTACTTTCATAATAATTTAAAAAATTGTAATAATTAAAATCATATGTCTTTGAGCGTAGCTTAGCTGTCATTTTACTTATTCTCCGTTTTAAGATTTACTTTTGACATATGACAGCTAGCTTTATTAGTTTTGACATTTGGTAAATATCTAATCATTTTTGAGGTTTTGTTTTGTTTTTTTTAGAAAAAGGTTAAATTCTATTCACAGTTTCACTTAAAAATATATTTTTTCATTTTTAATAGTTTATTTCTACTACAGATTATAGCCCAGTAAACACATCTGTCTTTGTGTGATTATCTATATTAGGTTCTAATATTTTCTTGAAAATTACCTGTCGATAAGAAATTGTTTTAAAAGTAAAAGAATTATTTTAAAATATAAGAAAGGCGTTTATTTTTGTTTTTAAAAGGATTGTAGGTGCTTTTGAACTAATTCTACAGTGAAGTCGTGACATTTTTACACTTCAAAATCACTATTATTCCGCTCATTAAATTGGTGAAATTTTGCAAAAAGGGTACGATTATTCTTGTTCCGGGTGGCAGTACTATTTTTTTCTTAAGTTTTGAGGACTAAAGAATAAAACAAATTTGTCTGCGCTCTTAAATTTCAAAATCAATGTTTTTGGCATCGTCATTTATACCACACAACTAACATAACATTTTTCCTGAGGCTAAGAAAAGAAAGAAAATATTAACACCCTAAACAACAGACAGTTGGCTTACTTTAAGGCAACAAAGATTGAGGGCAAGAGAGGCCCTAGACGCAGACATATATTCTGGTTTAACAATCAAAAGACTGATATTTTTTTGTACACACTTATGACAAGTCGAAAGAAAATGCAAAAAAGTATTTTTGAAGTGTGTATATTTTAGGCAATTCCTAGCTGAGCGCTTTCGGCTTTACAAAGCCATCATCACAGCTATGCTACAATAAAATGTTCTTATAAGTACTAATTGGTAAAGATTATAATTTTTAACTTACGTCAATTTTTTAAATACCACTACAAAGGAGAGATCTCAATTCCTTAAATTTCAAAATTATGATTTTTTAGGTGTTGAAATTCTTAAAACATATAAAAAACATATAAAAAGCCGACACTGGACTTAACAAACACGTAAAAAAATTGAAAAAATTTTTGTCATGGTACGGGTGTAAGAACCCGACCATTGATTGATGTGAGGACGTAGACAGAATAGAACTAATGAAATCAAATGTCGGTCCTTTTAAACGATTTTTCAAAAGTGACAGTTGACAAATGTCATATATAGGAAATAGAGATTGTTTTTAAATTCTTACAAAATTATTTAGTAGTTTGGAATTTACTAATAGTCATCAAAGACTTTCTAAAAATTAAGTTTTTTAATTAAATTTTATGTGTTCATCACATCATACAGAATGACATTAGTTTGTAAATTCACTCAAGTCATTGCTCAAGGTCAATGTATGTTCAATCTGACAGCCATCCTTAAGAAACAAGGGCTCAAATTGTTCAACAACAATATAAAGAAGAAACATGGTATTAATGTTACGTTATCTGATACTTAAGTGTATTGAGATTGTATCTCTTGATGGAAAATTGTAAGAAATTTGCATAAAAATTTTTTTTTTTTTAAGAATGTATTTTTATGTTTCAATTAAGATTAACTGTCAAATGAATTACAAAATGTTGTAAATTTCTAATAAAGTTTAAAATTTGTTTAAAAATATAAAAGTATGAAAAATATATAATAAGATTGCATGAGGTCACCCTTCTTCCTCTAAAGTCTCCCATAATAATTTAAAAAGAGGTTTATAGTTGCAATCGAGGTTGATTTGTGTGTTTAAGCAACAATCAGGGTTTAGTTTCATTTCTTTGGATATCTCTAGATCTTCCAAGAGATTCATGAGTCTAAAGTTTTTATTGGGAATGTTGTGTAAAATTTCTCTTTGCTCCATATTAATTTCTCCTTTTCAATTGTTTATATTATGTGAAAATAAATTTAAAATATGTATGAATGAGAAATAATCGATTAAATATTATAATAGGATTTATGATTGAAATAATAATCTTTTCAACCTTTGCAGAAATATTGGAGAAAATCATATTAATCATATTAATTAGGAAAAAAAATTCTAAAAATAAGCGACAAACTTTAATTGATACACTTTCTTAAATAAAAATAACCCAACAGTTTTAATATTACAGCAAAGTTTATTTTTAAACTAAGTCCTTGAAACAGAATTTTCTTTCACAATTCCTTGTTTGCACGGAAGTCCAAATGCACTCATAACTCTCTGTGTGTGACCCGTGATAGTAAATCATAATATAAATTCTTATCTCTCTTTGTTTGCGTATTGGCGCTTGTTTTATTAAATCTTCTCTCTTCGCATGCTCTCAAATTCTTGGTAGATTAAGTTTTCGTCAAAGCACATTGTGAAATAGGTGGCTGTATACATATTTGGGCGAATAATTAGTTTTGTTTTAACTTTTACTTAACATATTTTTTTATGCATTAAAGACACACTGAATTGACATTTTCTTTTTGTGCATTTAACTACCGATGGCCATTTGACCACTTTATTATTAAAATGTCCACTTTAGAAACTAATAACTGATTTTGAGCACTTCATTGTTGCTCAATATCGAGTTCAAACTGTCACCTATCACAAAATTTCGCAATGTTTATCAATCATTCTAACATTTTACTTTTTATAAATGTACAAAGTAGTTTTTGTGACCTTTGGTAATCTCCTTCTTTTCTTCTTTAATTGTTTTCATCTGGAGTTGAAACTTGAGCAAGTTGATAAAATCGTTTACCTTGTGCAGCAATTAAATTGTAACGCAGAAAGTCACCGCGAAATTAGATCTAGTATAGAGCAATCTAGAGCTGCTTTTAGAAGGATGTCCAAGGTGGTATGTAACAGATAAGTAAAATTGGCACTGAGGATCCGCCTACTTCACTGCTATGTATTCCCGGTCTTACTTTATGTTGTCGAGTCCAGGACTGTAAATAAAATCGATCTAAATCGCCTTGAGGCTTTCGAAATGTGGTGGTATAGAAGAATTTTAAAAGTTTCCTGGGTGGAAACAATTCGAAACTCAACAATACTAGAACGTCCCAGCAAGACTACTGAGATCATAAAAAGCATCAAGCAGAGACAGCTGGAGTATTTCGGACATGTAATGAGAGGTCCCAAATATAGGTTGTTACATGATGAAGAACTTGCGAGATTGGTGTGGTGTTGACACAAGCATGCTATTTGGGGTGGCAGTGAATAAAATTAAGATAGCTATGATGGTAACCAACGTACTGAAAGGACATGGTATATGAAGAAGAAGATGTGGAGTTCCTGGTGTAGACCTTAGTTGCGGATTTATCACAGAGTGTTAATTATATTACACACATACGGGCCACACAGTACAGTATGTACAAAGACAGTGTTTTTTGAAAAGACAGATGGTGGAAGATCAGTAGGTCGACCAAGAAAAAGGTGGAAGGATGATGTTGAAGCCGATCTTTAATTGGGATACAACAATGGAAAATAGAAGCACAAGATCGGAGAGGATGGAGGGCGATAATGGATGCGGCGAAGACTCACCTTGGGTTGTAAAGCCAGTGAAGAAGAAGAAGAAGAAGAAGAAAACAGGTGGATGCATATATATATATCTATATATATATTATATATATATATATATATCGGACTTTAGTGAAGCATTTAATCGTGCTGATAATTCAATTCTTCTTGCAAAATTGCTTTCTGTGGTATTTCATGTTCAGCTTGTTGAATAGATCCAAACTTCGTTATCAGGACGTAGTCAAAGAGTTAAGGTTGTTGGAAATATTTCAGAGTCAATAATGTTCACCTCTGGTGTTCCACAGGGAAGACAAACATCACCTATTTTATTTAACATATTTGTTATTGATATTGTGAGCAGTTTTTTAAGCAGTCAATGTTTAATATTTGCTCATGACGATCACTTTTCTTTAGACGCTGATCTTGATAGTTTATATAATTGGAGTAGTAGCAATGGTTTTTATTTAAATGTTAGTAAGCATTGTTATATTAGTTTTACCGAAAGGTGAGCAGGATTGGTACAACTTATTTCATTGATAAGCAACCTCGTAGGTATGTCTCTTCCATTAAAGACTTAGGAGTTACTTTAGATGAAAGGCTATCCTTAGTAAAGCATATTAACTTAATATCAATAAAGGCTTCCAAATTACTTGGTTCTGTCACAACAAATTGTAAGTATTTTTCTATGAATGTAAATGGATTAGTTTATTGTTGATTTGTAAGATCCATCTTTTGGAATATTGTTGTGTAGTTTTGATCACCCTACTTTTAATGTCATATTGACACATTAGAGGCTGTTCAACGTAGGTTCTTGAGATATTATGGATTTAGAACTTACAATATTGTTGTTTATTATCAAAGCCAAAACCTTGGCTTTGACTGACGTCTGGAAGGCTGGACAAGGCACTTGGAAAAGAAGAGTATTTTAGGTTAAAATATAATAATTTTAAGTTGAATTATTGGCACACTCTGTATAAATCACATTGAAATTGATCAACTTTTAATGAGTGTATTTAAGCCTCCCTCTGCTCTATAAATCTGAATAATATTGCACCCTTACCCTTTAAAAATTATGAATTTCATGACTCATCGAAAAAGTGTGTCGACATAAAAATGTTGGATTCTAGATAAGGCCCAAGTTTAAATGCAAAATGTCACCGTGGGAGCTTATCATTTTGAAGTATTCTCTTTGACTTGTCGGAAATTCTAATTCAAGAGAAATATTTCATGGAAATTGCCACGCAAGGACTGAATCAACGGCGGTAGTTAACGTGCAGTTTTTCCTGAACGATTATTACACTCACACATCAGTGATATAAACTATGACCACTCGTTCTGAAAACTCATTTCAATATGTACTTAATAGATATTTCCTGTCACGATCCATAACCCTGCAATTTTTTCACAATTAGTGGAGGAAAATATTTCGGATTTGTATTGACACGCAAACCGATTTTTTTCAAAGCTTTTTTTAATATTATACAGCGTTATTGCAACTCTATACATATAGAGTTATTAAGCATCTTCAATAGATGGCAAATAAGTTTTTAAAGGTACAACATCAAATAATGCTTAATAATGTTAAAGAAAAATAAAATATTGCTGAGTAATTTCACACCTAGTCTAGCGCGAATTTAATCACATCAATCACATTGCGTGTACTTGCCATACGAATCAAGTGTACTGAGAAATTTTGCTTCCACCCAAATTTCTTTAATATTTCAGAAATTATTCGACACAGAATATAACGAAGTGAAGTTATATATTTATTGAGAATAGATCACAATATTAATTAAAAATATTTATAGTTGAACAATTTGTTCCTAAAATACAACTTACACAAATGATTTTGCTTTGTTACTTGGAAATTTTCCATTATATTTGTAGAAGTGTTACATTGTTCTATGCTCAGTTTGGAAATGCATGTTGGTTTTGCTACTTCATCTGCAACATATTCCTTAAATTTTTGGAATGTAATTTTTTATCTTATTAACTAATCCACGAACTATTTATTCTTCCAGTTATTGTTCCTACAGACCTACAAAGGGCAATTAATGCTTTATTTTGATTTGGTAACTGGCATTGCTTTAACTGCGACAGAATTAATTGGTACAGAATATATTACTTGAAAAAAATACGCTGGTCTAGACAAGACATCTTTATCTGAGGAGGCTTACTTTATCTGTTGAAAACAGTGAGTCGGCTGAGACAGTCCGGTGGTATGTGTGCTGAAAGTACCAATCTGAGTGCTCCACAGGATCTATTATTAGATCAAAGACCTCCAACTCCTACAACTACGTCAAGTGGCTGAAGAATTACCACAACCAATAAAAGAAAAAATTAACCTTTAAAATATCAAACAGGTTGATTTCAACCTCCAAACACAATTATACATCCTCATTGCAAAGTCATCATCATATTTTGCTTTGCCTTAATCACCAGATCTTCTTTGGTCTTCCTCTTCTACTTGTTTCAGTTACCCACAGATCAGCAATTCTTCGTATTGGGTGATTATTCTCTTGGCGTTAAATATGACCAAATGATCTTAACCCATGCTCTCTTATTTTGGCATCGATTTACCTCTAGACTTCTCATTATATACTAATTCTTAATTTTATCCTTTTTTATCACTTCACTCATTCACCTAAGTATTTTCATTTTCGCCACATGCCACCGTTGTTTCTCCTTCTTTTTGGTGCTTAAAATTCAGTTCTGTTCATCCTGGCTGGTCTTATTGCTCTTTTATAGAATTTTTCCTTCAGGTTTATTGCAATTTTTCTGTCACACAACACATCACTCGCTGAATGTCACTTTATTCATCCAAAGCTAATTCTATTGCATGTATTTCTAGCTATTTCCTCACTAATCTGTAATACCGGTCCTAGGTACTTATCGGTACGATCTTCATCGCAAAGTATCGTGGCTAAATATTGGTCAGTGATCTTTAACAATCAACCCTAAATAAATTTCAAGACCCCCAGTTCCTAAAAACCCTGACTAAAGCCGAAAATTAATTCACTACAGCCATTTTAGCAGTGTTTACACCACGAATTCAAAACCTTCTGTTTCAATTTACCAATTCCTAACCTCATTCGCTGTGGTGGCGTTAACCTTAATGTCACGAATTTAAAAAACATTACAGAAACATTGAAATATATTACTGACAATATTCTTAACATCTCAAACCTAAGAGCATCCTTCTAACTTGTCAATGCAAGAGAATTCTTTCAAAATAAAATCGACCCCATTACAGTTTCATTCTAGGAAATTGCTCACTTCGGTATACTTCACTCCATAAACTCAAAAGAAACACAAAAAAACTTTAAAAGAGTGATTGACACATCCACCATTACAGTCATTTCACGAAATAAGATTTCTTATACCTAAACCGCCGATCAGCAACTCCAACCGTTTCCTCTTCAACATTACAAATGTACGAAAGAACTACTCTAAAGAAAAGTTGAGAGAGATTGTCTAAACACAGGGCATCTCTATTACTAAACTATGACAAGTAAAATAGCTAAAAACTGATCATCAAACTAAGTTCGTCAAAAGTTCTGAGCAATTCTGAAAATACGTGCATCGTAGATAAATACGTGAACTGCCTTAGCTCTGACACTACCACATACAATCCAATTCGTTCAACCCCCAAATATTGCAGCAATTTCTGCATAGATAGCAATAACATCGCATAATGCCGTAAAATACATCATACATAAATAAACATCATCCAAGTCTATGCTCTCCCTATAGACAAAGAGGAGGAAGAAGCAATTAAGTTCTAACAGAACATCAACAGTATTATACAGACAATTCCTCGCCAGGAAGTTCTTATCATTATGGGCGATTTTAATGCCAAGATTGGAGCTGGACATAAGACACAGTACATTGGAGCACATGGACTTAGAGTCAGAAACGAGAGAGGAGACCTCCTAGAAAAATTTGCAGAAGACTTAGAACTACTTAGTTGTCACCAACACATTCTTCCAATTACCACCTTGCAAGTTGTACACGTTGAGAATTAATAGAAATCAAATAGATCATTTCAATATTTTGAGAACGATTTCCGAAGTGGAAATTGAAACGTCAATAAACGTATTTTTATCTTTAATTGTGGCTTATTCCCAGTTTAATAGTAATTAATTTACAATGCCACAAGAAAATAGTTTCAGAAGAAGTATGACATATAGAATATTTTGATTTAAGCTAGATTGCATAATCCAGATCTCACACTCACACCCGTCTGTAATAATAAGGTTGTAGGTTTGAGGCTAAATGAAGTGTACATAAAGTGTGATTGTGAAATACAATACATAAAGAATGAAAAAAATTGACTATGAAAATGAAATATTAAAATTAAATCAGAATTGAAAGCAGTGTGTAAATGGGTATAGTTCAAGTAGTTCAGTTAGACCTCAAGCCAATGGGGGAACTGTAAAACTAATATGTAATAGCATTACTAAAGACCAACTGACCAACAGGTGTTGAAATATAAAACTGTGGAATTAGTATATGTAGATTATGCAGAGGTATGAAGAGTAAAATCAACTCCAACTGTGGATCAATTGAATCTGAGCAAGCTAGTTGTGTAAATTGTTAAATACAATAGTAATGCTGAACAAAGCATGAAATTGGTAGATTCTTAATGTATAAACTCAGTGCAGGAAGTCTAGACAGCCGAGCTGGGTGCACTACGAGGTGAAGCTGTAATAAAGTTTTTAAAAATAGGTTTAAATTTAGTACAGTTTAAATTAATTTGAGTGTTAAGAGTGATTAATTTTTTTTAGCAGAAATACGCAAAACATTATTAATGCTGTTATGTATAACATTAAAACTTTATCGGCTACTTGATTCGAATTTGCAGAAATAGATAAAAAAAAAGGGACTTTAGCGCTACCTTTAAAAATACTGCTGAAGGATATAGTGATCAATTTCACCCGGAGGTCAAATACTCCAAACGACGGTAGTGGAGTGTAACACAGGATTTTATCTCGTTTATCAACGTTAATATCGATAAATTCGGAGCGTGTACAAAAAATTGACACAATAAATTGTAACAGTCAACCAGCGATTATAGTATCCACCAAGGAAAATGTCAGATATTCTAAAATATAAAAAATCCTAAATTCAAAGACTAAATTCTTTGATTTGTGAATAATATATAGTGGATAAATAATAAATCGATTAAAATATGAATCCTGTCTTCACAAATAGAACATAAATTATACTATGGAGTCATTTTCTCCATGTTGATGAAAATTTTATCCTTACGATAAATTTGAAAGATATATTTAGGGTAGCGGGCTAATTAATCAATTTTCTAAAGGCTAAAAATTAAATCACAATAAATTAAATAGTATTTGATTTTTAGCTGAATAAACGCTTTGATTTCAAATTACACATGCTTTGAACAAACCCTATGCAACAATATTACTGTTAAGAAAGATCATCTAAAATATATACAGGGTGTTTCAAAAAGGTATGTCATAAATCAAATCACGCATTCCGGGAATAAAAATAAATTGATTAAATCCAACTTACCTTAGTACAAAAATGTACACAAAAAAAGTTACAGCCCTTTGAAGTTACAAAATAAAAATTGTTTTTTTGCATTAGGTATCTCCTAAACTACTTGATATTTTGTAATAAAATATACACGTTACTTTCTCGTTCTGAAAGCATTTTTCATACAAAAGAAACAATAAAATCTAAGCGCACAGAAAAATTTTAAGAGGGATGTGCAGCCCTAAATCCCCCCTTTTTTTCCCAAAAAACTTTTTTGCCTCATCACTTTTTCGAAAAACTAGTTTTTTCCTAGTTGGCCATAAAATTACAATTAGTTTTTATGGATACAATATCGAAAGGATATCCTTTTATGGAGAATATCGAAATCTTGGTAAAGCTGTTCAATAGAATGAAAAAGACAGCAAATATTTGATTTCACGCAAACAACCCCTATGTTTCTGTTGATACGTATTTCGACCTAATAGGTCTCATCAGAACAGCTATTCATAGGTGTTCTCAACGTGAAAAATCAATATTTTCTGTCTTTTAAGAAGCAACAATAAAATGGCTTCAATACGGACGCGATAGCGACATCTTATTACAAAATCCGTAAAATAGTTTCGAAACACAATTCAGATTTCTGCTTATAATCTGAGCCTTCTAAAAATTGCACGGCAAACAGACGTTGATAAAAGATGTTAAAAGGGACATGGGGAATCTAAAATTTGCATTCCACGACATGTCTTTTACAACTAAGCAGAAATCCTTAGCGAATTGTTCTTCTAGTACTCACACAGAGTATATCCGAAATAAAATGAAAAATATAGCAAACATTTGATTTCACGCAAACAACCCCTATGTATCTGTTGATACGTATGTCGACCTAATAGGTCTCATCAGAACAGCTATTCATAGGTGTTCTCAACGTGAAAAATCAATATTTTCTGTCTTTTAAGAAGCAACAATAAGATGACTTCAATACGGACGCGATAGCGACATCTAATTACAAAATCCGTAAAATAGTTTCGAAACACAATTCAGATTTCTGCTTATAATCTGAGCCTTTTAAAAATTTCATGGTAAACAGACGTTGATAAAAGATGTTAAAAGGGACATGGGGAATCTAAAATTTGCATTCCACGACATGTCTTTTACTGTTCTGATGAGACATGTAGCTGTTCTGATGAGACCTATTAGGTCGAAATACGTATCAACAGATACATAGGGGTTGTTTGCGTGAAATCAAATATTTGCTGTCTTTTTCATTTTATTTCGGATCTACTCTGTGTGAGTACTAGAAGCACAATTCGCTAAGGATTTCTGCTTAGTTGTAAAAGACATGTCGTGGAATGCAAATTTTAGATTCCCCATGTCCCTTTTAACATCTTTTATCAACGTCTGTTTGCCTTACAATTTTTCGAAGGCTCAGATTATAAGCAGAAATCTGAATTGTGTTTTGAAACTATTTTATGGATTCTGTTCGATAGAATTTATGATACTGGTTACATTCCGCGAGAATAGCTGCAGTCATCCTTTGTGGTGATCCCTAAAACAGCTAATGCAACAAAATGCAGTGAACACCGCTTAATCAGTTTAATGAGTCACTTGCTGAAACTCTTCCTTAGGATATTACACTCAAGAATGTACAAGATCAAACGAAGATGTCTAACTCACCTTCATCGACTACAAGAAGGCATTTGACAATGTTAAACATGATATCATGATGGAACTACTACATAGGGCCAACATTGACCAGAAGGAGATCAGAATTATTCAGAATCTATACTGGAACCCAATGGCAAAGGTGAGGATTGATTAAGACCAATATACGGATGAATTTGAAATCCGGAAAGGTGTCCGTCAAGGCTGCATACTCTCTCCGACGCTTTTTAATTTATATGTTGAAAATATATTTGCGGAAGCATTAGAAGACACGGAATTAGGCATTAAGGTGAACGGCATACCAATTAGCAACCTACGCTATGGCAAGACAAGCTTTTGTGAAATTCAGACCGCTCCTATGTAATCAAAACCTAAATTTCGAAATACGCTACAGAATGGTCACGTGCTACATATGGTCCATCTTGCTTTATAGCATGGAAACGTGGACTTTGACAAAAACATCTATCAACAAACTTGAAGCATTTGAAATGTGGTCATTGAGAAGAATGATGCGCATACCTTGGGTGGATAGAGTTCGAAACGATGACGTCCTTAAGAGAGCCGGCGTGAAAAGAGAACTCTTTGAATTAATTAAAAAACGCAAGATTGGTTACCTTGGGCACATATTGAGAGGAGCAAAATATGAAATACCACAGTTAATCCTACAAGGGAAGATCGAAAATAGGAGAGGAGCCGGCCGCAAACAATTATCCTGGTTAAGGAATATTAAATAAGGAATAGACAATACAGGCGAGCTGTGTCACGCCGCCAAGAACAGAATTCTAGTAATGAGAGAGTCGCCTACACACTTTGGTATATGGCATGTTAAGAAGAATAAGGATGCAATAATTACAAACAGTTCCATCAATAATAATCAATAATTTGAAGTTATCATTTATTGTGTGAATAAGATTAATATTAAAAATTTTGATATTACAATGGCCTACACATTTCAGGAAATGGCAGATATGCATTTAACTTTGGGTAAGTTGGATCAGATTAAATTATGATTTCAATAAACTATCGGGAATACCGTAGGTGAATGCCAGTGAAATAGTGCAGCAGCCGCAAGGCGTTATACAGTAAAATACCCTAATTCGAAATACACCCGATAGACGATTATTTCTGACCATTGATCCTTAATTGTTATGTGTTTTTTCTTCTTATGTAGGGAGCAGAGGTATGGACACTTACCGATGCGTCTTGCAGACGGTTGCAGTCTTTCGAGATGTGGTGCTATCGTCGCATCAACCTGAAGTCTTAAAATCCATTAAAAAGAGAAAGCTAGCATTCTTCGGACATATAGTGAGAAATGAAAATACAGAATTCTACTATTGATATTAGAAGGCAAAATAGAAGGGAATAGAGGACCAGGACGCCGCCGAATATCCTGGCTTAATAATTTGAGACAGTGGACAGGTATGACAACCACAGACCTATTTCGAAGAGCTGCTAATAAAATACGATGGGCCATTGTGGTAGCCAACATCCATAGAGGATAGGCACTAGCAGGGGAAGAAGCCAATAAAGCCATGATAGAGAATATGGTAGTGAAGATGATATCCAAATATTAATAATGTTCATAGAACTAGACCGGACTAGAAGAAGATAATATTCAGCTTTTATTATCATCACTGGTACCGTATAGTTTTTCTTGTAAGATGTTTTCTGGTTACTCGTGTTTGACTACATATATTTTCCACTTTACTAAATTTAATTTTAATAAATTCTATTCGTAGTTCTATCGTGTACAAGCTTAATGAGAAATTTTCTAGTTAATTCTCCATTCGCTCTTTTACATCCTTCCAAATTAAAAAGTAAAATGTAAATAGACAATTAACGGATTTGCGCCGACTAGCGATATATCCCCAAGGAACTCTTGGTATAGGAACGAACAAATAGCAATTTAAACCATTGTTTCTTTTTAGAAGGTGGGAACTTTGGAGTTTTAAAGCGAAATTAAACTGGCTGGAGTGCTCGGTAACAAGTTAAATGATCATTAAGTTAAAAATTAGTTCAAAGATTATTTTGAAAGTATGAAATTAGAAAATTTTATTAAAAGCAATTTTTGTACTTAGACTAAATGAGTGGCTAAGTCACAAAGTGGAGTTTGTGTGATAAATCATGTCAAAATTATACTTTAAACAAAAAACACAATTTTTATGATAAAATAACAAGCTAATTTTCCTATTAAGGAGACTATTCGGCCATCGTAGTATGTGTGGCAGCATTTACGTTTCCCAGTGAATTATTACAAAATACAGTCGCTCATTGCTTGAGTTTAACCATCATTTTTACATCAGCTTAAATAAAAGAATCTTCTATTGCCAGTGGTGGTTTTATTTCGTCATAAGACCCCGTCAAAGACCCCGTATTTTAGATTATCTACAGATTGCAAGGTTAGTCTTTTTATTTTGTTTAAGGCGGAAATACACCATTCACTTCGGTTGAACAATGTGGATGATTCAATCACATTGTTCAATCAAATTGAAAAGCATATATATACACGCTTCAATTTATTCTTCATTAAATTCAGTTGAACAATGTGGATGATGGTTCAATCACAACTTAAAAATATAAGAAATCAATTGCAAAGATATAAAATACATGCTGATTTTACTAAAAACCCAGTACATTACAGCGAATATAAAAGATATAAAAATCATTACAATGCTGAGTTGAAAATAACGAAAAAGCTGGCATATTATCAATTGATATTAACTTCAAAAATAGATCCAAGACGTGTTGGAAGGTAACTAACTCAGAAAATATTTATTGTCTTGTTGTACAAACCTGTTTATTAAAACAAGACATTTTTTATTCAGTCGTAGTCAAAAAGTAACGCTATTTTATCGCCGTGAAGATCTAAATTATTATTTCTTGGTCTGTTAAACTCTTAATCAATGAAACTTCCGAAAATATTTTTGATATAGGGCCACTGTGTTTATCATCCTTTACCATGATCCGATTCTCATCACTCTGCCAAAATGCATTGTTGATGCGATCATATAATGAACAACCTCCTGAATAATTTTCAACGCTCAATATTCCCTTTTCAGAGCTTTGTCGATCAATCAATGTTTTGCTTCCTTAGGTTAGCTATATTACACTACATATTTGCTAACGCCACGATTTATCCTTAACTCTCGACAGAATTTAGGGCAAGTTACTTGCTATATGACACCCCTAAATATTCTCGTGAGTAAATAAAATACCATTAATTTTAACGTGTAAAGTATTTGTAAGTATGTTTCGATTTTGTATTTCTCGATTATAGTTAAATTCATAAAAATACTAGAAGTATGTTTCGCCCCAGCTTGCCTATTTCCGTTAGTATTTTTTTTATTTAGAAAATCGCATCGATCAAATTACCATTAGCGAAAAATTATTGGATTACACTAGATACAATTACTGCATTACAATTTGGTTTATTAAATATTGTAGTACTTATTAAAAGGTAAACTAAAAGACTAAAAACTTTTCTATTGCCTCAGATATCAGAAGAACAAGCGGAATTTGTCCCAGGAAAAGGCACACGAGAACACCTCCTTAATGTCAGACAGTTAATCGACAAAACTCCTATGCTTATGTGGATTACACAAAGGCCTTCGATAAAGTCAAATGGCAGCAGCTATGGTCCATACTAGCGGAAATGGGAACACCCCACCACTTAATTCAACTAATTAGAAGTGTATATGAAAATAATAAGTGCACAGTAAAAATAAACAACACTCATTCCTATCATTTCAGAACAGAGGAAGATGTCAAGTAGGGATGCATAGTCTCACCAACTCTGTTTAAAATCTACAGCAAATACATTATGCGAAAGGTACTGGACGAATATCAACAATTTGTTGACTACGATGAAGCTTTCGACACAATAAGTCATCAAAAGATGTTAAAAACCTTAACAGACTGCCGCATAGATCATCGCTATATAAACATGATAAAATACATCTATCAAAATGGGACAGCAAGCGTGAAACTGACAGATAAAAAGACCAACGTATTTGAAATAAAACGGGGAATGCGACAGGGAGACACAATTTCGCCAAAATTGTTTACAACAGTATTAGAGCATATGTTTATGAACGCAAATCTGAGTAAAAAAGGAATTAATGTCAATGGAGAAATGCTTAGTCATTTGAGTTTTGCTGACGATATTGTCCTTTTTGCTGACAGAATCGATGATACAGTATCGCAACTGGAGAAACTATACCTAGCCTCCCTACAACCACACAACCACACAAAAACACAAATCATGACAAATCTTGTGTTAAGCGAAAAGATTTTAGTAAATGGCATGCATATTGAAGAAACCACCTCTTATAAGTACTTAGGACATGAGATACGCATAGGAAGAGATAATCAAACGTGCGAACTAAGCCTCCGCATAGGACTCACTTGGGTAGCATTCGGCAAGCTGAGCTATGTTCTTAAATCAGAACTGCCTATGTGTCTTAAAAGAAAAGTCTTTAATCAGTGCGTGTTGCCAGTACTAACATATGGTGCAGAGACATTAACACTTACCAAGAAAGTAAGAAATAAAATTTGTGTTACCCAAAGAGGCATGGAACGATCGATGTTAGGCATTTCTCGTAGGAATCGGATCACGAACAAGGAAATAAGACGGAGAACAGGTGTGACAGATGCCATAGAAAGAATTATGACCCTTAAGTGGAACTGGGCGGGGCACATAGCTAGAATTTTGGATAACAGATAACCACAGCGCATAATACAGTGGTGACCGAGACAAGAAGCACATCGAAGTAGAGGTCGTCCACCAACAAGATGGTCTGATGACATAAAACGGATCGACAAAAATTGGATGCAAACAGCACAAAACAGAAATACATGGAAAAGACTGAGGGAGACCTATATCCAGCAGTGAATAGATCAGGGTTAAATGATAATGATGATGATGAAAATAATAAGTGCACAGTAAAAAATAAACAACACCCATTCCGATCATTTCAGAACAGAGGCAGGTGTCAAGCAGGGATGCATAGTCTCACCAACTCTGTTTAAAATCTACAGCAAAAACATTATGCGAAAGGTACTGGACGAATGGAAGGGCGGAATATCAGTAGGAGGTCAAAAAATCAATAACTTGAGATACGCTGATGACACTTTAATTATCGCGGCAAATCAAGAAGAAATGGACGACATAATGAGATCTCTGGAATAAAAAAGCAAAACATATGGACTAAAGCTAAATAGGAGTAAGACAAAGATCATGATAGTAGACAGAGCTCGGAATAATTTTCAACACATTAAAGAAATTGGCGGCTTTGAAGTAGTAGATAGTTTCATATACCTTGGGTCCCTAACAACAAATGACGGAGGGTGTGACAAAGAGATACGTAGAAGGTTGACTATTGCTAGAACAGCTATGATGAAACTGGTAGTAATTTGGAAAAATTCTAGCATAACTATACACACAAAACTAAGGCTGGTAAGGGCAGTCATTTTTCCCATAGCCACATATGCATCCGAAACGTGAACCTTAAACAAAGTGGATAAAAATAAACTACACGCTTTTGAAATGTGGGTATACCGCCACATGTTGAGAATATCTTGGATTGATCATCGTACTAACGTGTCAATATTAGAACAACTTAAAATAAAGGATAGATTGCTTAAACAAATACAACAGAGATATTTGCAGTATTTTGGATACATTGCTAAAAGAACAGGCATGATGGAAAAACTGATAGTCGAGGGTAGAGTTGAAGGAGAGAGACCTAGAGGAAGATCTCCTAGCCGTTGGGTAGATCAAATAAAAATATTGATTAACCAAGGGTTACATGAAGCCAAACAACTAGCCCAGGACAGAGAAGGATGAAGGGAAATCGTGAAAAAACTGTAAAGACCTGATGGTGTCACCACATCCTAAAAGGGATTAGGACTGAGGAGGATAAGTACTTATTAATGTCTTTCAAGAAATTCAGAGTATTGTTAAAGTTACAGTCTGAACTTAGAGCTTCTAGAAGTCTTCCTCGTATCTTGTTGTTACTTCTTTATCGATTGCAGAGGGGACATTCACATTTTTTTTTTCGACTCAATTAAACACATCTGCTTACAATGGCCAACATTTCAAACCTTAATCTTGAATTCCTTCGACCTCGATATGTGTACCGGCTTCTACCGTCTCTTTACCATGCGTATATAATCGAGGGGACTAACAACCAGAATGGTTTGACCAAGAACTAAGATCAATCGAAAGAGCATTTGTTGCAATATGTTTTCCTATTTCTTTTCTATTCTCCTCTGTCTTCTTGTCTTCTTTTTTGCACTTCCCGTTCATGTCCATTATTATTTATTGTAATGTTTTCCTTATTTATTCATTCATGGTTCATTACCTTATATTTCTATCTATAATAATCTTAATTTTTAAATATTTCTAGTTTTTTTGGTTCTTGTTCCATTTTCATTCTCCTTTTCCTATAGTTCTTCTTCTTCTTCAAGTGCCCTGTCCGTTGCGAACGTTGGCTATTAACATGGCAATTTTGATCTTGTTTGCGGCGCTTCTGAATAGTTCGACCGATGTGAGCCCGAACCACTTCCGCATATTTTGGATCCATGAGTGTCTTCTCCTGCCTTCCCCTCGCTTACTGTCTATTTTTCTCTGGACAATCAATTGTAGCAGACGGTACTTATCGTGTCTCAATATGTGGCCTAGATATTCAAGCTTTCTTTGTTTAATTGTATTCACCATTTCTTTCTCCTTTCTGATTCTTTGGAGTACCTCTATGTTGGTGACATGTTCGGTCCAGGATATACGAAAAATGAGTCGGTACACCCACATTTCGAATGCTTCTAGTTTTCTTGTTAGCGTCTCCGTCAGCGTCCAGGCCTCCACGCCATACAGCCAGATCGGAAAAATGTAGCATTTAACTAGACGTAGTTTTAGTAATACGTCTATGGTACTGGCAAGAATCACCGTGTCGTAGGCATATCTTATATTGTTCGTTAACTCGCCGTATATTTTTATGCCCTCATTTGCATTTTCAATATATTTGTTAAATATTTCCTCGGAATACATATTGAATAGGAGTGGGGATAATATACACCCCTGACGGACACCTCTTTTGATCTGCACGCTTTCAGTGAGTTCGTTGCCAATTTTTGCTCTTGCTGTTTGACCCCAGTATAGGTTTGCCACAATTCGAATGTCCTTGTCGTCAATACCTGTCTTTCGCAGAATACCTATCAATTGTCCATGATTGACATTGTCAAATGCTTTTCTAAAATCTACAAAGCACAAATACACGTCCTTATCAACGTCTCTACACCGCTGTGTAAGCACCTGGAGAGCGAAAATTGC
Source organism: Diabrotica balteata (assembly GCA_918026665.1). Taxonomy (NCBI): domain Eukaryota; kingdom Metazoa; phylum Arthropoda; class Insecta; order Coleoptera; family Chrysomelidae; genus Diabrotica; species Diabrotica balteata. The sequence continues at coordinate 9,466,326 of OU898285.1, forward strand.
TTCTCTAGTTCCAAGTGCTTTTCAAAAACCAAACTGCAATCTATCAATATTTTACTCACATTTATCATATTATATTCTTCTATGAATGATCTTAGTAAACGCTTTAGTGACATGATTGATCAAGCTTATAAGCCGGTAGTCATCACAAATCTGGTCATTTTGGTTCTTCGGGATTGTAATAAATGTTGACTGCAGCCAGTTCTCCGGGATTTTACCGCTATTATATATGTTGTTAAAAAGTACAACTAGATTATCAAGGAACTGTTTGTCTGATTTACATAGGATCTTTAATATTTCACAGGGTACATTGTCCGGACCTGCTCACTTATTGTTTTTTAGTGCTGCAATGGCATCTTCTATCTCCGATTTAAGGATTGAAGGTCCTGTTTCTCCTTCTCCATATAGGTGATCATCAGTCCTGTCAGATGCAAATAATTTTTCTATGTATGATTTTCATGTTTTTAAGATCGTTGGTGGCTCCGAGATAAGATTTCCATCGCTCTCTTTTATGCTGTTGGGTGACTTATTGAATTTCCTCTTGTTTGTCATCGATTTTATTTTTTTGTGCATATTGTAACTGTCGTATTTTCGTTCGAATTGTTCTATTTCCCTGCATTCGTTGGAAAACCATGTTTCTTTGGCTTCTTGAATTTTCGTTCTTAAGGTTTTGTGGATCTGCTGGTATTTTTCTGCTGGTATATTTTCCTATAGTTAATTTGTTGAATCCAGTTCTTACTAAATTCTCTTTCATTTTTTTCTTCCTTAGGAATGCAAACTTTTTTTATTTATTAATAGACACTTTTATCTACTTTTCTTCAAATTTTTATCATTGATTTGTTTTTTTTTTGACATAGTGCCTTTGATCTCCCAATACAAACATTTTTTGAACTCGATTTATAATTTATGATTTATTTAGTTAGAGTTTCATTCATCCATTCTGTATATATGTTGTACCATTATTGATCTATTTTTTCATAAATCAGCTTTGAGATTCATATAACAGGTCTTGTTAGTGTTACACATAATAATTAGTAGGACTATTTTGATATTAAATAAGCTCTTTTAAATTTTATACATTAACTGTTACATATGATACTTGATCTCGTTATTTTAACATTGTATAACTAAACTTTTAACTAAATTTTTAACTGTAGTGTTTGAAAATACTGAATAAAAGCTGCTTTAGGTGTTATGTAGGTTTCCGAATAAATAATTTACCGAAAGATTTTATTGTTTGACTTACTCGTTGAATAGAGGGAAATTTTATCCCATGAATGTTGAACTCGCTGATGATATAACATTTAATAAGCTGAAATCCTCTGAAGCATCCCACGGCTTTAATTGAATAACTCTTACGGCAGCTATTATGGGATTCAGCCATAAACCTCTGAATAAATATATTCTATTCCGAATACCGTTCCACTCTATTGTTAGAGGTTAAACTATGGATAGAATTTGTAGATTTTTAGTTAGGTAGACTATTGCACAATGTTGTAATACATTATTATCAATTTTAACTGAAAACTTAATATTTTAATAGAAAAGCTAGACAGTTTCTTAAATATTTACGTTTATGTTTATGTACAGTTGTAAAACATAGTATGGTCAACTTTTGTAAAAAATCTTGAAAAAAGATTTAAGAAACAACAAGTGTGATCAAAAATGTGTGAAAGTAGGAATTGAGTAAAAAGAATATAATCCTTTACTGGTTTTCCGATATAATTTGCTGCTCTAAACAAAGCAATCGATCCGCATTGATACCAATCACGTAGATTCTTCAACCATGAGTTCTACCTTCTTCTTCTACCAACAGATCTTCCTTGAAATTTTTGCCTGTATTATGAGCCTGACCCAGGTGTTCCGGTTTTCCCATTTGTATAGTGGTGTTTGTTTCTTTCCCAACCTTTTCCAGTACTTCTTTATTTGTTATTCTATCAGTCCATGATATTTTTTATAATCTTGGGAACTTTGATCAATGAAACCAATAATGGTTATAAATGCTGACTTCAGCCACTTTTGTGACATTATTCCTGTACAGTGTGTTGAATAAATCTGCTAATACTTCCAAGTTATCGTCTTCCACTAGTTTTAACAGTTCTACTAGTATTTCATCTAATCCAGCTGGTTTATTGTCTTTAGAGTTTTTGATAGCATATTTGATTTCATCTGTCGTGATCTTCTGTCTCTCTACAGGATTTAATTCTTGTATTTTCTGCATTGCACCTCTTTCATCTTGGAAAAGTTTTTTAACGTACTCCTCTCATCGTCTTAATTTCTCTGATAAATCTATTAGTAGTAGTCCTTTTTCTCTTTTATGTGTCCTTCTCTTATTTGTTGTGCATATTTCTCATATCATATTTTGTTTCTAGTTCTTATATCTCTTTACATTATTTCATCAAATAGATTTTCTTAGTTGTTTTGATTTTTTCTTCCATTTGTAATAGTATTTCTTCTGTCATCCACTGTTTTTTAGATTTACATCAATTTGTCAGTTAGTATTTTTTGCACATTAACATTCACATTATTTTTTAATTCGTTTTAATTTCTTCGTTTCTTAGCATTCTTACATTAATAATTTTTGGTTGTTGTTTTCTGAGTTTATTACTTTTTACTTTTATTTTCACGTCAGCAACTAACGGATTGTGGTCTTAGTTTACATCTGCCCCAGGATAAGTTTTAACTGAGTTTAAAGAGTTTTTATTGAATTATCACCAAGATGAAGACATCTTCTTCTTTGGGTGCCGTCTTCAATGATGGTTGGCGATAACCTCAGCAAAATTATTTCTGGCCCTGGCTTTTCTTATTAATGATTGAGAATCCAAACCAGTCCACTCACGAATGTTCTTCAACCAGGACGCCTGCCGTCTACCAGGACCACGTTTTCCTTCTACCTTCCCCTCTATAAGAAGCTGCAGTAGCTGATATTTCTCATTTCTGTATATGTGTCCCAAATATGAGGTTTTCCGTGTTTTCATTATTTTTAAGAGTTCTCTGTCGGTACCCATCTTGTGTAGGACCTGCTCGTTGCTCATATGCGCTGTCCAGGGGACTTTCAGCATCCTTCGAAATAACCACATTTCAAAACTTTCCAAACGCCTGAGTGAGTTGATTTTAAAGGTTTAGGCCTCCATTCCATATAGTAAGGTGCTGTAAACGTAACATTTCAGCATTCGGTATCGGATTTTGAGATTGAGTGTTTGGGACGTAAACATTTGTTTCATTTTTAAAAAGACATTTCTTGCTTGTTCAATTCGCGATTTTATTTCTATGTCTGGATCTATATCTTTCGTTATACAGCACCCTAGATATCGAAATTTCTCGACATTTTCGATAATGTTACCATTCACGTTTAAAGCCATGGGTGGATGGATGGATGTTTTGGAGACAATCATTGTTTTTGTTTTCTTGACGTTAATGCTGAGGCCGTATTGTTCTCCGATCGATCTGACGCGATCTAAGAGTGTCTGGAGATCCTGTGCGCTCTCTGCAATTAGGACCGTGTCGTCGTCGTATCGTACATTATTTAGAACTCTGCCGTTAATTTTAACACCTTCTCTTGATTGCTCTAGTGCCCGTGCAAAGATTTCTTCCGAATATATATTGAAAAGTAGTGGTGACAATACACACCCCTGTCGTACACCTCGCTTGATATTGAATATTTCTGTGTCACCGGCTTCTGTTCTAACTGCTGCAGTTTGGTTAAAATACAGCGTTTGGATAATTTTAAAATAATTCTCGTCTAGTCCCTTTTTGTGAAGGCAATTCATCAGCTTATCATGTTTTACTTTGTCGCAGGCCTTTTGATAGTCAATAAACCATAAAAAGAGGTCCTTTTTTTGGTCTCGACATTTTTGCAGCAGTATAATAAAACTGGTTAATGCTTCCCGTGTCCCAAATCCATTTCGGAAGCCAAATTGTTCATCACTGATATCCTGTTCACGTTTCTTATAAATGCGTTGGTGAATAACTTTCAAGAATAACTTTAACATATGCGACATTAAACTAATAAGTCTGAAATCACCACACTTCTTTGCTCCCTTAGTTTTTGGAAGGGGAATAAAGACTGATTTTAACCAGTCTTGTGGAATTTCACCGCTTGTATATATTTGATTAAATAATTTGACGATTATATTTAAATGTTTCTCTTCCAGTAGTTTTATGACTTCCGTATGCGGGGTCAGGGGCTTTCCCATTTTTTGCGTTTTTGATTGCTCTCTCTACTTCTTGTTTTAATATAGGAGGACTGGTTTCATGGTTTTTATATATTATGTTGTTTAGTGGTGTGTCCGAGAATAGTTCTTCTATGTAATGTCTCCATACGTTGTTTAGATCGCTTAATTCCCATATCGTTTCATTCTCGTCGTTTGTTAATCTACAAGAAAGTCTTTGTTTTGTCATTCCAGCTAGATCTTTTATTTTTTTGTGAAGCGTTTGACTGTCGTGTTTTTTTATTAATTCTTCGATCTCTTGGCAGTTTTCTATCATCCAATTTTCTTTTGCGGTAGCTATTTCTTTCTTGATTTGACGATGTATCTCCCTATATTTTTCATTATTTTTATTTTTGTAGGCTCTTCGAGTATCCATCATTTCCAGAATTTTTTGTGTCATCCAAAGTTTAGATTTTCTTTTGTTATTAGTGTCTTTTATATATTTCTCGGCGCTAGTAAAAGCATTCTTGACTTCATAAGCCTTCTGTAGTTGGTGATAACTCTCTTTGGAGTCTTTCACATTCCTCGTTGAGTTTAGTCTTTACCATACTTCGTATATTTTCTTGTTTAAGTAAATTGATGTCGATTTTTCTTTTGACAGTCTTTTTTAGCATTTTGAACTTTATTTTTAATTTAGCCACTAGTAGGTTGTGATCCGATGGAACATCTGCGCCTGGGTATGTTCTTGTATCCGTTACTGCATTTTTATATCGCTGGTTTATAGAACATAGACTTCATCAAAGAAGTCAAAGAAACAGAACTAGAAAGGCTTGAAAAAAAAAAAAGAAATAATAAATCCTACATCACCCGCAGAAATAAGTGAACTAACTCGAAAAAGTTTACTGAAGAAAGCATCTGGTTCAGAAAAAAGCAGTAACAGAGTTTTGAAGTATCTTCCTCCAAAAGCAATTGTTTATCTGACAAACATAACAAATGCAATATTAAGATACAGCCTCTTCCAAACAGAGGTTAGGAAGCTCATGGTACCAAAGCCAAGAAACAACCACATATTTTCGCAAAATTACAGGCCGATTAGTTTACTTCTAACAGTCAGTAAGATGTAGAGAGAGTCGTCCAAACCACATTTCAATCAGAGACTGACAGGCTAGGGTTAATACCAGAAACACAATTCGGATTCAGAGCTCTACAATCCTGCGAACTACAAGTACTCAGACTTACAGAATACATAGCAGCTGGATTCAACGACAAGCGAAATATAAGAGCAGTTTTTCTGGATGTAAGCAAAGTCTTCAATAGAGTGTGGAACAAAGGACTGACATACAAAATGAGAGATTATGAATACAGCGGGGCCAAGACCAGTTCTATCTGAACACGGAGTTTCGGAAGCTGGAGTACCATAAAAGGCAGTCTTATCACTCCTTCTGTATAGCATATATACAAAAGACGTTCCAAGAACACCCGCAACAATAATCAGCCTTTATGCAGAAGACACTGCAATTTCGGCAAAACATAGGAACCTGGATATGGCTGTAAGAAATCTATAGACGGCACTGGATACAATAAAAGAATGGAGTATTTAATGGAAAATAGCAATTAATCTAAAACTGACCCTTCTCGGCATATGTCATTTAGAAAATGGATCATAAAATTTAGATTTTCGTTTATAATCTGTTCAATTTTTAGCTCTTAATGTTAATAATAAATGGAAATATGATTTTAAGCAAAAAATAATGGCTATCTTGGTTCTTATTGGTCATAGAAATATCTGTTTTTGTAAGTTGTATTTTTTACCAATATTTTAGTGAGCCTACTTACAAGCGGGTGACAAAAAATATCAAAGTTATTGTTACGATTTTAAATGTTATGGCGTATAGAACTGTAAATATTTTATGACTAATTCTTTTGTATTGATTCTCGTAATTTCTAGGTCAAAAAAATCTACCTGACAAACAACAATCGAATGTTCTGGGGGCGACAAGCCGATAAAGGAACATGTTTTGAGACCAGTCGCCGCCGTGTCTACGTCGAGATCGAGAACGGCATCGTATTTTCTACAAACATTCTGTTACAAGCTGGTTTCATATAAATACCGGAAGAATTTCATTGAGGAGTTAGTCATAAGAAGATCGGTAAACGCGGTTTACTTGTACGAAACGTGAAATACATACATTTGTAAAGTTATTTAATAAATTAGTAATTAGCTATCGTGAGTTTTAATAAATTAGATTATAGACAATAAATTAGAATAAAGACATATAAATTAGAACTATATAAACTTCACAGTGGTGCAGAAGTGGGGTTGTAGATAAATTTAATTTGAATTTTTGAAAAGAAGTGAAATTGGTGAACGATGGCTACGATTTACGAGCTCACAGTTACGAATCTAAGAAGGCATCTTGAGGATAGAGAATTAGCTTCTACCGGAAAAAAGGCTGAGTTAGTCCAACGACTAAAGAATGCTTTGGAGGAAGAGGGTTTAGATCCGGAAACTTATATATTTGAAGATGCTGTCATCGCGTCAATTTCAAAATTAGAGAATAAAGTTTCTGGTGACATCGCATCATTAGAGAACAGAGTTCATGGCGATATTTCGAAAGTTTCCTCTGATGTAGCCAAAGTTTGCGGCGATATCGCCTCTTTAGAAGACAAAGTGTCTAACGAGATTTCTTCTCTAGAAAGCAAAGTCTCTGCTAACATCTCCTTGGAAATCTCTAAAGTCACTTCGGAGATGTCTGCTCTCGACGACAGAGTGTCTTCATTAAAAAACCAAGTTGCTGCCGATATGATGGCCTTCGAAGAGAAGATATGGAAAGAGTTGGAAAGGAAGATTGAGGGAACAGGAACAACAGAGAGAGTAAACAATCCAATTACCATAGAGACAAAAGAAGACGAGACGAAATGTAAGTTGGAAACACGGCCGAAATGTGAAGGAAGTGGAAGTTCCGTTCATGTCAAAGTCCCAACTTTCGACGGAAAATCATCATGGAACAACTACATGAAACAGTTCGAATCAGCTGCAAGAGCGAATGGATGGTCTGAAAAAGAAAAGGCTGTAAACCTGACTATCGCCCTTCGAGGAGATGCCTTAGATGTGCTCCAGACCATAGCCGTAGAGGAGACGGATGATTTCGAACAACTGAAGAAGAGGTTAAATATGCGATATGGCCACGAACACTTGGAGCATGTATATCAGTCGCAGCTCAAAAATCGAAGACAAAAGAAAGATGAGGCTCTTCAAGAATATGAAGTAGATATCGCCAGATTAGTGCGATATGCTTATCCAACAGCTCCCGAAGACATGATGGAAAAATTGGCCGTTCAAACGTTTATTGATGGTCTTCGTGATCATGAGATGCAGAGAACACTACGATTAGCTCGTCACAAGACGCTGATGGATGTCTTATCTGCCGCCCTCGAATACGAGTCAGCTACGCAGGCCTCTGGCGGGTATAGCAAAGTTAGGACTGTAAAAGAGGAACGAGATGAAGATAAACTTGACCAGCTCTTTAATATGATAAAAAGCATGACACACAAGAAAACGAAGACCATAAGACCGAAGACAAAACCAGAACGCGTCGGCCTTAGGGGAGCAGCTTCGACCCAGAACTTTACCAAAGACCCTCTGATACTAATAGCTTCTTTGAAATGTCGTGAAGATAGTGTATATGTAGATGGAGAAATAAATGGTAAAAAGCATACGTTGTTGGTGGATACTGGAGCGACCAGAACCATTATACGCCCGACAGTTATAAACAGCCGAAAGAAACTGTTACCAACGAGGTTGCGACTTCGGACCGCTACAGGTGAAAATGCCAACATTCATGGAGAAATCCAGGTACAATTAGGAATTGGAACAGAAAAGTTCGTCCATACTGTTATAGTTGCTGACATCGAAGAGGATGTTATATTAGGAATGGACGTAATGAATACACATGGATTCCAATTGGATTTTAAGAATAAGGTAATCAAAGTTGGTAACGAGGAGGTATTTCTCCATCCACATGATGACAACACTATGCAAGCAGCCGTTAAAGAAGATACAGTCGTGCCTGCGAGAAGTGAAACGATAATAGTAGCGCGGCTACAGGGAATTGTGGACGAAGGAACACCTGTTATGATGGAGCCTTGGAATCATGACGACGAAGTTGGCCGTGGAATCATAATTGGAAAAGAATTAGTGACTTCGGCTAAAGAAATTCCTGTGAGACTTATTAATGTCAATGACTACCCAGTGACCATCAAGAAAGAGACAAAAGTAGGAACTTGTGTACCTGTCACATCCATAATCCGTCAGACGACAACGTCTGATAATTCCAACGATAAATTTGATCAAATGGTTGCGGTTGCTGGACAGTCTCTGAATCAGCTTGAGAAAAGGAAATTAAGGGAATTTCTTCGGCAGTATCGTGATATTTTCGTACCGAAAGGAGGAAAGACGGGAAGAACTACCGTTGTTAAGCATAAAATTGATACTGGTAATGCTAAGCCAATTCGTCAAACAGCTCGACGATTACCACAGGCGAAAAGAGAGGAAGCTGAAACGATTGTTCAGGAAATGAAGAAAGACGGGGTGATAGAACCTTCTACGAGCCCATGGGTCTCTCCGGTGGTCCTGGTTAAGAAGAAAGACGGAACAACGAGGTTCTGTGTGGATTACCGTTTGCTGAACAACGTTACCAAGAAAGATAGTTATCCTCTGCCTCGGATCGATGACACATTAGACACATTGGCTGGAAGTAAATTATTTTCTACTTTGGATTTGAAGTCTGGATACTGGCAGGTAGAAATGGACCCGATAGATAAAGAAAAGACAGCCTTCACCACAGGATCTGGATTATGGCAATTCAACGTTATGCCATTTGGACTTTGTAACGCTCCTGCGACATTTGAGAGGCTTATGGAAAATGTGTTGAGAGGGTTATCTTGGAAAACATGCCTAGTTTATCTAGACGACATAATCGTCTTGGGGGAGACATTTGAAGACCATCTGCAGAATTTAGAAAACGTTTTTAATCGACTTAAAGCTGCCCAATTGATGTTAAACCCCAAGAAGTGCCAGCTATTTCAAGGTAAAGTCAATTATCTGGGTCATATAGTCAGTAAAGAAGGAGTGGCCGTGGATAAAGGAAAAATCGATTCTATTAAGGAATGGCCAAAACCAACTGACAAACATCAAGTGAGAAGTTTTCTGGGACTGTGTACTTACTACCGGAGGTTTATTAAGAAGTTTGCAGATATCGCTAAACCATTAACGCGACTTACAGAGGAAGCAAGAGAATACCGCTGGGATGTAGACTGCCAGAATGCCTTTGAAACCTTAAAAAAGCATTTAATCACAGCACCAATTTTAGGGTATCCACTGCCAGAAGGAGAGTTCATCTTAGATACAGATGCAAGTAATGTGGGAATTGGAGGAGTGCTGTCTCAGATTCAAGGAGGACAGGAAAGAGTCCTTGGATATTTTAGTAAAGTCCTCTCAAAACCTGAGCGAAATTATTGCGTCACGAGAAGAGAACTTCTGGCAGTAGTGAAATCAGTAGAGCACTTCTATCAATACCTCTATGGAAGGAAGTTTTTAATCCGAACCGACCATGCCGCCCTTAAGTGGTTGATGCAGTTTAAGAATCCAGAGGGTCAGATAGCCAGGTGGATCGAACGACTCCAAGAATATGATTTTAAGATTGAGCACCGGGCCGGAGTTAGCCACCGAAACGCCGATTCTCTTTCCAGAAGGCCATGCCCAGCAGAGTGTTCTCACTGCAACAAAACGGAATCCAAGGAAGCAGCAGTAATAAGAACGACGGTGGTCCACGACGACTGGACGCCTACCAAGATCAGGGAAGAACAAGAGAGAGATCCAGTTATACAGAAAATCCGAAAATGGAAAGAGGAAAACCGTCGACCACCTTGGCAAGAAATATCGAACCTAGGCTCAATAGTTAAGACGTATTGGGCCCAGTGGGACTCATTTATCATGGAAGATGGCTTGCTCAAACGAGTCCTGGAAAATGATGACGGTTCAGAGAAGAGAAGACAGTTGGTGATTCCAAAGAGCAGAATAGCCGAAGTACTTCGTCAGTTACACGACAGTCCATCAGGAGGGCATTTTGGTGTGAAAAAGACCCTTCAGCGAATTCGGGAACGGTTTTATTGGATGAACAGTTCCGACGATGTAAAAGACTGGTGTAAGAAATGTACTATTTGTGCTACGAGTAACGGGCCTTATCGAAAAAGGAGAGCTCCTATGAGACAATATAATGTTGGAAGCCCGTTTGAAAGAATAGCTTTGGACATTGCTGGGCCGTTTCCAGAAAGTGATAATGGAGGCAAGTACATGTTGGTAGTAATGGATTACTTCACTAAGTGGGTCGAGATTTACGCACTTCCAGACCAGAAGGCGGCCACCGTTGCAGATAAGTTGATCCAAGAATATATCAGCCGATTTGGAGTGCCTTTGGAGATCCATAGTGACCAAGGCAGGAACTTCGAAAGCGATTTATTCCAAGGAATATGTGATAGACTAGGTATGAAGAAAACAAGGACTACGGCTTATCATCCGCAATCGGATGGTATGGTAGAACGAATGAATAGAACAGTTGGCAAGTATTTGACAAAGATGGTGTCCGATCATCAGCGAGACTGGGACCAATATCTCCTGTTCTTCACAATGGCCTACAGATCTGCTGTTAATGAATCAACAGGCCAGACACCAGCCAAAGTCCTATTCGGACGCGAGATGCGACTACCTTGTGATCTAGAGTTTGGGTGTCGACCTGGAGAAGATGTAGCAGGTGAAGATTATGTGATCGAATTACGAAGAAGAATGGACGATGTACACGAGTTGGTCCGTTCCCATCTCCAGATCGCTAGTGACCGAATGAAGAAACGGTACGATACGCAAGCCGAGAAGGGGTGTTTTAAGAAGAACGATAAAGTCTGGCTTTATAACCCCAAAAAGCGAAAAGGTTGTTCTCCCAAATTGCAGCAGTTTTGGGAAGGTCCATACCTCATTATGGAGAAGATCAATGATGTTATTTACCGAATAAGCAAGATTCCGAGAGGAAAGCCGATGATAGTACACCATAACCGGTTGGCGTCTTTCGAGGGTGACCACGACGTAGATGAAGAAGTGGAAGTAAACCAAGTCCAAGATGTGTCTGACCTCACGTTTGAGGAATTCATGGGTGCCTATGGAGGTACCGGTAAAGCAAGATATGGTGTTACCACTGAAGAAAGGCAAGATCTACTCGCGCTCCCCGATGACTACTCACTGGCCCTTACCATCCCGGCCAGTATCAAAGATGCACCAGGGTTGGCATCCGTCTTTCGAAGGAAGTTTGGTCGAGTTGCAGAACTTCAATGCCAAGTGCCAGCTCCTGGTAAAACCTTGAAACTTCAAGATGCATCACGTTACCTTTTCTACCTGGTAACAAAAGACACTGCCCGTGACCAACCTACCTACCGAGATGTATGGGAAGCCTTACTTCAGTTGAGAGAGCACGTACTAGAGTCCGACGTGCAAAAGTTAGCCATGCCAAAGTTGGAGTGCCGCCAATTAGATTGGAGGGTTATCCGAAATATGGTGGAGGAGATGTTTAAAGACACCGAAGTCCAGGTGTTAGTCTGTTGCAATCCGCATAGTTACTGGTGCGGAGAGAAAACCGTCCCTTGTCATTTCTATACAACCGGAAGTTGTAAAAGAGGGTCCAGTTGCCGATATCAGCATGTCGTTCCAGTTCCAGTCCCGACAAGGTTCCAGGAGGAACCATCTTTTAAGAGGGGGGCAATGTTACGATTTTAAATGTTATGGCGTATAGAACTGTAAATATTTTATGACTAATTCTTTTGTATTGATTCTCGTAATTTCTAGGTCAAAAAAATCTACCTGACAAACAACAATCGAATGTTCTGGGGGCGACAAGCCGATAAAGGAACATGTTTTGAGACCAGTCGCCGCCGTGTCTACGTCGAGATCGAGAACGGCATCGTATTTTCTACAAACATTCTGTTACAAGCTGGTTTCATATAAATACCGGAAGAATTTCATTGAGGAGTTAGTCATAAGAAGATCGGTAAACGCGGTTTACTTGTACGAAACGTGAAATACATACATTTGTAAAGTTATTTAATAAATTAGTAATTAGCTATCGTGAGTTTTAATAAATTAGATTATAGACAATAAATTAGAATAAAGACATATAAATTAGAACTATATAAACTTCACATTATTATAAATGTTTATGAGCTAAAGTTGTTAGTCCTTTTTTAAACGGTTCTTTTAATATTAATTTTGATCAAATGTTGTAATTTTGTCAAGGTATCGTAAAATTAAAAAATCAATTGCGATCTGCTAAATAAATCTAGAGTCACTAATTTTTGAAGATCTCCTTATGTCCATCAGTTCTAGGACTTCTTCTGTCATCCATGTATTCTTTGTTTTTCTGATGTTGTCTTGTAGCTGTTCTCTTTGTATAATTGTGATTGTTGTTTTGAAGTTATGCCAAATACTTTCTATTGTTTCTTCTGCTTCCGCGGGTGCTTCACTGAACTTTTTTTGAGTGTATCATTGAGTGTTTTCTCTATTTCTGCCTGTACTATTGGATCTTCGTTATAAGTTTTTCGAGGCAAGGTTTTATCTTCTCTCTGTATTTGATTTTTTTTAGTTTGATTGAAATTTTACCAACAACAGGATTGTGGTCGGAACCGATGTCTGTCCCGGGATATGTTTCAACTCCTCTGATTCCATTTCTATAACGTTTGTCAATTTATATATATATATATATATATATATATATATATTATATATATATATATATATATATATATATATATATTATATATATATATATATATATATAATCAATCTGGTTTCTTATTATGCGGTTTTGATTATCGTCAGGTGCTTTCCATATTGTGCTTGTGTTGCTGTTGTGCGTAAAAATAAATCAATAAATCAGGTACAATTAAGTCCAGTAAGGTATAAGTTAAATGTAGTTTCAGGGCAAGGTATTAAAGCTATTGGCGTATGGATAATGCCAAGGTTGAATTGGATAAAAATAGTAGTTCATCAATTTCATCAATTAGTATACATAACAGTTATATGTTGTTAAATTACATGCAAAAAACAATGTTTTTGACATTAATAAATTACTGCAAAAATAAAGTGGTTTTTGTAATTTTCTCGGTCAATTCTTTATATTTACTGCAAAAATAAAGTGGTTTTTGTAATTTTCTCGGTCAATTCTTTATATATTTTAATTTTAAAATTCGTAAACTAAAAACCTTTTTAAGATCTAAAAGTTTTATTTAAAAAATTTTTCTGTAGTTTTTGAGCTGTTTTTCCCTACTGGCCTACAAGTTATAACGCCTTGTTAGTTTGCTTAAAATTGTATCCTGAAGTGTTTGGAAAATTACGTGGATAATTGGGAAAATAAGTATTTTAGTTAAATAAATCTTAATATCATAAAAAATATTAACGTACTTACTGCAATTAATTATCAATAAAATTTGACGTACCTGTAAAGAAAAAAAATATTGTTAATAGAATTGTTAATAGAATTGTTAATAACATTGACAAGAAAATTTGGATTTTCGGTAATTATTGTATAACAGATATAATTTCCCCTTCTAAATTCATTGCAATTCGAATTCTAACCTACTTACAGACCTATATTTAAAATATAAATTCATAAAAAAACCATTATTATGGTTGGCCTTGAAATTTATTATTTATAAGACTTGTTTATGGTGCAGTCACCAGAAATTAAAGACTTAGTTAAAGTCTGCTTGGACCATCGAGTTAGGTTAGGTTAGGTTAGATTCTAACTCGATGGCTTAGACATGGCTTGGACGTTGCACGCGCAACACTTGTAAGCTACTTTGATCATGTCACCTGCTCATCCAAGTACACTTGTATCAACAGGTTCTATCCAAGTTAAGTGGGACGCTGGCCAACTTCCTTGGATCCAAGTAGTCTGGTATTGTAAAATTAAAATGGCGTCGGTGTCGAAAAATCGAAAATGAGAAGTAAATTAAAAAAGAAAGTAGTCTAAAAGGCAGAGTGTTAGATTCATTTAGTTGTAAGAAGCTGAGGAAGCATTATGGAATGTACGGATAGAGGAATATAAAAATAAGGATGCTAGAAGTGCAGCATTTTTTCTTTTTTATTCCTATTTTTTGGATTACAAGCTTATGTTTCAATATATCAGCAACCACTAGAACACCTTCCACAATCACTTCAGCTATCTTTACAATGGTTATTTAACATCCAATTTATTTTACCGTGGCAACCAACTTGGTACAAATACATTTGTGTTTGTCCACTTGATCCAAGTTGGAATCCAAGCATTCTTGGATCGTGTGAACCTGCCTTTATATTTGTAACGATGTTTTGACTAAATTAGTCTAGCGTGAGTGGAATTTGTTTTCGTCAACTATAGTGCCAACATAAAAATTTAAAAATGATTCAAATAATCAGTTTTTTTTTAATTCACAGAGGCTTCAAAACCATGCAACAAGGATATAAAAAAGAGAATGCCACAAATGAGATGACTTGATAGTGCTGTGAATGAATTATAAAAAAATATTTCAGTTAGAAATTTTCAGCTGAATTTCTAATCAAATTATTATCACTTTTGATTATACATTCCTTTTAAAATTGTTACATTCATTGGACAAAATTAAGAGAATAATATACCTGACAAACAGAGCTTACTTTGGACTAAAGCAGTTCTTAACATCACACATAATTAGTAGAAAAGCCAAGATATTAATATATGAAACTATTACTAAACCTGTCCAGTAGATGAGGATGCACCAAGGAAGCGGAATGCTAACAGTTCTTCGTCACTTTTTACCATAGTCCATGTCTCTGACGCATATGTCAAAACAGAGTAGATAAGGATGCACTTCACCCCACTTTTTGGACTTTGACCCCACACTCTCGACGCATCCGCGAGTGTAGTAGAAGGTAGCAAAGGGTAGCAGGGATACAATAACAGAGAGTAACAGAGACACAGAGCGAGCAGAGACCCAATAACAGAGTGTGGCAGAGACACAGACAGCAGCAGAGGGTAGCAGAGACACAGAGAGCAGCAGAGGGTAGCAGAGACCCAATAACAGAGTGTAACAGAGGGTAGCAGAGGACAGCAGAGGGCAGCAGCGACTAGCAGAAGTTAACGTGGGCTATTGTATCGAGAGGCAGTCATGTGGGATGTGAGGGGCGGATGCGTCAAGAGTGCGGGGCAAAGTCCAAAAAGTGGGGTGAAGTGCATCCTTTGAAGTGCATCTACTTTGTTTTGGCATACGTGTCAGAGACATAGACTATGGTAAAAAGCGACGAAGAACTGTTAGGCCACTTTGAAAGAAGAATACACATATACGGAGAAGTACAAGAAAGCGGGATATGGTGCAGGCGCTACAATTTTGAGTTGTATCAATTGTATGAAAAATGCAACATCGTCTGCTCTATTAAAATTAATAGACTAAGGTGGCTAGAACACTTTGAAAGAATGGACACTGGAGAACTTCAAAGACAGATATTTTATCAAGAGCCAGTAGGAACCAGGAAGAGATTAAAACTCAAGTCGAAGATGACTTGAGGAATCTAGGGGTCAGAAATTGGAATGCCAGGGCGAAAGATATGAGGGAATGGAGACTAATTCTTGAACAGACCAAGACCCACCCAGGGTTATAGAGCCAAAGATGATGAAGATGACTAAGATGCTTTGCTAAAGCAAAAGATGGTTTCTTTATTCTACAGTCACTTTTGTGGACATACAATTTGACAGATTGCTCCTAGTTTCACCAATATACACAGCCTTACACTGAGTACAATTGATGGTGTACATTACATTGGTTTTCTCTTACATATCTATAAGATATTCTGTATTCAAATAGTAAATATAATTGTTTAGGTTTCAACCACTACTGAATATTCCTGCAACTGATCATTTTGCGGTTTAAACCCTTCAGTATACCTGATATAATCTTGCAGTCTGGGTCCAGTGTTTCTGCTGCCCATTCCTCTCGTGGACAAACGTCCACTTGGAGAGGTACTTTAGTTTTGTATCTTAGTACTATATGGTCACTGCACTCCTCGTCCCATTATTTAGTTGATTTGAATGGTATTTTTGAGCATGCTTTTAAAAATGTGCAAAAGTATCATATAATTAACTACATGATATGATAAATTAAATGTTCGATAGTTGTTTATTTTGTACGAAAAATCATGTAGATTCTATAACCTAACAATGTTATATCAGCTTAACAATCTGCGGTTACTGTCGTAATTTTGCATTCATTGATTACATAAACTTTTACCACAGATACTTCACATTCCATGTAACTAATATTTCAAATTAATTAAATTACTGTAAATATAAACAGGTAATATGCCGAGGTTTATAAATACAAAATAATCATAAATGGCTGTAATTTCAGTTAAAATGTTTTCATAAAACAATTTATATTGCAATAAGATTTATTTCCTAAGTTTCTGATTGTACGTATTCAAAATATATGAGGCTTTACATAATTTATTGAACCTTCATTCAGCCAAAACTTCGAAACTAAATGAAAGATGATATATTCCCTAAGGAACGTATGAAACTGTTACATTATAGGAGAAGCTGTTGAATATTTTTTAGTTTCAAAGTTCCGCAACTCACAACTACGTGATCATTTATTTGAATCTGAAACTTTTCAAAGTAATGATAAACGTAGCGATAAGACTAAAAACTCAGAATTGACGAACTCGCTGAAAAGTTGTGTAGAATGTGTGACAACAGCTGTAAACTTAAAATGTTTGTCTCATGATTGTTATCACCATCTTCAGAAGATAAATCTTTTTGCTTTAAATGAAGAAAATTTCAGTTTTCTCCGCTCCACATCCGATGGAAAGTGGAGTATACTTTTTAAAGTGTCTTTACACTTTATTTGCATTTTCAAATTGTTTTTATAATTTATAGTCTAATTCATAGTCTAGATATACCATTAAGACGTAAAAAGTTGGTAGATACCTCTAAATTTCAATTATACACAAGTTTTCTTTATTTTGTACAATAGAAATGGCTTTTTATATTTACTTACACTTGAAACTCAACAATTGAAGTGGACATTATAAAAATGTGTATTTTATTTTTTGTTCATAAGGTCAAATAGAAAAATGGAGTGATATAAATAAAGATTTATTTTTACTTCGTATTTTCATACAGATGATCCGAAAAAAAGAAATTCTTTAAGAAAAAAAAATGGAAAATGAACAAAAATTGTAAAATTAACAACCTAAAATTTCTATTCCTGCTGAATTTCTATTATCCCGAAAAGAAAAACTAATAGTGTGTGGGTCCACCTCTGTGTCGCCTTGGTGCTCTAACTCTATTTGGAAGAGCTCTTATTAAAATATGGATGGACTGCTGCGGTACACGTTCCCAAGCCGCGCGTAATGTATTGGCCAACTGATCTAAGGTTTTATGACTCTGTCTCGATATCGTTTAGCAGTCATTGTCTCATTATTTAAGACGACTAAGTCCGTGCGACCGTCAAAACATATGCTTCCTCACACGCATACGGATCCACCTCCAAAAAGAGTGGTTGGGACTCTCAGATTTTCATTGTAACGCTGTCCTCTTTCCCTCCATACCAATATTCGGCCATCAGTCGTTTACAAACGAAATCTGAACTCGTCAGTAAAAAGACAATTCCTTCAATGAGAAATGAGAAAAGGCAGCAAATATTTGATTTCACGCAAACAAATCCTATGTATCTCTTGATACGTATTTCGACCTAATAGGTCTCGTCAGAAGAGCTATTCATAGGGGTTTTCAACGTGAAAAATCAATATTTTCTGCCTTTTAAGAAGCAACAATAACATAACATGGCTTCAATACGGACTCAATAGCGACATCTAATTAGAAAATCGTAAAATAGTTTCGAAACACAATTCAGATTTCTGCTTTATTATCTGAGCCTTCTAAAAATTGCAAGGCAAACAGACGTTGATAAAAGATGTTAAAAGAGACATTGGGAATCTAAAATTTGCATTCCACGACATGTCTTTTATAACTAAGCAGAAATCCTTAGCGAATTGTGCTTCTAGTACTCACACAGTGTAAATCCGAATAAAATGAGAATCCGTATTGAAGACATGTTATTGTTGCTTCTTAAAAGGCAGAAAATATTGATTTTTCACGTTGAGAACCCCTATGAATAGCTTTTCTGAAGAGACCTATTAGGTCGAAATACGTATCAAGAGATACATAGGATTTGTTTGCGTGAAATCAAATATTTGCTGCCTTTTCTCATTTTATTCGGATTTACTCGGTGTGAGTACTAGAAGCACAATTCGCTAAGGATTTCTGCTTAGTTGTAAAAGACATGGCGTGGAATGCAAATTTTAGATTCCCCATGTCTCTTTTAACATATTTTATCAACGTCTGTTTGCCTTGCAATTTTTAGAAGGCTCAGATTATAAAGCAGAAATCTGAATCGTGTTTCGAAACTATTTTACGATTTACAATTCCTTCAATTTTCGAAATTCCACTCATAGTGTTTCATCGCCCAGCGATATCTGCATGCACACTGCTCCCTAGTTAGTCGTGGATGGGTAGCGCGCTATCTAGCCCTTAAATTGGATGCATGTAACCATCTTCTGATAGTTTGACTGGAAATCGCTCGTCCAGTAGTATGCCTGAAGATACTGTTAATTTTGGAAGCCGTGAATGTTGGGTTTCTTCTTGCCGTCAGAACTACAAAACGGTCTTGCCGACGAGTTGTAGATTGTTCTCTTCCTCCTCCATACAGATGTAGCAGAACCAGTTGCTACATACCGATTACATGCACTACTTATCACACTTTGAGACACATTTAGTCTCATAGCAACCTCTAGTTGAGTTATGCCTTGTTGGATCTATCGAACTAATTACTCGAGCTGCACTAGTTGTAAACGTCTTTACGGCATAATGTTTTTGTGATAAATAGATTTCTTGACTTATTGACAACTGGTAAAGCTAATACAAGCACGTTTATACGAATGCTATGAGAGAAATGTTCGGAACAACATTTCTCTCTTTGTATCTGGAAAAATGGCACTGGGCAGGTCGCGTAGCCCAATATAATGACATCAGGTGGACACGGAAAATTCTAGAATGGAGACCAAGGACGATAACAAGAAGCATAGGAAGACCTCAAAAAAGATGGTTGGATGACATAAGAGCAGTGCCAGGCAAACAGTTTATTAGATTGGCGCATGATAGAGAAAGATGGAAGCAATTGGGAGAGACCTACATTCAGGAGTGGATAGAAAATGGTTGACAAAGAAGAAGATTTGTTTTTTAATTTTCATTGTTTTTTTAATTTTTTTTTAATTTAATGTACATTTTACTTATAAAATAAAGGCAATTAATTATGTATTGAAGTGGTATTATTAAAACCCCATTAAAATAATAAAACTATTTTCAAATAATATTGCATTTCCAGAACTCCAGTACGTATGGATTACTAATGTAATCAGCGCGTGTAGTCACGTAAGAAAATAGACCGCGTATACTGAAGGGTTAAATATTATTTGAGTTGTCTACTTGTGTTGTAAATCTTTTTGTTTTAAATGGCTTATTACTTCTACAAAAACTATCCAGGGAATCCTTTTTTATCATAATACTGACAAGGTTTTTTGTCTTCTAATGTTAAACTATTTGGTTTGATAGGTATTTGGTCAAGAACCGGATTTGTCTGTGATTTAATCTTCTTTTTATAACTAAACTTTCCAGTTTTCGCAATTGACATATCAGGTTTTCCATTGTTGTAACATCAGCTCTATTATATGCAAGGAAGAAAACTGGTTTACGACTTTATCTTGGAGATTATCAGCTGTATTATAAAATTTTTGCTATCAATAATTATTGTCAAATATTTGAAATTTTCTCAATTAAACTCTTAAAATTTTTAAAATTGGAAATCACATAATATGTCATCTTTCTTTAGCTTACAGAAATATTGCATATTTGGTCATTTTTCTATATCAACATTAGGAGGTTTTAGGGAAAATTAGATAAATTTTATCGCTACTTCACTCGTTATGACAGAAGTTAAAACTGTATTACCTTAGGTATACATCTTGCTTTTGATAATAAGGAAACATTTTATGAGAACTGGGTAATAAAGTCTGAAACGACACTACACCGAAGAAATTTTCTTCATAAAAATCGGGTTTATTGTCAAATGACCCACATATGAGTCACAATTTCCTCAGTTTATAGTGATAGGGCTGCGTATACACATAAACTTTGGTCCAGTTCGTCGATATATTTATCCAATTCACATACATTTACACTGTTTCAAAAAATATAAACGAATAAAAACTTTGTATATTCCGAAATTAATGTAGGGGAAGGTCGTGTAATTAGATATCTTAAGAAGAAATCACAATATATTGGATGTTTTCCATAAGATATTAATTTTTTTGCGTATTTTACTTCTTTGTTGTAATTACACCACAAAATGGATAAAATAGTTATAATTTCATTAAAATAAAATAATTTTAAATGAAAACTTTCGCCGTGTAAATTGGATTTGTTTGTCGTGTAATTTGGTTTTATTATAATTAAAAAACTCCTGATATATAAAATAAAATTTTAATAATTCTTAAGTTATTCCAGACTCTGTCAAAAGTGTCTTAAAGTTTAGTTTTAAAAGATAGCGCAGAAATAATAGGTAATAATAGTTATATTGACAAAACTACTTGTAGTTTTTTCCCCAAAAGGGCAACAAATTTCTTTGCAAGTATCACTTTTGTAGTGTTTTTCTTGTTTAAATTTTCCTCTGCTTGTTGGTGTTCTCCTTTGTGACTACTAATCTTATTTTATATGTACTTGTTTTAGGAATTATTAAATTTCCAACTGTGTGATATGGATCGGGTATAAAAGTATTATACAGGAGAGATAGTGATTTGAATAAACCAGGAAAAGACGTAATTAAGAAAGCCTTTGAAAATAGCTTGTATTCTAGTTTGGGTATCTATTGTTGTTTCTAAGAACTCATTGTCTTGCAGGACTGATTGTGATGGGTATTGCTTCGTTTCATCAGTAAGTTTATTAATGGTTCCTGAAGATAAGGAAATATTAAAATCTGTTATAGAAATGTTTGCGTCATTTTGATTTGGATTGAGCGTTTATCAGCTACTGCTTCGGCTGCAAAATCTTTGTGCTTGAGCACAAAATGGTCGGGAGGTCATAATGCTCTTTATATAAAACTATTAGTAGCTACTCTAGAAAAGGATTTGCCTATCAGTTCGCTAATGTTATCAACAGTTAAAATTGTTTCTAGAATGTTACATAATTTTGTTGTACCGACGAACTGTTTCTAAAGTTTTCATTCGTTTTCTGGCAAAATTACCGATATATGGAATATAGATGCTAGTGACCGTTATTGTATACATTTCAGTATCATTTTGGCGTCTTTTGGTGGACAGCATGGCATCTATCTATTTGGTGTTTTCCTCTTTAAGAGATCATTTTCTGTGGCTTCTCGATAACAGTACGAGATGTGTCATTGGGATTAATGACACGATCTGCAGTAATATAGTTGGATTTATAAATCGAATGGAACCAAAATGGATTTATAAATTTTCAGAATGTTTCTGATATTATCAGATCATCATCAGTGAAAAATGTCTATAAAGTAGCGTTTAGCCATATAATGACATCAGATGACCTCATATTTAGATGTAATGCCACGTTTTTTTTTAAATCTAACAGTTGATTTTTTATTATCTCTTTAATGACTAAAAGGACTCTTCTTGGGAGCTTAGCCACAGGAACACAATTCTCTTTGAGTTTTAGTTTACATTTCGGAGGACATTTACCTAATCCAGTGAATACATCTATGTTTTCTACTCTTTGTATCAGATCTAAATCTAAACATGATTTTAAACCTAAAATTGGCATAAGGTTATCTTTAACTATAACAAATTCTAGTTGAAAAATTTTTTTCCTTCAAATAAACATTTTGGTGTAATAATACCCACAGGTTTTATTTTAAATCTCCCATAAGCTTCTAACCTTATTTTGCACTGATTTATCTTATGATTTTATTTAAAAAGGAGATTGATATAATGTTAACCTGAGAACCTGTATATATTTTAAAGTCTACTCTATATTGCTCAATTACTAACCTTTCAGACCATTCCTTATTTTCTTTTATTTCATTTACCTCAACTGATGTTACAATATAGTCTTCCTGTTTACTGTCCATATTTACTTCTTGAATCTCCTGAACTTCTCTTACCATTCTTTTGTTACACATTTTTTCGAAATGGTTATAATACAAACACTTATTGCACATTTTACCAAATGCTGGAACTCATGGCCACGACCACATTTTCTGCACTGACCACTTTTCGTTGAGTTTTTCTCCTGTTCGCATCTTTGGCTTCTTCCAGTATTAAAGTTGTTATTCGAAGTTTTTCCCCTTGCTGTTTAATTACCATTTCCCCCTTTTACAGAGTGTATATTAAATGTTTGACTTGACTGAACTTATTTAAACTTCTTTAAACTGTATATTTGAAATTTCTTATTCTCTATACATGCCTATTGTCTTTTGTAAGGTTAACTCATGATTCTGCAACATTTTTTATTATAGATCTTTATTGATTGTTCCTACAACTAGTCTATCCCCAATCATTGAGTGTAAAACATCTCCATATTCACAATTTATGCAAGTCAATTAGGTAAGTATCAAATAGCTCTCCTTCCTCTTGTTTTCTATTGTAAAATAAAAATCTTTCGTAGATCACATTATTTTTAGGGGTAAAGTAATTCTCTAATTCACCCAATACTGTTTCATCCGATTTTCTCTGTGTATCAGTTAACTTCAGGTTGTTAAACACATCAATTCCTTAATCTTCCAAAACATTTAACAGTAGAGCAATTTTTACTGTGTCTTATTTTTCGGCCTTGTCACTGGCCAAGAGGTAAATTTCAAATGACTGTTTGAATCGCCGCAAGTTTTCATTAACCACAAGACTACGCCATGTAATAATTATTATTTATTATTTTTACTTTCAGTAATACCTTATCATCATAACCTAATCTAAAGTGCTTAACCTCTACGTATGCCATGAGACCTCGTACCGCCTGTATCATGTCATAGTCCTGTCAAGACTTTACATTCATGAGCTATTCAGTCTCATGACAGTGGCTTCCTGGGCTAACTCGGCCCCTACTCCTTCTATAGCTATTTTACGATTCTTTGCACAATGAATTCTACACAGAAAACTCTGACTTGTCAAACAATATGGAATATCACAGATATTTCTATAACAACAAAAACATTTAAAGGAATAAGTTTTAAACACGTTTCTCTAGTAGTAAAATAGAGTCAATATATCGCTTAAATAGTGCTATTATAAATACTAAAACAACGTTAGTTTTATGAACACGCAATTTTTTATAGTATATAAGGCCTGTACATTAAACTCAAATTCCGTTTTGTTACCTACTAATTTATCAAAACTTCCATGAATCACGGAATCCGTAGTCGGCTTTATTAAATTTTTCATGGTAATATTTTAGTAAGTGGTAAAAGCTATTTAATAATTTAGCGTAGAATTTCTCTTGCCGCACATTTGGTAGATTTGGGAGATAACATTTATTTGGTTATTTATTTATTTTATTATTCTATTTATAATACTCTACAGACCTTGTAGATAGAGCGTGCATTAAATTATTAAATCTAATTTTAGCGTGTCGACGTAATCTTTTTATTTATATTTATAGCGTGTACCAAACGTAACATAATATGCTTATGCTTATATTTATATTTCTAATAGATTTGCAACAACAATTTTTATTATCTGGCCTTGTGAAGGATTACGGTTTCCCCAAACTACAGAAAGAAAAAAAGAGGGAGAGAGAGAGAAAGATAGAAGTGTTGAGAGAGTTTAAAGAGTGAAAATTTAGTTTTCTCATCCTAATCAAAATTGCTCTTGTGATTTCCACTCTGATTTGAATTACGATTTCTAAATCTAAAGTTTCAGTTACTTAACAACCAAGATATCTAAAGAGTCTGGTTCTATTGATTGATTATTACTTAAATTTCTATCTATATAAAATGCTAGGCAAGCTAGAGAAATGTATACACCTTTGCCCCAAAAAGATAGTTCTGCAAGTAAATGAGGAGAAAACTAAGATAATGGCATCAACACTCAACAATAGAGCCAAAAACAACGGCCACCAATTCACGGTTGATAACTCTACCTTTGAAGTGGTGGACAAATTCACATACTTAGGCTGCCTGATTACCAAGGAGAACGTCATGACAGAAGAAATCAAGCGAAGAATAATCCTAGCAAACAATTGCTATTTTGGATTGAGTAGAGATATGAGAAGCAGAAAATTAAGCCAAAAAAACATAACGTCATCAGAAACCAAATTGACTACCTTCTCATCTGCAAACGATACTGAAATTCCATAAAATCAGTAAAATCATACCCCGGAGCTGATGTGAGATCAGATCATAACCCAGTTGTAGGATTAATCTAAAAAAAGCTTGTGGCTAAAATTAAAGTAGAGAGGATACAAGTATCCTGTTTGAAAGATCCATCAACAAAAGAGCAAGTCACACTAAAAATTAAAGAAGAGCTCACCAAAATAGAAATTATTCCTACTGAAGATGCGAACAGGAAATGGCATATATTAAAAGATGCTCTTATACGCACATGTGAAACAACACTAACACCTAAGCTGATCAAGAACAAAAATGAATGGATGACCGATGAGATTCTGGATCTCATGGAAGCAAGCAGATCCTATAAAACCAAAGACAAAAACATGTATAATATTATACTCACAGAAATAAGGAGAAAGATCAGAGATGCAAAGGAAAGATGGTATAGTGACAGATGCGAAGAATTGACCAGTTGGTGGAGAAACATGATAACTTCATAAAAAAATTAGGGAAATAACAGGCACTAATATTAAGAAAAAATCAAACATACTGCTGGATAAAAACGGCAAAATAATTAAAGACGTCGGTGAAAGGCTTAAAAGATGGCAGGAATATATTCAAGAGCTATTTAAAGACGAACGGGCTGAGATAGTACTAAAGCAGGAAAAGTTCGATAACGGCCCAGACATAACAGAAGATGAGGTATTAGAGGTGATAAAGCGAACAAAGAATAACAAGGCAACAGGTCCTGACGAAATACCTGTAGACATAATACGGTTAGTAAAAGAACAGCAAATTGGAATATTGGTCAACTTATTTAATACAATATACAGTACAGGAATAATTCCCAGAGATTTGGATTAAGAAATGCACTGGGAACGAGGGAAGCCCTGTTCGCTGTGAATGTACTCGTGCAAAGGTGCATGGATGTTAATCAGCCAGTATATATGTGTGTCTTTAATTACAACCAAGCCTTCGATAAGGTCAGACATAACCGTCTTATCGAATTACTTGAAAAGAAAAACTTAGATATGAGAGACATCAGGATCATTAGCGCTATCTATTATAATCAGATCGCTGTGGTAAATAGATAGATGGTTTATTGGTAATAAATTAATACATAAGTATTTTTTACAAGTCAAATAAAATAAAGTAAATGTCAATATAAAACACAAAACATAGATACATTGTTTTAATTATACTGTTAACAATTACAACAAATTAAAATTAGAAGTAAAATACTCCTCATATGTAAAAAAAGCATTCACTATAAGGTAACTCTTATTAATTTTTGCCTTAAACTGGTGAAAATTAAGAGCCTTCATTCTAGCTGGCACTAAGTTGTAGAATTTTACGGCTAAATACCTTGAACCATTTCTGGATCTCTCAAGAGGGCTAAATTCTGGTATAAGATTATTGTTAAATCTGGTGGGATAATTATGAAAATCTACATGCGCATTGTATTGGCTAAGATTTTGTTTAATGTGCAACAGACACTGCATAATGTACACACAAGGTAAAGTTAAAATTTTTAAAATTCTAAAGGAGTTTCTACAGTATGCTCTATAAGAGAGCCCAGAGATAATACGAACACACTTTCTTTGTTGTGCAAACACTTTATCGATATGACAAGAGTGGCCCCAGGAGAGAATAGCATATGTCAGATGAGAATGAAAATTACTATGATAAGCTGTTAAAATAGTTTCCCTGGAAGTCACTTGTACAAGGTTCCTGAAGAGAAAAAGTTGTCGGGAAAGCTTTTTCGATAGATTAACTATATGTTGTTCCCAGGTTAATACTGCATCCAAATATATCCCCAGAAACTTCGCTCCGGTTACGCATTGTGGTAGAGCAACGTTTTCGACACAAGTGTTATTTCTTAAAGTAAAATTAACACTTTGTGATTTAGAGTTGTTCAAAGAGAGACGGTTAGTTAAAAACCAATTGAATAAGCTTTTTTCAGATGTTTGGTAATCAAGGGTGTCGAATTCAGAAGGATGATAGCTTGCATAGAAAGTAGTGTCATCAGCAAATAAAACAGTGTTGACTGTTTCATTTTGAGAGTACACTAGATCATTGATATAGATAAGAAATAATACTGGACCCAAAACCGAGCCTTGAGGGACACCAAACAACAAAGATTGTTTTTGAGAATCACACTGGTTGAAGTGAACATATTGATCACGATTTGATAGATATGAATCAATTAGTTGAATAGCATCACTATGAAAATTATAATAAGGAAGTTTTCTAAGCAGAATACTATGTGTGACACAATCGAAAGCCTTGGTAAGATCTAAGAACGATGCAAGAGTATCAAGATATTTCTCAAACCCTTCCAAAACATTGCTAGTGAAATTATCAATAGCTAAAGTTGTTGTTTTATTTTTTCGGAATCCGTACTGGTTTATGACAAACAGTTTATTAGATTCAAAATGTAGATTAATTTGATTTTTTAAAATTCGTTCATAAACTTTTGATAAGATGGGCAGCAAAGAAATGGGTCGATAATTGTTATAATCATCAATAGAGCCTTTATTCTTAAACAGAGGTACTACCTTTGCAGTTTTGAAAACTTGAGGCTAAGTATTACAAAATATTGATTGATTTATTAAAGTTGTTAGAGGTTGAACAATTATATCTTTAATTGTTTTAATAATTTTTGTGTTAAACCCATCAGGATCTTTGCTGTTACTATTTTTTATTTCTGTAATAGCTAAGTCAATTTCACTAAAGTTCACTGGCTGAAAACTAAAACATGGAATATTTTTTTGTGGTATATACTTTAAATAGTCATCAAGAGTTAGCTGAGGAACCTCAAGCTCATTTATTACTCTCTCAGCAGTTGAGCAGAAGTGGCTATTAAAACTATCTGCATTGAGTTTAGAATTATAAGTGAAGAAAACATTTTTATATTTGTTACCATTAATAAGTTTCCACATAGCTTGTTAAGAGTTGCCAGAATTTTTTATAAACCTATCATTTGCATTAATTTTTGCAAGCTTGATGGCTTCCCTGTACTCTTTTCTAAGTTTGATAATGGTACTTCTAGGTGCAGCAATGGGATCGTTTCTATTTATTGCTATAATAAATTGAAGTCTCTCATGCATTTTTCTCAAAGTGTCATTGAACCAGTTTACTTTTTTACCTGGATTATTTTTATTTAGCAATTTAGATTTTTCTGGAAAAGAGATATTTATGGAATTTAATAACACATCAATTAGCATTTTAAATTTTAAATTAATATCCAAACTATCATTGTATACAAAATTAAAGTTGCAATTTAGCAAAATCTGGTTCATATTAAAGAGTCCTTCATCTGTTATAGGTCTATAACAAACTCTGGTTGCACAATTTGTGGATGAGTAAGCTATCTGAAAGGAAATACCTCTGTGGTCAGATTTGTGAGTGAGATCCACAGGTTTTGTGGTACCATCAATATTTGCGAAAACATTATCAAGACATCTATTACCTCGAGTATTAAATTTAACTTTTTTTGTAATATTGTAAGATCTAAAAAAATTACAGAGTTTTAAAGCGAGAAAAAGAGCAAAAGAGAACAACGTCTTTTCAAATGAAATACAGATTGAGAGGGGCGTGAGGCAGGGCTGTGTCTTGTCTCCTATTTTGTTTAATTTGTATTCAGAGGAAATAATGCAAAAAGCACTAGAAGAACTAACTATGGGAATAAAAGTAAATGGCCGACCAATCAATAATATACGGTTTGCCGACGACACTATTTTATTAGCGGAATGTCTTGAGGATTTACAACAAATGGTTGACAGAGTGGCAGAAGTCATAAGACAGAAGAAGGCATAACAATACATGGAGAACAAATTAAAAAAGTGGACAAATATAAATATCTGGGTACAATAATTAATGAAAATAATAAGTACACAGAAGAGATTAAGGCAAGAATAGGACAGGCAAGAAATTATTTCAACAAATATAAAAAAGTACTCTGCAGCAGGGATATTTCAATTTATTTAAAGATAAGACTTCTGAGATGCTACGTGTTGTCCGTATTATTTTATGGGTTGGAGGTTTGGACTTTAAAAAAGATGTTTCGGACAAATTGGAAGCCTTCGAGTTATGGGTCTACAGAAGGATATTAAGAATAAGTTGGGTAGATAGAGTCACGAATGTCGAGGTGTTGAGAAGAATGGGTAAAGATAAAGAGGTCTTAAATACAGTTAAAGTCAGAAAACTGCAATATCTGGGACATGTTATGAGGGGGGAGCATTATAACTTGTTGCAATTAATAATGCAAGGAAGAATACAGGGTAGAAGGAGTCGCGGAAGAAGACGCATCTCCTGGTTAAACAATTTGAGAGCTTGGTTTAACTGCACTTCTGCTGACCTCTTTAGAGCAGCGGCGTCGAAAGTGCGAATTGCCATGATGGTTGCTAACCTTCTTAGAGGAGATGGCACGTGAAGAAGAAGAATGATTTCTCTTGCACTTGCCTCATTATAAATATAGCGTCGGTGCATGATCTTCTCAACCTTAAACTTTGTTGTTCTTCTGCTAGCGATAATCCAAAATATTTATTTCACACTTTGACTTGATATACGTCACATAAATATTTTCCTAATATCTACTTTTGTTGAGCAGTGTATTTTACTAACAAAGTCTAAATAAAATAAGTCTATTAAGGTTTGAGAATATGACAAATTAACCAAAAAACAAAAATTCTAGATGAACTATTAGTTAAAACCAAAAAAGGTTCTCTACTGTTAATACTTTTCTCAAAATTATCTCTATGTTTATCTAGGTGTATGAGAATGCATTAACGTGTACTTTCAGACATTTACATAACAGATAGAGATAAGCGGCGTTACCTTTTTATTCAAAATTTCCCATTTTTTGCGTTGTTCCTAAATTATTCTCCCTTTACAAAATTAACTGTCCGCATGAAAAACTTTACCTAAGCTCCCCGACAAAGCAGACTCTGAGAACCAAGTAATTAAAGTACTAAACAACTTTTCTGAAGCGTATACTTTTTAAAGAAATTTTGTGCTCGAAAGTCATACTGTTATCAGTATCGTGATGGCTCAGAATGGTAATATAAATTAGTCTGGGTGACTGTGCTAGAAATAGTTAGTTGAAAATTTTATTTTAAAAACGCCTAACTTAAACAATGGTAGTTATCTTAACTAACATGTATTTGGTTAGCTTTTTTGTTTTTATAGAAAGCAGTTATTGATTGAAAATTATTGATTTAACAATTTATATGTCACAACTTACTCTTTCTTTCTTCTTTTGGTGCCTATCTTCTGTGAATGTTGGCAATGACGTTGGTTCATACAACTTTGTTGACAGCAGCTGCTCTAAATAGATGTATGGTAGTTATTCCTGCCCACTGTCTGATGTTCTTCAACCACGATATCTTCCTGCGCCCTTGAGATCTTTTGCCTTCTATCTTGCTTTGTAAAATTAGTTGAATTAGTTGATACTTCTCATTGCGCGTCACATGCCCTAAGTATGTTATCTTTCTGATTTTCACGATACTTATAATTTCCAGATCTTTATTTATACGTTGGATCACGGTGTCGTTTGTAACATGATGAATATATGAAATTCTGAGCATGCGGCGATAGCATTACATTTCGAAGACTTCTAATCGTTTGGATGTTGCCTTCGTCAAGGTCTGTTCTTATATCAATGTTAAGGTGTATATTACATAAAATCTTCCTAAGGCGATTGAAGACAGCTCTTGCCATTTTTATACGACATCATATTTCCTGTGAGTGGTCTAATTCCTTATTATGCTGCATCCAATATATATATATATATATATATATATATATATATATATATATATATATATATATAATTTTGTCGACTATGTTCAAGGATTCATTATTAGCTGTGAATTGGTGCTGTATTACATCTTTTTTACTTACTCTTATCAAAGAGATATCTCGACAGAAAAAATACTACATTTTAACTTAAAGCTATTCTTCTTCTACTGAATAACTTAATCCCGTATCTGACAATTGGCAATAAACTATAAGATCGTCGTAGCAGACAAAAAAGAACCTAGAAACTCCATTTGATAACAGAACAAAAATTCAAATAGGTTTGTTATCTAAGGTAGCGGTTCTTAAGCTTTTTTGTTGATAGAATCTTTTTAAATCTTCTCTCTTCTTCGCGTGCCATATCAGAACTATCTGACGTTGGCGATCACCATTGCGAAGGCTTCTCGATCTTCTGAAATATGGAATAATTGAACTTTGAAAATAAGGCTATTATCGAGCACAAGTTAATTAAATCTAGCCCAAGTACTTTCGCTTAAAATAGCATCTTCAGGGGCATCTGAAATAAGCCAAGAAAACGTTTTTTAGATGAAGTAAATTAGTTAACTTCGATAAAAAACTCGAAGTTAATGGATGAAAAAAAGTTTTTGAGATTAACGTTTTAGACTTACTTCGTCAAAATAAGAACTATCCGGCAAGCGTAGATTGTGGAAATATTAAAAATAACATAAATTATACAAAACACTACACTAAAACGAGGACAAACAGTTTAAAATTACTTCTACGCTACATTCTCTGTCAGTATCTGGATGGATAATGATCTAAGCGGAAATGATACGGTGACATATGACATATGACAACTTTGATAGGCAGTCAAAGTTATGGATCTGTGATCAGCAAATATTAAAATTCTGTATAAGTTGTCATTGGCCAAAGGTCCAACTAGAATTACTACTGAAAACTCAGCTGATGACGTATGACATTTAGAATATTTTGATTTAAACTAGATTCCATAATCCAGATCTCACACTCACACCCGTCTGTAATAATAAGGTTGTAGGTTTGAGGCTAAATGAAGTGTACATAAAGTGTGAATGAAAGAAATAGACCAAACGATCTATTGGACAGTGGGTAGTTGACTACAATAAAATGGTCTACCAGGCACTGTCAATATTGCAAAATGAGAAGAAAATTGACTATGAAATTGAAATATTAAAATTAGATCAGAATTGAAAGCAGTGTGTAAATGGGTATAGTTCAAGTAGTTCAGTTAAACCTCAAGCCAATGGGGGAACTATAAAACTAATATGTAATAGCATTACTAAAGACCAACCGACCAACAGGTGTTGAAATATAAAACTGTGGAATTAGTATATGTAGATTATGCAGAGATATGAAGAGTGAAATCAACTCCTACTGTGGATCAATTGAATCTGAGCAAGCTAGTTGTGTAAATTGTTAAATACAATAGTAATGCTGAACAGAGCTTGAAATTGGTAGATTCTTAATGTATAGACTCAGTGCAGGAAGTCTAGACAGCCGAGCTGGGTCCACTACGAGGTGAAGCTGTAATAAAGTTTTTAAAAATAGGTTTAAATTTAGTACAGTTTAAATTAATTTGAGTATTAAGACAATGAGAGTTTCCATTCGTTTCCTTTGTGATCTCCAAATCTTCCAATAGATCCAACTCCAAATAGTTTTTCTTTCTACTGATGTCATGCAAAATAGACGACCCAGTATTGATGTTGAAATTGTGTTTGGTAGACTCTAAATGTTGACCAAAACTTGAAGAGTTTGGTCTTTTTAAATGTTCTGATATTCTAGTAGATAGCTTTCTGATGGTTCTGCCTACATAAGAGGCATCACAGAACACATTAGAGTTTGTTCTAAAATTACAACACAATTTCCCTTATCAGCTTTGCTAAGGAATAGAGAATCTCTATCGATTTTTTGTTTAATTGATTTTAGCAAATCCTTATGTTTTTTAAAAGAATGACGATTTCTATGAAAATTACGTTTGTACTTACATTGTTGTTGTTGAAGTAAGCTAATGCAAGAATTTCTCAAATATTGTTTAATATCAGCATTGTTTGTCATACCTTCTATTAGAGTGTCCAGCTCCACTGCAAATCCTCCCAGCACTGAGTCATTTAACCTAAAATTCTGACAAACCTAACCTAACCTAACCTAACCTAACCTAACCTAACCTAACCTAACCTAACCTAACCTAACCTAACCTAACCTAACCTAACCTAACTTACCTAACCTAACCTAACCTAACCTAACCTAACCTAACCTAACTGATTTTTCAGTAGTAGTTCTAGTTGGACCTTTGGCCAATGACAACTTATACAGAATTTTAATATTTGCTGATCACAGATCCATAACTTTGACTGCCTATCAAAGTTGTCATATGTCATATGTCACCGTATCATTTCCGCTTAGATCATTATCCATCCAGATACTGACAGAGAATGTAGCGTAGAAGTAATTTTAAACTGTTTGTCCTCGTTTTAGTGTAGTGTTTTGTATAATTTATGTTATTTTTAATATTTCCACAATCTACGCTTGCCGGATAGTTCTTATTTTGACGAAGTAAGTCTAAAACGTTAATCTCAAAAACTTTTTTTCATCCATTAACTTCGAGTTTTTTATCGAAGTTAACTAATTTACTTCATCTAAAAAACGTTTTCTTGGCTTATTTCAGATGCCCCTGAAGATGCTATTTTAAGCGAAAGTACTTGGGCTAGATTTAATTAACTTGTGCTCGATAATAGCCTTATTTTCAAAGTTCATTTATTCGAGCATTCAACCTCATTTAATTTATGGAATAATTGTTCTGCATTTGGTATTTAAGTCCATTCACGAGTGTTTTTTAACCAAGAAACTTGTTTTCTTCCTACACCTCCACGGCCCTCTATTTTGCCTTTAAGGATCAGTTTTAAAATTTTATATCGACTTCCCCTTACTATATGTCCCAGATAAGACATTTTTCGATGTTTAACAGTCTTTAGCAGTTCTCTGTCTTTGTTGACGCTCCTTTTTTAATACTTAAATTTTTAACAGAACCCTAAATCCCAAAGCATTAAACTAAAAGCAAAACGATATGTGTATTGTTTATTATTATCATACAAAAAAGGTAGATAGAATTAAACTTACTGATTGAGCTGTAAGTGAGCAAAAAAATGATAAAAATAAATTCATTTAATAAGAAACATGAAATTGTAGACGAATAAGTTCACATAAACAAGCATGAAATACAAAAAAAACCACTTAAAAAACCAAAGAACAGAAGCTACAGGTAAATATGACTGACAACATTAATTAACAAGAGTACCAGACTGTAACGGGTAACTCTTTTAGACAGCAGACTCAGAAAAACTCAGATTTTGTCGCGCTTTACTTCTGCTCGGGCGCCAATTTGTGTGAGATAGTTCTTTTAGACAGCAGAGTCAGTAATACACACGTAGCGAAGAACGAAAGGACGGGTCAGAGGAATTGAAATGGATCAATACTACAAGACCGGTTAAGGAACTGCCACTAGATCAACGCTCTAGCAGAACTCTATCTGTTGGCCTTTAGTCAACACCATAGATCCAGTGGAGTTGTTATCAGATCAATACTTTGATAGAACTAGAACTCTCTCGTGAATGAATCTGAACGTTATTACCTTGCTTAGGTGGCGTGCGCCTTCAAAGAGGGTCTCCCTTTTTGCGGGAGTTTTGGATGGTAGAGCAACGTAATTAAAGGCGGAAGAGTGGCAGTATACTGCTAGCTGAGCGGGGCAAGCTCAACATGAGCCTTTTTTTAAGGAAGGAGAGTTAAAAAAATCCATCATGTCTGTAGGAGAAAGCACCTTTGCTGTTACCAGATATACGATAGGAACGGCTCTTAGATTAGCATTTTTGGATTTCAGCTTATTTTATCTGCGATATTTAATGGGGGTTGCTTCAAGAACTTCGTAAAACTTATCTGGAAGTTAGGTACCAGTCAAGTGTAGAAGTTTGGCTGGCGAAATTGGAACTTTTTTTATGGCATTCCTGGTGAGTATGAGCTCTCTACGATAGAAAGGAGTTTAGAGAGTCAGCTTAGCTCGGTTGTTCAGGCTGTTTATTGTGCGTACTAAATTTTTTTTGCTGAGAGAATGGATTCTGTTTTCAATGGTATTCATGTTAGAAAGTGCATGGATTAGCACTGACGGGTAGTGAGCATGTTTTCTCACGTATTTCCGCAGTATCTTTTTCTCAGTGGTCAAGAGTTTTTTATTCTGTCTTATTTTAAGTGATGCATAGACACACCTTGTATTCGATAACAGGTTTTATAAATGTTTTATAGGTATGTAAGAAGGTTTTGAAGCTTGTTTTTTTTTGCCGGATAACGCGCCCAGGGGATTAGCTTTCTTCCTAACTTTGTCAATAGTATGTTGGAGATCTGTGTTCCAGTTGAAAGACTTATTACAGTAGACTTCCAAGTAGGATACCAATTGTATGTATTCGAGCCTTTCAGATCAACACTCTGACGGAACTAAAACTCTCTAGTGCGGCGGCTGCTGTCTTATATTGTCTTTGGCCTTCCATCTCTTCTAGTGCGCATCGATGGAAGTGGTAGTTGTGGTGGGAGTGCGTGTGTACGAAATGCTAATGGGACCGTTACAAGACACAATAAAATATCGAAGAATGGAGAACTTCGAGCTAATCATATTAGTTAAAAAGGGCGGCGAGAAACAACCAAAAATCTACACAGATACCACATTGGTAAATAGTACCTTGAAACTTACAACTTACATTTTGCAAGAATCAATAAACTAGCTGATAAACTTGGCAGATTAGCAATAAGGTTTCCGTACGGGAGGGTCATGTGCATTGAAACCGTTGCGAGAGAGTATAGGAGACAAATGGACGAGGAAATGGAGAGCCTGGAGGTGGGGGAAAATGTAGAGAAACTGTGGACAAAATGTAAAAACATAATAACTGAGAAAGCAACAAAAATATTGGGAAAAACCAAACCAGTTAAAGAAAACGAATGGTTTGACAAGGAGTGCCAAGAAGCAACAGATAACAAAAACAGGGCATACCTAAAGACAAATCAAGCTGGATGCACAAGAAGAGCAAAGGAAGAATACCGGACACTAAGGAGAGAAAAAAACGATTACATAGAAGAAAAAAAAGACAATTTGAGCAAAAGCAATTGGAAAGCACAGAATGGCTAAGAAATCGAAATGAAACTCGAAAGTTCTACAGAAATCTAAACAAAATGCGCAAAGAGTTTAAGCCAAGAATAAGGAGCTGTAAGGATGTAGAAGGAAACATCCTAAATGATACGGCCTCAATCCTAAACAGATGAATTGAATTTTTCGATGCAAAATTTAATGGCCATCATATCGAAGAAGCAGATAACACCCTAGCAGATCGAAATGATTGGAATTTTTTCAACCCAAACGAAGGACCACCTACCATAATGTTGCCCAAGCCATTAAACAGCTTAAAAATGGTAAATCACCAGGAGTTGATCAAATTTGCAGTGAGCTCTACAAGAATGGTGGCGATGCCCTACTACAGACACTGCATAAGCTTTTGCTTCTTGTTTGGCATAGTGAGACCATGCCTTATGAATGGTCTCAGGGCGTGATATGCCCGTTACATAAAAAGGGTGACCAGCTCCAGTGTGACAACTATAGAGGTATAACCCTGTTAACAACTGCTTACAAAATACTAGCAAATATTCTCTACGAAAGGTTGCAAGTTTACACAGTGGGCATAGTTGGTAAATATCAAGCTGAATTCACTCCAGAAAAATCAACAATTGACCAGATTCATTCAATAAGACAGATTCTCGAGAAAACATTAGAATTCAATATTGAAACCCATCACCTATTCGTCGACTTCAAGGTCGCATACGACAGTGTCAAGAGAACAGTGCTATACCAATCAATGCATGAGTTTGGTATACCAGAGAAACTTATCCGACTAACGAGAATGACAATGTCTAACTTAGAAGCCACTGTTAGAATACAGGGAGAGAGTTCTAGATCCTTTGAGATAAAGAATGGACTCAGACAAGGAGATGCTCTGGCTTGCCTCCTATTTAATATTGCCTTAGAAAAGGCAGTTCGAGATACACGAATTAGGGATGGCGGTACTATTTACAATAGCTCGATACAAGTCTTAGCATATGCTGATGACATTGACATAGTAGGGCGTAGCAAGCGAGATGTTGAGCAATATCTCCTAGAATTGGAAACAGCGGCGAAACAGGTCGGTCTAGTCATCAACAAAGACAAAACCAAGTACATGTTGGTTACAAAGGATGCGATAGCAAATGAGGAACGAGAAAAAGTCTTTGGAAGTCATACCTTTGGACGTGTTGACAACTTCACATACCTTGGGTCGCTATTGACTGCTACCAATAAAACAAGCGAAGAAATCAAAAGACGAATAAATCTTTAATAAATAAATCTTTTAAGAACTAAAATTATTATATACAAAACATTGCTGAGGCCGGTCCTCACATACGGAGCAGAAACATGGACTCTAACGCAGAAAGATGAAAGACTTTTGGGAATATTTGAGCGTAAAATACTCCGCAAAATATTTGGAGCTGTAAACGACCAAGGACAGTAGCGCAGAAGATATAATTTTGAATTGTATCAGCTCTTTGATGAGCCAGATGTCATAACGTTCATTAAAACACAGCGACTTAGATGGGCTGGACACATAAACGAATGCCAGAAAATACCATTGCTAAAAATCTAACCACAGGAACACCTGTAGAAAAAAGAAGCAAAGGCCGACCGCGAATTAGGTGGTTAGATGGAGTAGAAACCGACTTACGAATATTAAAAATCAGAAGATAGCAACATGTTGCCAAAAACTGAACAGAATGGCGACGAATCTTAGAGCAGGCCAAGCTCCACAGAGGATTGTCGAGCCAAAGATGATGATGATGACGGGAGGGTCATGTACAGATGCAATATTCGTCATAAAACAAATTATATCTGTAATATATCTCTTGTATAATAAAGAGAGCCTGCTAAACATTATAAAAACAAGTGAGAACGTCTATCAAAATAATAGGATTTAAGTCAGAATATATGGACAGCTTTCTACCAATAGATGCAGGCAATAAAATAAGACAGAAGCATGCACTAAGTGTCGGCTGGCTGCGCAAGAAATAGAGAGATAATCTGCAGCAACATTGCTTATATAAAGCAAGAAGAAGAGAAAAAGCTCTAAATACGATTTTTCTATTAGCTAGAAGGCTTCATGAAAATATGGAGCAAAATTTGATATCAGAACAGGAATCAAAGACCTGGATGAAGAAGAAGTAAAATATGAGGAGGAACTGATTAAACCACGTTGCTATAAACTCACTATCATTAAAAATGCCATTTTTAAGGTTAGTTTTTTAAGGTTAGAGTTTTAAAAACGAGAAATAATTCGATGGTATAAAAGATCAAATCTGGATGTAAGTTTTCAATTTATAACTCTAACGGAAAACACAAGGCCTGAAAAGCTAAACGTGGGGTAACCAGAAATCCGGAGAGGACAAAATTTATCACTTAAAAACAAAGAAATCAAGGGTAAGATTTCAGCGAAGAAGGGTATAATAAATTGTCACTTTATTTTAAGTAAGCACAAACCTCGAAATAACTTGAGAGATTGTCTTTTGTGCCATAAATAAAATATTTTTCTCAACCTTATTTACAAACTCCATCCTTTTATACATTTTACGGTAGGGACTGGCTCCTTGGATTTCATTATTTTTCGAGGAACATTACGTTTTGAGAATTTTTCTAAGGATATATTACGACAGTAAAAATCAGTCAGTCGTTCGAAAATTTGGGACAATGTTCATTTATTATATAAAGTTAGAGAAGTTTATTGAGAATTTTTCGAGTTAATAAAATTAAATTACTTTGAGGTTGCAGATCTGTTTAAAAATATAGTAACCCCGAAAAATGGCGACTATAAAATCTATTATAAAATATTAAAACCACTTTGTCGAGCGAGGAAGTTGACATGGAATGTATACAAAGTTATAGCACATTTTTACACAGGAATTCTAAAGCAGGACAATCTTTATTATCTTAAGTTTTTTATTAAACTTTTGATAATTAACAAAATATAACTATAACATGATGTTAAGTAATACAAAAAATAAGATAATTATAATATATAAGGTTAGGTAAAGAAAAAAAATTCCTTTATGTAAGGAAATCTACTACCCTTTGAATCCCTGATCTTTTTTAAGTGTTATTTCTAACTATACTACTTAACTATACTAACTGGGACCACTTTAGAACCATCTTAGATGAAAAAGTGCAACTAAATATCCCACTAAAAATTAGTTCTTAAATTGACGCAACAGCAGAATACTTATTACATATTATATGCGTATTACAATTTATTTATCGTATGGCAATTATAACACAAATTACGAAAATGATTGAAGGCAAATGAATTGGCAAATTACGAAATAATATAAGGAGATTTTAATGCTAAATTGGGCAAAAAAGAGGAAGATTGTGAACATTTAATTGGTAACTATGGCTACGGGAAAAGAAACGATAGAGGAGAAATGCTTCTCAATTTCATGAATAAACATAACATGTACTCAATGAACTCCTTTTTCAATAAAAAACCAAGCAGAAAATGGACATGGATAAGCCCCGATAAAAAGACAAAGAATGAAATAGATTATATCTTAACGAAGAATAGAAACCTAGTAGAAGACGTATCAGTATTAAATCAATTTGACCTAGGAAGCGATCATAGACTAATAAGAACAAAACTAATAATTAACAAAAAACTAGAAAGAAATAGAATACATGAAAAAAGATACAAATGGACATCTGAAGAAATAAAAAATAGTAAATTTAATAAAAAGATAGTGCATGCATTAAATCAAGTTAGCATCCAGCAGATAAACTCCAATGATATTGATGATTTGAATATACTTATTACCGAAACAGTGAATAAAAGCCTTCTGCAACCAAAAAACCAAAAACAACATACAATGAATTAGACAAAGAAATATTACAACAAATAGAAAGAAGAAAGAACTTAAATAAATCTAACAAAAGGGGAACCGACGAATATAGAGAACTTAATAGGCAGATTAGAAAAGGAATCAGACAACAAAAAAAGAAAAGAAAAGACGAAAATGAAATCACAACTAGAGACAACATACTGACACGAATAGAAAAATTTTACACAGAACTTTACAGAACACATCAACAAGATGATGAGATGAGACCAGCACGGAAATTAATAAAAAATGTTGGATCAGAAATAATGCCAAAATTAACAATTTCAGAGGTAACTACAGCATTGGAAAACATGAAGAGAAATAAAGCTGCAGGAGAAGATAGTATTACCATAGATATATTAGAAGGAGGTAAGGAACTAATTGCAATTGTAACTAAGCTTGTGGACGGTTGTTTACATCAGGGCAAAGTCCCTAAGAGCTGGAACAACTCTAAAGCAGTCTTATTACACAAGAAAGGTGATAGTCGAAAATTGGAAAACTACAGACCCATCAGCCTACTGTCACACCTGTTTAAAATACTCACCAAAGTCATAACTACTCGACTAACAAGGAAATTAGACGAATACCAACCATATGAACAGGCAGGTTTTAAAAAAGGCTATTCAACTTCCGATCACCTGTTAACTACAAATATATTAATAGAAAAATGTAACGAATACAAGTTTCCAGTTTTCCTAGCATTTGTAGACTACGAAAAAGCTTTCGATACCATAGAACACACGGCCGTAATAAACGCAATGCAAAATTGTAGAATAGACAGAAGATATATTAATTTAATAAAAGAAACTGTGAACCAAGCTACAGCTACATACTACCTAAATGAAAAAGAACACACGAACCCTGTACCATTAAACAGGGGAGTCAAACAGGGAGATATTTTATCACCCAAACTGTTCACCTTAGTTTTGGAGGACGTTTTTAAAAACCTAAATTGGAAATATAAGGGAATAAACATCAATGGCCGCTACCTCAGTAATCTACGATTTGCAGATGACATAATCCTGATAGCTACTGACCTACAAGAAATGCAAACCATGCTTTAGGACTACATACCGAATCTTCTAAAATAGGACTAAAAATTAATTTAAACAAAACAAAAGTCATGCACTCCGAAGACACCGTGACAATAATAAACGATAAAGTTATAGAAAAAGTTGAAGAATATATATACTTAGGACAAAAAATAATCCTAAATAGGGAAATTCAAACTAAAGAAATAAAAAGAAGAAGAAAGTTAGCTTGGGCAGCATTCGGTAAACTGAACTATATACTTAGAAATCAACAAATTCAAATACATCTTAGATCTTAAGTTTTTGATGCATGCATTATTTCGATATTAACTTATGCGGCACAAACATGGACAATCACAAAAAAGAATATGAATATACTTAGAGTCACTCAACACGCGATGGAAAGAGCAATGCTAGGTATATCACTTAAGGACAAGAAAACAAACACATGGATAAGACAGAAAACCAAAGTCACCGATGTGGTGCAAAAATCATTAAAGTTGAAATGGGAATACGCTGGACATGTAGCTAGGAGCGATCTAAACAAATGGCACAGATCAATTTTAACCTGGAGACCATACCAACACAAAAGACCCACAGGCAGACCTCCTATGAGATGGACAGATGATCTGAAAAGGACTGCTGGGAAAAATTGGTTACAAGTAGCGTACAATAAAAAACAATGGAAAGGAAGACTTGAAGAGGCTTATGTTCAGATGTGGACGTGAATGGCTAGACGAAGAAGAAGAAGAAGAATTATAACACATTTAGAACAAAATTACAAACACTAGTAATATAGGTATATGACAAACTTTAATAGTTACAAACAAACATCAAGCTTATTAATATAATCAATTGACTCTGAAGTTGCAAACAGGAAGTCTTCAGGGCTACCATTGTAGGATCTCGAGGCACACTCTTCAATAATGTGGTCGATGGTTTGGTTCTCCCCACAGTCACATTGAGGAGGCGGGTTCTTTCCCTATTTATGTAGCATGTATGTACATTTGCCATATCTGGTTCGGATCCTATTTAGAGTGGACCATGTTTTGCGTGGAAGATCAAAACCTGGTGGCTTGTAGGTAATGCAGGACATGTTATTTTGCCATGCTTTCCATTCTTGGGACCATGCATTCGTGATGTTGAACTCCTCATGTATCATTCTTGTCATTTTCATTGGTGGTTTTTTAGAACGAAGACGGGTATTTGGTGCATCCTCAATATCTTAGTGGATCGGCAGGTTTATATTGTTCATAATCTTTTTGTATTCACGTGTAAACTCGTTGTACAACTCGTCGTAAATGTGGAATGGGATGTGACTTAATACTAGAAGCCATTGGGTGGAAGTTGATTTAATTATATCAGCAATCATCTTCATAGTGCAGTGCAGCTGAGTGTCGACCTTTTTTACTGTGGACTGTGAAGTCAAACTGGATCCCAATATTTAGCGGTCGAGAAAACAAGGGCTAAGGCAGTAGAGCGGAGAGTGAAAGCCGATGGTTCCCAGGTGGTACCGTAGAGCTTCTGTATAATGTTATTTCTTGTACTCAGCATTTGGGCAGTTTTTGTTAAATGCTCTTTAAATGATAGCGTTCTGTCTAGTGTTACGCCCAGGTCCTTAGGTGTTGTGGGCTAAAACCGTATGTTGAGTTCCTTTCCAGCAAGTTTATTGTTCAGGTAAAAGCAACTAACTTCTGTTTTGGATGCATTTGGTTGAAGTCGCTACTTGCGAAAATATTTGCCCAATATATATAAGTCTGCCGTCAGATCTTCTTCAGACGTTTTTGTTCAGACAGTGTTCTGCATCGTGTAGTGAGGGCCTAGTCATCAGCGTATCCGAACTTTCTTGATTGTGTTTCGGGCATATCTGCTAAGTATAAGCTACATAGTAGTGGAGAGAGGACTGACTCCTGTGCTAGGCCATTCTTAAGTTTCTTTGGTGGGCTGATATCTGTGCCTATCACTACTTAAAATATTCGGTCGTTGATCATGCTATCTATTAGGCGTGCTATTGGTTTATAGGAGATTGCATGGAGAATTTTGTATATAAGGCCCTCTCTCCATACTGTATCATAAGCTGCCGAGAGATCAATAAATGCCGTTGAAAGTTTAAGTCTTCTTTGGAAACCCGCTTCGATGTAGGTGGTTAGTGACATTATCTGGTCCGCGCAGCTTCGTTCTGGTCGAAAACCCGCTCGTTCGAGTGGGATCACCTGGAACAGTTCTGTACTGATTCTATTATATATAAGCCTCTCTAATAGTTTGTAGATGGCAGAGTGAAGCGCAATTGGTCTGTAGTTTTTTTATGTTGTCGGCGGGTTTGCTTGGCTTTAGTATGGTTATTATCTTAGAGCTATTTAGTTCTTGTGGAATATTTCCAGTTTCCATGATGTCTGTGAAAAATCGAGCCAGCCAAACTTTTGTATACTTGCCACAATTTATTAGGAATTCAGAGTGAATATTCTTAAAATCTGGTACTTTTGCTAGCTTAACGTCTTTAAGAGCCTCTGATATGTCTTCGCTTGTGAAGGGGAGGAAATGCTCCGTTTCTCTCGCTACATGTTTTAAAGTTTTAAGTTCTCTCTTAACGTAGATGGCATGTGCTTTATCCTTTGGTGCCCTGGATGTTTTTACTGTATGTGATGCTACGGCATCTGGCTTTACGGCGGCCTCTCTTAGTTTTGTACGGACACCACTCCCTAATTTTCTTTGTAATGACCATGCCTGTCTGATTGATTTCTGGAACTTTAGACTTTCTACTGTTGCGGTCCACTTTTGGCTTCTAGCGGCGTCTAAGCTGTACAGTAGTTTATCCGCTATTTCTTGGTCGCCAGTTTCAAGAAAGCTCTGATATAATTCCCCGCTATTTTCCGACTAGCCAGGGATATTTTCTTTGCGATAGCCTCTTGGTATGTGTTTTTGGCTACACTTAGCAGGGCACCTGCGTATTACAATAATGATGAGTTATCAACACTCATTAAAGATAAAATCGCTAACAAAAGGAGAACATTTGGCAAATAACAAGGTCACCACAAAATACGGCAACACCTAATGATGGAACTTCCAGAAGGCCTTTCAGTAGTACAAAATGTCTTATGCCAAAAGTTTTTGTCCAAGTCACGTTATTTGATAAAAAGAATAGCAATAACTTATCGAGTATTGCTATTTTTGGACTGAAATTTAATTCTGCAGAATACCATGGCATTATAAAATCAATTTTCGATGACACTGCAATTGTTTTATGGGATTTGAATAACAAGTGAAATTCCAATTAAACTAAATTTGTTACAGCAGAATAAAGGTAATTACTAATTAAATGGGAATAAGCCACAATTGAAGTACATTTATTGACGTTTTAATGTCCACTTCGGAAATTGTTCTCAAAATATAAACATTAGTAATATAAATATAAACGCTAATGTTTGTATTAGCGAACGATTAGCGTATTATTAGAGAACGATTTCCGAAGTGGAAATTGAAACGTCAATAAACGTACTTTAACCTTTAATTGTGACTTATTCCCATTTAAATAGTAATTACTTTAAAATGTCACAAGAAAATAGCTTCAGAACAATAAGAATAAAGGTAAGTAATCTAATTCTAAAATTTCATCGGATTAGCTTCAATATTAACTTTTCTTGTACATTCTTCAGAAAGGAAAAAGAAAACGAATGGACGTCCCCAAAATACAGTAAAACAAAACCAACAAACAATAAAATCGTTAAATACCCCTGG
Source organism: Diabrotica balteata (assembly GCA_918026665.1). NCBI lineage: Eukaryota > Metazoa > Arthropoda > Insecta > Coleoptera > Chrysomelidae > Diabrotica > Diabrotica balteata. The sequence continues at coordinate 9,510,487 of OU898285.1, forward strand.
ACATGATTAGTGTAGCATACTTGATTATTAATTATGCCATATGTAGCATATTAATTAATTATTTGTTAATGGGTTTTTACCCATATATATAGTGGCTACATTCATGTACTCCTAGTAAGGTATTAACCACACTTTGCATTAACCTTAGTCAAAATTTCAACCTCATGTTCTTTTTAATTAAGTGGGTATATATTTTCTAGGACACTGATGATGGAATATGGATTTCGAAAACGCTTTGTATAATTAGCCCGTTGGGGTTTTTAAATATATACCTTTTATAAAGGTTTTTTTTAATAATTTTTTTTTAATACATGGTATACAGCCAGTTACAGGAACGTAGATTCCTTGTGGATTAAGTAACACACTTTTAATACTGCACAAAAAGCTTCTTTGTTACTGATCTCAAGATCCATTCGAATGCAGACATCATAACTTTGTAATACTGAGTCTTTCATTTCATTTTCCATTTTACACTTCTGAAAATTAATCTTACTCCCATAAATAATATTTTTATTGAAAAACTAACTTAGCTCTCCATCAAGAGGCAATTTAATATACTTCATTAAAAGTATACACAATGAAATATCTCAGATTGAACGTCACGATGTCCAGAATCCAGTAAATTAATGAATCAAAGTCACTTCAGTAATTGCAGATGACAACAACGTCTGCTGCTACATCGAAATATTTTTGCCAAGTTACGTCGAACTGTCATTTATGAATGAAAGGGGCTAACTGCTTTATTTCCTTTTGAAGTAAGTGAGGCATTATAAACCGTATAAAGAGAATCTATGGACGGATATAAGAGCAAATTAACAGATGGCGATTGTTGCCATCTGTCGATTTTCACTTTGGACCAGATTTGAGATAAAATTGTAATTAATTTGTTTTCATGAGCGCAATAAATTTTTATCAATAATGTTGATTACTAAGATATGTATGTATAATCCATAGAAATAAGTATTTCTGAGGACTCTGCATTAGTCAGGTATTGGCCAAGTTTTTCAGTTAATGTGTAACTGAATCGCTCATTTTGAAAAGGGGCCGCCTCCACTTTTTTAAATTTTACAGGAGAGGTAAAAAACTTTTTATCTTCATTACTATTAAGAACTTAAGTGTTTTTATGGTTTTTTTGGTTTTATAATTTACTATACAGGTTGTCACCAATAACGGGACGGAAGATTACAGCGAAACTGTAAAAGATTTTGAATTAAATGTATAGTATGTAGGTTGATAAAGGCTACATTCTAAAATTATTCTAAAATATACAGGGTGTCACAATAAAGCGCGTCGTTTCAAAGTTATATTTTTTCTTATGGAACACCCTATATTTTATTGGATTTTCCAATTGTTTGCAAAAAATAAGGTACAGTTTCATAAGACTTCCCTACACCTATGTACAGAGTGTTCTGATTTATGTCGAATTTTCTTAAAATGTAAAACCTTAAACGAGGACTCATTCTTAATTTATTTAAGCAATTCTAATAAAATTACTCATACATCTAAATAGCTGGATATTGGTCAAATATATTTCATAATTATTTATTTAACATTTATTTACAGGGTGTTCAAAATTTGTAGTTTCATTATTGGATTATTCAATGTGTAATATAAGGCTTATTTTAAATGGAACACCGTGTATATTAATGAATTATTAAATTAAAAAAATTTTTCTCTTTCGAATGATATAGGGATGTCCTATAACTAGGACTGATAGTTTTGCCGTAATTTAAGTTTGTTAAACGGAAATCGATTTTAAATATTTATAATTGTTACTTTCGATTTTTAAACCCATCATATTGACATATTGTTATAAACGAAAGCAGTGTATTTGTAGATACATTTTTTGTAGATAAACTAAAATTTTTATGTCTTTGAATTTGTATTCGTTGGGAATAGGATAATTAGTATTAAAATATGATGAAAAGAAAATAAAAAAAAATGTTGAAAATCTGATGTTTTTTAGATTTTCTACGATTCATCAAGTGCAAAGCAACTGCGCGAAGGTTACAGTTTTCAAAAATGACGTAGATATTAACGTTATGTTTAATTTTTGGTGTTGTTTTAAGTATTAAAATAAATTTAATATTTAAATAAAAATTGTAGATCAATCTGATATGGTAGACCAACCTGTTGCTTCTACTCCTGATAGAGTAAACCTTTATTATTCTCAATCTTCAGCCTCACCTGTTAAGTCTGTTCCTGTTTATAAATGGGGTATTAAAAAATTTTGTGGTAAAGAACCTATAATTCCATTTCTGGAACAGATTAAAACTTTAAATTTTTCTGAGAACTACACTGATTAAGGTTTATTTATCTCTGCAGGAGATCTATTTGGAGGTGCTGCTTTTACTTGGTGGCATAATCACTTTACAAAAAAATCTTTTAATTCTTGGTCTAAATTAGTTGCTTCCTTAAAGGAAACTTATTTACCTTATAATTATGAAAGAAATTTGTGGAAACAAATACGTTCTACAAAACAGTCTTTCAAACAACCGGTCTCTGCATTTATTTCTTATATGGAATATTTGATGCTCTGGTCTTCAAAATCAATTTCTGAGTTTGAAAAAGTGGATGAGATAATTGATGGTCTTCTTCCTGATTATGTCAAGGCTCTTGCTTTCCAGGGTGTGGAATCAGTTGCAGACCTTAGAAAGTATTGTAAGAGATTTGAAGCTGCTCTTACTATTTCGTTTCGTTGTAAATTTTCTGTTGAGTCTCTTTCTTCTTCTGCTACATGTTAAAACTGCAACATGACAGGCCATACTTTTCAAGTATGTAATAAACCCAAGAGAAACTTTTGTCATGGTTGTGGATTTAAGAATATCACTACATATGAATATAGGAAATGTTCAAAAAATGATTTAAAAGAACGTCCCAGGAAAACTTTTTGAAGACATTCAAACGACCCAAGTCAGTGAATTTTTCTAAGAATAACTTTGTTATAACCTTAGTTCTTTCACTAAACCACGTTTCTAAAATATGATTTTTTTTTATCGATTATATGCATCTAAAAATATTAACAAAATTTAACTAAGTAGTAATAATTATATTTCATTTTATCCTTGCCATATGCTATTTGTTTAATTGTAAATTTGTAATATGGCAAGGAAGTTAAACTTTTCTTCTTGATGTGTTTCTAATGCAAGCTGTTTTCAATATTTTAGTTTATTGGGAATATTTACAAATTTATTGGGAATATTTACATTTTATTGGACTTATTGACAGCCTTATTGTATTTATTGGGATTATTGACCACATCAGTATTCTATTGACCGTATCCATTTAAGGATCTAACAATTTAACCAGAACGTACACTCACGTGTGACTCCAGCTATCCAAACATTCAATTGGAGGACCTAGCGACTAGAGCACAAAAGTAGCCCATCGAACGAAGCAATAAGTATCATCAATTGTTAAGCTTTGGCAGGGTTATTTATTGTGTTTTTTTATTCTTTTAAATAAATATGTTTGGTTAAAATTTGTCTTATTTGCTATTAACTGAGAACTCAGGTTGAATCCCTATTTTAAGACAAGACGAACTTACCCTTGAGATACTGAGATAGGCAAGGTATAGACAATAAGCTCCCATGGTTGATTGGGGTATTATTTTTACAATAGCACTTCAATTCTCTTTGATAGTCTTATTTTTACAAAGATTATATCTAAACCGTAAAAGCAAAAATCGACTGTCACTCTCCTCTAACCCCGCTCTTTTATTCACCAATGCCGATTATAAAAAAGTGCACTTAGTCCACGAGTTACACCAGGTTTCCAAAAACATTTAAATTAATTCTAGTCGTATTTTCAAAATTATTTGTAACGGTTGCTCATCAGAATTTTCAAATTTAATTTATACTTAAGAAAGATCATTACAATTTGCAATAACAAATTTACCAAACAGATGTACACGTTGCTGAAATTACAAAAAAGTTCAGATTTACAACGTAAATATCATCTACAGCCCATCATTCGTCACGCGAAAACGTCGCCAATGAAGCTATTGATCGTTTTAATCGTGCCAAACCTGTTTTTCTCAGAGTATCGCAATCTATAGGCGATATTCAAACTAAAAAAGGTTCCTGTTAACTTGCTAGGTATAGAGTAAACAAATTAATTGTACATATCATCGTAGAATGATTTAAGTGGTAATGAATAATTAGTATGAAGTTAAGTATATTCGACGAAATAAAAGGAAGTTGAAAGTAAACCTGTCTACTTGGATTATAAAATTACTTATCTTAAAATAGTAAAAGAAAACCTCTTTTAAAATCAGTTAGTAATTTTTAAATAAAACTATTTATTATTTACCAAATTCCAGATATGTATATAAAACCACTTTCAGCATTCTCGTTTTATCGGTGTCATAAAGAAAACCTGACTACTTGGATTATAGATACAAATTACTTATATCAAAATAGTAAAAGAAAACTATACAAAATGGGTGTACATATGTGAAATTATGAGTATATTTTCAGTGTATGAAGACTGTATTACATAGGGCTGGTTCAAATAAACTAGGATATGTGGTAAAAGGTCATACAGACAATAGCAAATTAGGTTTATACGAAGTCTTACCAATATTTCTACTGCGCACATACTCGGGATATTGACAGGCTTTCACTCGCAATTGTTCGTACTGGAAGGCTGTTCGGGTTACCGGTTTTTGAAGTTCGGGTTTTTCGGGTTACGTATCGAGATCAAGAGCACATTTTGCGTCTGTACACGATTAGGAAACTACTGTTTAGTAGTTGCGGTATTTTTCGCGTAACTAAAAGCGGGTTAGAGAGAGAGAGAGAGAGAGATAGAGAGAGAGAGAGAGAGCATGTCTGTTGTTAGTAGCAGTCAACAGTAGAGAGGATACCTCTGTTACTTACAATAGTCAATAAGGAAGAGAGAGCGTATGTCTTCAGCAATAGATAAGAGGCAAGAGGATACGTCTGTACCCAACGGTAGCCAACAGGCAAGAGGGAAACGTCTGTACCAAGCGATAGGTAACAGGCAAGAGAGAGTACACGTCTGTCAAGCGACACTCAGCAGACAAAACAGAGGTACTTCTTGTTTGATATGTTACAACTGTCTGTATTTCTAATGAAGTGGAATTAAAATGTTAGTAGGAAGGGTTGAAAAATGGGAAATAATTGTAAAATTGTGATACAATGGTAGTTAGTAATACAGCGAAAAAATGACATAGTATTTCGCATGTGAAAAACTTTACTTTAACAGGTTGACTGCCAGGCGGTCGTATACGACCGACAGTTCAATAAGTACTTCATGCCACAGCGATCGTATGCGACCGATTTGATACGGTCTGTGATATAGTTTCTGTTTTGCCAGTGGTCGTGTAGAGAAGCGGACTTATTGTACTATTCAACCGCCGTGGCATATAGTCGTCGCATATACATATTAGTTTTCATTTTGGCTGAATAAGGGAGACTGAAATGATATCGAAATTTTGATATATCTTTATTTCGAGTAAAAATATAAAACTGTAAAAAATATCCATTACAAGCTAAAAGACATAAAGTTAAGAACATGAAAGAAATTGAAAATTATCGGTTATTTAGACTGTTTGTTGATATAATCTAAACAAAGATGTGGACCTTCACAAGTGCCATAGTAAGTTACTACTTTTTTGACCCAATTTTTTGTTATGTTTTCACGAATCTTCTCTTCATAATACCCTTTACAACAGTATTTCTTCATTTTATCATATGGTTCTTCTTTTTTCACCAAAGTATGAGAGTTTTTCGTATCCATCAGCAGAACTTTCCTGGCTTAGGTGATCTGCATTTTGCTCAGATGATAATATGTTTTGTTGGTTTTGTTGATCGACTGTAACTTGAAAAAAGTTATGTAATTATTCCGAATAAATAGCACTTTCGATTCCAAAGGCACAATATTTTTTTAAATTTTCACCCAAAGAGTGTATTTCTTTGGGTTTTTTATCTCGGCTGGAAAGTGACTTAGAACCGCATGGCTCATTACCAATTTCCCTTTTTGCAACAAGAGTGTTTAGCTTTCTACGTTTATGGTTTAAATTTATTTCTTCTTCTGTTTCTGACCCATCGAAGCTATAAGCAATTTCTTTATCGCTGGACAGTAAGAATAGAGGGTGTAACTCAGAATCAAATTAAATATCATAGGTTTGTCATCTGAAAACAAAAACAAAATTTTTTGTAACCGTGAAACTGTAAAAAAAAACGTAAAATATGCAATTTGCAATTTATTTAAATTTTGCAATAGATTGATTTTATTTTACTTCGTTATTTTTTATTAATATTGATTTGAATTGATTTGTATAATTTTGGTAAATTGTCTTAGTTATTTCTGACTGTTTGAAAATTTTTCCTATAAATATTTCGATATCTATATTGCCTATTTATATATAATGACAATAAAATAAAGCATATTTCTGTTCTATTCTACTAATGCACAAAAGTGTATTTTTCAGAATATGATCTTGCTTATTGTGATAGTGAAGTCAAATAACCATTGTAAAGATAGCGGAAGTGATTTTGGAGGGTATTCTAGTAGTTGCTGATAGGTTGATACATACAAAAAAAAAATGCCACACTTCCAGAATCCTTATTTTTATATTTCTTTATCTCTACATTCCATAATTCTTTCTCAGCTTCGTATAACTCCATGAATCTAACACTCTTCTTTTCAGACCATTTTCTTTTTGTGTTTACTTCTCGTTTTCGATTTTTCGACACCAACGTCATTTTAATTTTACAATACCACACTACTACTTGGATTCAAGGAAGTTGGTCAGCGTCCAACTAAACTTGGATATAATCTGTTGATACAAGTGTACTTGGATGAAGAGCTGACACTATCAAAGTAGCAAAGTGTTGCGCGCGCAACCTAATAAGAATGGTCACTGTTTGACGCAAATATAATTTTTCAATGATCCGGACGTCACGGCTATCAATTTATTTATCTCTCATTGTAATTATTTTGTTATGATGTGCTGTATCAAATGCCTTTTCATAATCAATAAAAACAGCAAAGACATTTTTACGTCGATCTCCACATTTATGTAGCAAAACATTCAGTGCAAAAACTGCTTCTCTGGTTATTAATCCATCTATAAATCTAATCCAGTGTTTCATCTTGATCTTCTTTTCACTTACCGTATTGTGCGAATTAATGGAATCATAGGCTGTTTTAATGAAAAAACAGTTTATTTAGTAAAAAATTATATTTTGACAAAACTATAAAGGTAAACTTACATCATTTAGTAGGAAATATGTCCCCCTTTGGCAGAAATTACTGCTTTTTCCCGTTTTGGCATAGATTCTATGAGTTTCTGGCATTTGTTAGATATCCTTTCATCTCGATACCAAACCTGAATGACCGCTTCTATCATTTTTGTTTTAGTGGTACAGTCGATTTTTCGCAGTCTAGCTGTGAAAATAGCCCATAAATTTTCAATGGGGTTGAGGTCAGGCGAATTACCGGACCAATCTAAAACATTAATCTTCTTATTTTTGAAAATTGCCATCATTTCCTTTGATTTGTGTCAGGAAGCAGAGTCTTGTTGAAGAATCGCTCCTCCTTGGGGTTGACATTTTTGGAGTTGTTTGCCAAATAGTTGTTTTCCAACATGGATTTGTATTTTTGGCTGTTCATCATGCCTTCAATTGGCACCAAAGATCCAACCCCCATGTATGAAAAACGTCCCCAAAACCTTTTCTTGACTGGATGTTTTACGGTTTGGTCAATATGAGATGGTGTAAGCTTTTCATTGTCAGACTTTCTGACAAATTTCGACCGCTGTCCCTGGACTATAAAGTGGGTTTCATCTGTAAATAGCACTTTTTTCCAGTCGCCTACAGTCCAATTAGAGTATTTTTTGGCCCACAGTAGCCTTTGTTTCTTCATTCGTTCAGTTAGAAGCTGTTTTTTCTGTGGACGAATTGCCCTTCTACCATTATCCAAAAGTCTTCTACGAACAGTTGAGTCATGAATCACTATAGCTGATGCTACTAGATCTTGTTGTAGGTCTTGGCTTGATTTTCTTGGGTCCAACTTGCTCTTTCGAAGTAAAAATCTATCATCTGCTGGTGTTGTTTTTCTCTTTCTTCCACATTTTCCTAACCTTTTCACATCCACTGATCCCGTTTCTCGTTTACGCTTCAAAATTTTGCTTAATACCCCCTGACTCACTCCACACGTTCTAGCAATCTCTCTTTGTGACATACTAGTGTGTTCACTCAACGTGACAATCTTTTCACGCTTCCTAGGCTTAATATCCATGTTGGAATAAAACCAAAAACAACACAAGATAGTACAAAAACCCTCAAAACAACACAAGCTTGGTAAGAAATGACCTAAAACACACTCAAACACACCAACACACAGTAAGGTTATGTTTTCAATGCTTGGTCAGCTGTCAACTGTGTAGGTAGTGTTGCCAACTGTGAATATTGAAAAAATGAAAAAAAATTCACAGTGATTCCATTAAGTCCCACAATACTGTATCTCTTATTTTAGTGTCGATGATACGTAGGAATAACTTTAAAGTATGACTCATAACAAGTATATAGTCGCCACATAACACTCATAAGACTCAGTGTTTCGAATGTTGCATTTTTTGGAATGTAATGAATTCAGACCCCAAATAGTCCCTTGGGATTTCTACAGTTGAGTACACATGATTAAAAAACGTATCCAATATTTTATTGTTTTCTTTGTTTATTAACATATCTGCCAAAGTGTTATTGGAGCTAACAGATTTCTTGTTCTGTGCCAACTTTATAACATGCAGTAAATAGTCCACAAAAACCCAAAATAATAGTAAAAAATTATCACTATATTCACTTCAAAAGAAACGCAGTGTATATTATGTATTTATATTTATATTATTACTGGTTTATCAATTCGGTTTATCCATTTATGCGTTTCCAGTCCCACCGTCCGTGTATAAAAAATACCTTCTTATTATTAAAAAAAAAGAAAAAGAATTTTTAATTTAGGTATCGAGCACGGCAATTATTAAGTTTTTAATTAGACCAAATTTATGAAATTTATTAGGGAACATAAAAGACTTAAAAATTCATAACCAACGGTTCAAGAAAAAAAAGTGTATAGGGGGTAGCATTGTCTTTTATACCCTTACAAATTTTTGTATAATTCGTTTTTTTCGAAAGGGTCAGGATGCAATAAATCTTCGTGCAAAATGGAGATGAAATAAAAGTCTATTTGGCGAAGCATATATTAAGAAATTAGGAGGTGAACACAATAACTGGCAAATAATGGAACACCCAAACAATACAATTAGGTAGGTACGTAAATTATTGTGGTAACAATGGGGAAATATGGGCGACTATAGAGACTGTCGAAAGTACACTGAAATTAGAGACCCCAATAACGCATTTCTTGGAAGACAATCGCTTATCATACGCTTTATGTTAACCCAAAGCATATAACTAATTGTTAACTACCGAGAGAGTCACAATGCTATAAATGTGCTTCCACATGAGCCATAATATATTACAATATATATACAGGCACGGAAGTAGCAGAACTGTACATATAAGATTTAACGTGGAATTTAATGCTTTGAAATAGAATATACAAAGAGCATAGTTTATATCGGCTAGATTGCTACGATAGGTGCCAGAAATGGGTGCGGATTTTTATCAATTCTTATAATAATAATATACACCATTCTAACTGGGAAAAACACTTTGATTTCAAGTAAAAATCCTATTCAGATATTTGAAGGCTCTTATAGGTGAATTAAGGGTAACTGGTGAAATATCTGTAAAGACATACAGCTGATTTTGATTTATTTTTTTTTTTCTAAACGATCTTAAAAATTAAAAAAAGTTATTTTTTTTAGCTATAAAACATTTTTTATACAGTTTAAATACTTCATACATTAAGAATTCATCAAGATAGTTGCAAAAGCCCTTAATTTAATTTAAAAAGCAAAAGACAAAGTTATTCTTCTTCTTCAAGTGCCGTCTTCGTTCCGAAGTTTGGCCATCATCAAAGCTATGCGTATTTTTGATGCTGCAGATTTAAACAGTTGGTAATTGGTGCAATTGTACCATTCTCTCAAGTTTTTCAACCATGAATGCCTTCTTTTTCCTATAGATCTCTTTCCCATTATCTTTCCCTGTATAATCAATTGCAGCAACTGGTATTTATCTCCCCTCATAACATGTCCCAAATATTGTAGTTTGCGCTTTTTAACAGTAGGTATCAGCTCTTTCTCTTTCCGCACTCTTCGCAAAACCTCCACATTTGTTACTTTCTCTGTCCAGGGTATTCTTAATATTCTACGATACATCCACAACTCAAATGCTTCTATCTTTTTGGTATCGATCTTTTTCAATGTCCATGTTTCCATCCCGTAGAGGAGAACTGACATAACGTAACATCTCAAAAGGCGAATTTTAAGTTTTAGACTTAGATCTCTTCCGCTGAACACCTTTTTCAATTTAGTAAATGTGGCTCTAGCTTTCTCTATTCTGGTTCTGATTTCTTCAGAGCAATCATTATTTTCGTTGATAACAGTTCCCAGGTAATTATATCTTCTTACACGTTCGATTCTTTGATCATGCACGGTTATGTCAGGGAAGTTTTGTGGTGATTTAGATATTAGCATTATTTTTGTTTTGCTTATGTTAAGTGATAATCCGTGTTCTTCACTGCATTCTACTATTTTGTTAATTAGTATTTGAAGATCTTCCCAAGTTTCTGCGATTAGTACCGTGTCATCGGCATATCTCAAGTTGTTCATTCGGATGCCATTTATCTTAATACCTATATTTTGATCCGAAAGTGCTGTGTTTATAATGTCATCGGAGTATAGATTGAATAAGGTCGGTGAGAGTATACAACCCTGTCTTACGCCTTTCTTGATCTCGATTTCCTCCGTTGTCTCTTGCTCTGTTCGGATATTTGCTTTCTGGTTATAGTAAATCTTAGAGATAATTCTAATGTCCCTTTTATCCAAGTTTTTTTCTACTAGCAGTTTGATTAAGTGATCGTGACGAACTTTATCAAACGCTTTGTTGTAATCAATGAGGCACATATATATATATATATATATATATATATATATATATATATATATATATATATATATATATATCTTGGTTTATATCTAGACATCTTTGGCATATGACGTTAAGTGCAAATAGTGCTTCTCTTGTTCCAAGCCCGTTCCGAAATCCGAATTGAGTATTACTAATATCTGCATCTAGTTTTCTGTTAATTCTTGAGTGGATTACTTTGATGAATACTTTTAATGTATGCCCCATTAAGCTTATAGTGCGGTAGTCCGTGCACTGTTTTGCATTTGCCTTTTTTGGTAAGGTTACAAAAGTTGAAAGTAGCCATTCCTTTGGTATTTCTCCTCTTTTGTAGATGCAGTTAAAAAGATCGAGTAGAATATTCACTGATTCGCCTTCCACAAGCTTAAGAAGTTCTGATGTGAGCCCGTCTGGACCCGGTGATTTACCATTTTTCATTATTTTTATAGCGTATAATAGTTCTGCTTTAGTTATTTCTGGTCCTTCGTCGCCTTGCAAGTTATCTATATTAGGTTCTTGTCTTTGATCGTCGAACAATTCTTCTACATAGTTCTTCCAGGTCCTAAGCTTTTCTTGTAGATCGGCTATTATTTCACCATTTGCGTTGCATAGGAGATTGGGATGTTTTCGTTTTTGTGTACCTGTCAGTTCCTTTATCTTTTTATGTAAGTTAAAAGTGTCATGTTTGAGATGTAGTTCTTCGATTTCCTCGCATTTTCTTGTATAAAAATTTTCCTTTGCAGTTCTTATTTCTTTTCTGATTTGCTATTAACATTGATTAATTACTAAAAAAATAAGTGTTTTTTACAATTATCTCGGTCAATTATTTATGTATATTATTTTGGAAACTCTCAAAATAAAGAAATTTTATGATGTACAACTTTTATTTAAGCCATTTTTCCCTAAAATGGATAATAAAGTTTTTATATACAAAATCCTATGTTTTTCTTTTTTTTAACAGGTTCGCTGTTCACAGACCACATATGGTCACAGGATATAATGGATATGGAAGATAAAATAATATACAATATAATGAAAAGTAAATATTTATTGAAAAAGAAAAAATATCGAAAAAAAGTTACATGTTCAATGTACTTTTTGGAAACATTGTAGACAATAGGGTTTGGTAAAGATGTTGCTTATTTGTGGAACTCTTTTGGCGTTATTAGTGGTAGCTGATGATGTTTCTCCTTTTTGACGAAATTCATTATAGCAGCTGGCACACCTACGTCTAGTAATTTCTCCATCTTCTCTATCCAGCGCTTTATAAAAATGCTGTGCTTGTGACCTGGACGGCGTAGGTATGGCAGGTGTCTGGACAACGTTTATGATCAAAAGATTTTTTATAATATTAATTTCAATATTAATAAATAGTTTTAATACAATTTCAGAGAGAATGTGCAGTTTTAAAATAAAAACGAAAAAACATTTTTTAAGTATCCTAAATGTGTATGCACTAAGTGAGGGTAAGGAAGACGAAGAAAAAAGCTTTCTATGAAAACAGAAAAATATTTTTAGTCTTCACCAAAAGGGGGAAAAAATAATCGGAGATTTTAATGCAAAGATTGAAAATGAAGAAAGGTGGCAAGGTTTCTTTTTTGTAGGGTTTAGATGTTTTTGAATACTCTTATTGATTTGGGTTTTGTGATAGACGTTTTGTAAGAGTGTTTGCCTTATTAAATTGGTTTCAGATGACCTATAATTATAATAAAGTGTTGATAACTGAATTGAGTTGGGTGGGGTGATGATGTAACTGGGCATTGAGACACCGGTTTGTATGACTGGGTTTTCGGTACACGGAATAGTAAAAACTGTGAGGAGGGTTTTTTCTGAATAAGAACATCCAGGAATGGAAAAGACGCTTTAGACTCAACTTCCATCGTGAATTAAGTACTGGGATGTATTTTATTGAGGTGGGAGAGGAAGAGATCTAATGTGTCTTAACCATGGGGCCAAATGACAAACGTATCATCAAGTACCGTAACCAGCAGGTGGACTTGAGATTTGATAGGGACAGAGCTGCTGTTTCAAAATGTTCCATGTAGATATCAGCTATTTCATTGTAGCTCTTTTGATTTGACAATAGAAATGATTTTGGAATGAAAAGTATGTGTTAGACAAGCAGTGTTTTATAAGAGATAATGTGTCTTGGGGATTTGATGTTTAGAGTTCAAGATGGAAATTGTTTCATCGATGGGAATCTTGGTGAATAAAGAAACAATGTCAAAACTAACTAGTATATCTGAGGGAGACAAATAGAAATGTTTTTTAGATCAATAAAATGAAAAGCGTTTTCGACAAAGGACGAAGGGTTTTCAGCTAATGATTGTAAGGATAAAACAAGATGTTCTGCCAATTTCTGAGTGGGGCAGTTGTATGCACTGACGATGGACCTTAGGGGAACATTGGACTTATGGATTTTTGAAAGGGTGTATATCTGTGGTATTCGGGATGATTTTTCTCTGGGTATAAGAGATTTTTTGATGTCTGAAGATATATTAGACTTATTTATGATACGTTTGGTCGTTTTTTTCTAGATAGGTGGTGGGATCGTTTGAAATAAGTTTGTATTCTTTGGAACTGAGAAGTTGGAACATTTTGTCGAAATAATTAGAAGAGTTGAGAATTATGGTGGCATTACCTTTGTCGGCCGGAGGGATGACAATGTCAGGGATGTTATAAAGTTCTTTGAGGGCGCGTCTTTTTGAAATACTGGTATTTAACGGTGGGGGTTTGAAAGTACGCAGAATTCTGCCGACATCTTGTTTGGCAACTTCGGCTTGGTCGGAAGGAAGATTAGAAACAGCTTTTCCACTTTGACAAATGATTTTCTCAGTTAAGATGGAAAGAGAAGTGACAGAAGAATTGAAGCCTTTTGACAGAGCTTTGGTAGCTGAATCGGATATGTAAACATCTGAATATAACCTGTTACTTACGGCTTAAGGCTTCTTAAGGCTTATTACGCCATATATTCTTAATTAATAAAGAAAATATTATACAGGCAACCTACAAATATAACACCTAGAGGGAGACCAAAGTGCAGATGGGAAGATCAGGTCAGAGAATATATAAACGGAATGAAGATACCTAACTGGAAAACAAAAGTAGAAAATAGAAAGATATGAGAGAGAGGCTTTTACTCCTGATCAGGAGTGACAGGCCCATAGTGAAGCACTAGTTTTCAGTCAAATTTTAACGGTGTAGAGAAATTAGTATTCCACACTATCAGTTTACGGTCTATTTGTTCTAATAATTATCAGAATCTATCTCCAGCTTCGCACTAATACCACCAAATCAATTAATTAAAACGAATATCCACAGTTTAAATCCAAATGAAGAGGTCGACTCATTTTTTATTTCTCTGTGTTGGAGCATGTGTTTTCGTGATGTATACTGCCAACTATTTTCCACCTTGTTATGCGGTATGATAAATACGTCAATATATATTACAAAGTAATCACAAACTCCAAACACAATATCGATTCCACAACACATTTGTATAATGTTAATCCATTAAATAAATTCAAAAATGCAAAGTACGCCATTAATAAAATGAATGCTGAAAGCAATACGATGCACACTAAAAAGTCATTAAAAAGTTTTATATCCTCTACAGCACTTTCCTATTAACCTGCAGAAAATCGATTGGCAATTAACAGAAAATAAAAGTCGTGCAAAATAATTTTTGGATCATATGCATATATATATATATATATATATAATATATACAAGAAATACAGGATATTAGTGACTGTCGATATACAAAAACTAAATGGCGACTAAACAAAAACACCCGTTTATTAGGGCTGCAGTCAGAAGGTTGGCCGAGATGTTAGAGAAACACTCTTTCAACTATTTGTCAAGCTTTTCGGAATTATTTTATTCCTTCTTCAGGACACTGTAATATATATATAAAAAATGTGTAAATATTTAAAACATATTACAATTTGTCAGTGTTACTTACTAGTCGTTGAGATTACCTATTTAAAATAAACTTGGACACACAACATTAACAACACACATATAAAATATAATAATGGACAATACATTCTAAAAATTTTAAAAATTGTTGGTCAAGATAGTAAAACTTATTAAATCTGTCTTAATGGCATGCAACCAGTTATGCATTCAAGAATATGTAAAGGTAGTTATTTATTTTATTATTGATGATTTTCCAGTAAATAACAATAAATGTTGCTTAACTTATCTATGTCAGATTTTTATTTATGCAAGATGTACTAGATTTTATGAAACACATTTCCACGAAAATACGTTTTGTATGATTTGTTTCTTTTGCCAAAATACAGGAATCCTCGAAATTGAATTCAAGTTTCTGAGTAATTGCATGTTCTGCAAGTGCACATGCATGTATTTTATTGGTTTTTGTCACTGCGATGTGAGATCACCCTACTGTGGAAATTACGAGATGATTCTCCGATATATTTTTTGTTGCATTTGGCACACGGTATAGAATAAACAACATTCGATGACTCCTGTATTGTGAAAGGATCCTTTGTCTTTTTGTATAACTTCGATAACGTTTTTACATTCTTCGTTGTAATTTTTACACCATTAACATTTTTGAAAATGTTCATTAGCTTCGGTGTCAGAACTGGAATGTAAGGTAAGGAGTCGTAAGTTATTTTAGATGGTATTACTGATGTGTTTTCTGTTAATGTCAATTGTCGGACCTCATTGTTATGAAAATTTTGGTTGTTAGAAAATTGTGATGAGAAAGGAGAACCGAAAATGAGTTTATTTAACAGCCCTATGGGGTAGGAGTTCTCTAGTAGTATAGATTTCAACTTTTTTAGTCCCTTTTCTCTGAGATCGATGTGTGACAAGTTAGTAACCCTAGTTTTCAAGGCCAAAACTAAATTTGTTTTCATCTTGGATGGATGTTGAGAGTGAAAATTTATGAAACGGTTACTAAAACAAGGTTTACGATACCACTCAGTTCTTAGCACGCCACCTCTGCCACGATGGATAAGCATGTCCAAAAACGGAATCACACCATCTACTTCTCTCTCTACCGTAAACTTTAGGTGTTCACATTGGAAGTTAAAAGTGTTTAAAATATCAGTTACTTTGTTTTCAGGGATCGATAAAATCAAATCATCTACATATCGTTTAATAAAAGGTATATGAAAAGGTATGTTTTCTTTACAAGTTTTTATAAGTTCATCCAAAACAAAGTTACATAGTATTGGGGATATTTTGCTGCCCATTGGAGTGCCAAATATTTGTTTAAAAAAATTACCGTTAAACAAAAAGATGTTAGAGTCAAATATAAACGTTAAAATTCTTATGAAATCATCTAAACTGATCTTGGTATACGGAGAGATGTTGTTCCAGTTATTTTTTATGCTATTCAGAATAGCATCTAGTGGTAAGTTTGTAAACTGTGATACAACATCTTAACTAATCAATATATAATTATTTGGAACTTAAACATTGTTAATGAAGTTA
This sequence comes from Diabrotica balteata, assembly GCA_918026665.1. Lineage (NCBI taxonomy): Eukaryota > Metazoa > Arthropoda > Insecta > Coleoptera > Chrysomelidae > Diabrotica > Diabrotica balteata. Next base: position 9,527,010 of record OU898285.1, read on the forward strand.
CTAAACGTGAAAGAATCTCTAATATAGAATTCATTGGATTCATTGTAGGAAATATCTGTAAGGTGTTTAGCAAGTTTACTATTGGGAGCATCACTGGCAGACACAATAGGTCTCATTGAAATAGTGGGTTTATGAACTTTAGGCAGTGTATAAAACCTGGGTGTAACTGCATTGTAAATTTTCAATTTGAAGTTTGTAAAATTGAAGTTGCAAAATCTATGAAGATTTACAATGCAGTTGCACCCAGGTTTTATACACTGCCTAAAGTTTATAAACCCACTATTTCAATGAGACCTATTGTCTCATTTATGGGAACAGGAACAGGATAAAATTAAAAGGTAAGTTAGCATATCGTCTGTGTATACTAATTTACGTCTTATCTTGGTTTCTACGAACCAAGAATGTTATCTACGAACACCCTTTTTGGGTTTTTAAATTACAAATGTATAAATTTTAAGTTTAATTGCTGCGAAGATTAAACACGTGTTTTTTTGTTTGCTTCACTCCAAACCAAGCAACTCCAAACTCTAAGGAGAAAACAAAGCAAGCTAGTTTTCCTCTCAAGTACTGCAAGGACTCTGCCCCAGCAAAAATGCGAAATAAGAAAGGTGAACCTTTCAAAGCATTCATCTACTATTATTTTGTGTTAAATGAGGCCCACATTTTATTTTGGGAATCACAAAGCATCGAATAATAGGTTTATTCCAGCGTTTTAAGACCTAAAAGATATCATGAACCGAGCATGTAACAAACAACGAAGTCATGAGAAGAATCAACAAAAGAATGGAAGTATTGGAAACCATCAAGACACGAAAGTTGCAATACCTGGGGCATGTTATGCGTAATGAGAGATACAACATACTTTAATTGATTAATTAAGGGAAAATCCAGGGTGGGGAGAAGTGTGGGAAGAAGAAGAATTTCATGGTTGCGTAACTTGAGGGAATGGTACGAATGCACATCAATTGAACTATTCAGAGCAGCAGCATCTAAGATCAGAATAGCCATGATGATTGCCAACCTCCGTCACGGAGATGGCACGTGAAGAAGAAGCGTTTTAAGAAGGATGGTTCTCTGGTGCCCCAAGAAACTCGTGGTGGCAATAGGAAAGAGGTAGCGTTTGTAGAAAAACAAGCATCTGTTATGTATTTTATTAAAAAATTTAAGGGAATTGAGTCTCATTATAGTAGAGGTAAAAGCAAGGGAATTTACCTTTTGGTTTGGCGTTTTGGTTAAATAACTATGCTTTTAATGATGTGGAATATTTGGAACTTGTATTCTTGGTAACTGGTCACTCTTTTCTTTCAGCGGACAGAGTTTCTGGTATGTTGGAGAAGGAGTTTAAAAAACTGACAACGATAATTGAAGTGTCAGAGTACTTGATCCAAATATGAAAAAGTAAAAAAACTGGGTGAAAATTGCACTGCGCTAAATTGGAAAGATCAAGCTAAAAAACTTTTAAAAACTGCACAGGGTGTTCACTTTGCCGTTTCCAAGTGCACACGTTTTCGTTTTTTTTCGCAATAAAGCTAAAACTAACGTGTTGGTTGCAGGAGAGCTCGCATACAATTCCGACACTGGCAAGCTGTTGTCGACCACAAAAAAGGAAAAGTTATTTCTCAAATTAATCCAGCTCCAATTACTCTGGCTTGTTCAGTAAATCCGAAGAAAATAGCTGACGTAAAGACTTTTCTCACGAAACATTTTGGACATAAATGGGAAGAGTTGAAACGTTTGCGTTGGTATTTTGATGTTAGCAGTGATACATCTATCAGCTCATCAAATGAAGCAACTGCTGAAATTGATGCTATCAATCAACAAGAGAATGATTATGGTGAATCCTGCGAATGTGAGGACCTGTGGCATGAAACTCAATACAACTTAGTTATTAATGTATTGTAATGATCTTACTTACATTATTACTTAAAAGTAATTTAATTTTTTAAATAAAGATTTATGATTTAGCGTATTTTTGTGTTCACTAATACCTACTTTAAAACATGTTAATTACTGTAATAGAAATAATACCCAGTAGAAGTTTTCCGATGTATTGTTCCGAATTGGAATGCATTTCATGAAGTGTATAATGGCAAAAATAGACAAAAACAATTTAATTAAAACTATTTGTCACCAAGCATTGGGGTAAAATTCAATACAGAAAAATTTAAGAATACGTCGATCTCTTAATTTGTATTGTAACTGTGGATATTCGTTTCAATTAATTGATTTGGTGGTATCAATGCGAAGCTGGAGATAGATTCTGATAATAATTATTAGACCCAACAGAGTGTAAACTCGTAGAATGGAATTTTAATTTCCATACACCGTTAAAATATGACTGAAAAGTATTACGTTTAACACACATATTATTTTTTTTTATCCCGAGTTAACGGATCTCGACATCTTTGGTCATTGACAAGGGAGCAAAGGTTTACAGTAGTTGATGGATTCGACCGTTACTTGATGGACATTTATTTTATGTAACAATCAAACACTTTGTTTTCAAACTTCCACAAAAATTTATTTAAACTCTTATCACTACAGCTGTTTCGGCTGATTGCCTTTCTCAAGTGATCTATTTTTGGCATGCGTTTACACTTTATAGTCTCTAATGAAATAGGTTGAGGAGGGGAGAACTGTTTATCTCAAGTTGGTCATTCAGATTTATATCTATGTTTTTTAATTTGTTGATTTCCATAGATTCTAACAAGGATAGTTTAAGGCCTTTATTTTGAATGTGAAGAATTTTAAATTCGTCGTTAAAAGAATGATTGTGATCTAGAAGGTGAAGTGCGTATGTAGAATCTGTTTTTCTATTATTGAAAGCCCTTTTATGTTCTGCTATTCGTTTGTTAAAGTTTCTACCAGTTTGACCGATGTACGTTTTTGGGCAGTCGCCACATTTAAGTTTGTACACACCACTGTCTAAGTGTTTTTTATTTTGGCTCTTGTTGTTTTTGATATGTTTGCCTAGGTTGTTATTTGTTCGGAAAGCTGGTGTTATTTCTTTCTTTTTTATGTGTTTGGCTATTTTTGTTGTAATTTTGTTGTATATGTAATCGAACAGAAGGTACTGGGTTTTTTCTCTGGTGGTGGAAATACTAATTTCAGGGCTTTCTTGTGTAGTTTTTGATTTAACATTTTATTAATTGTTTGTTCATTGTATCCGTTGTTTACTCCTATTTGCTTAATTATATTTAATTCTGTCTCAAAGTTGTATTTTGACATCGGAATTTCTGTTAACCTTTGTGTCTATACCCAGGTACCTGTGTATCCTTGGTACCTAATTGTTTTATCTGAATCATTGACGATAGTATAAATATTTTTATTCGAACTTCTAGTTATTCCTAAAATTATTTAGCACGAACAGATTTATAATAAAAACCAAAGAACAAAATGCATATAATATATTAAAATTACCTGTCAAAGTTTTTACACCATTACGTCCACACCCGTGGCACCCGGGTAACACTAATGTTTAGTAAATTATGAAGCTCTGTCTAGTTTTTTTATAATAAAAGTGATATGGAAACGTAAATAAAAGTTACATTTTAAACACATTGTCCACACTTACTTATATTTACTGAGTGTTCGCTACATAGTGGACGATTACAAACATTACAAATTACAAACATGATTTTCGTGTCTTTCTTAGCCGCTTTTTCGCTAAAGACATGCAAATGTAGCAGTTTCCAACAATTTTGAGGCGTCCAGTGGAATCTTGAAGTGGTAATGACTCTGCAGTATTACTTGAATTTCTAGGTAGAGGTTTTCCTAACATACACTCAATTCCTGACCTTGATGAAAAATTTCGGTATACATTTGGTACTTTAGATCTAGCAGAAATTGCAGGCATCACTAGTTTTTTTCCTAAGTCTTGTAGAACAATTCTACGCTTACTGGTTTCAGTAGAACTCTGTGGATTATTCTCTGTATAAATTATATAGATTGCTAGGCAAGCTACGTCTAGGATATTGTAAAAGAAGGCTACTGACCAAAGCAAAGTTCTGCGTTTAGTGGAATAATGAGAAACCATTTTGTCCATGTTGTCTACGCCTCCTTTAGTTGTATTATAGAACTGAATTATTTCAGGTTTATTTTTTGGGCCACTTACATTATCGTTGTCATGCACTGTTGACAGCAAGACAACGCTTTTTTTCTTTTTTGGTACATATGAACAAATAGTAACACGATCTGCACTGAATCCGGGTAATGACGATTCAGGCTCACGCTCTAACGAAGGCAGCATTTCTTGTGGAATATATGGTTTGTTTCTTTTCAAAGTACCAACTAATGATAAATTCCAAGACAACAGGAGACGAGCTAGTGGAAGAGTTGTGAAAAAATTATCCATTGTTATGTTTCTACGCGTTCACCTTGATTAGTTCCACGTCCAGTCGAATTTTTTCCAGTATTTTGTCCAGTAAGTGGATACGAATTATTGGCGTCACAAACCCACCAAACCTTGATGCCATACTTGCCAGGTTTTGCTGGCATATATTGCGTGAAACGTGTCCTACCTCTAAAAGGAAATAACTGTTCATCCACAGTAAGAGAATCCGACGGTACATAGTTACGACGTAAATTATCATTGAGAAGATGGGATATATCTGTAATAGCTGCAGCTTTATCATTTGCAAACGTTCTGCACGTGTTTTGTCATTGTCAAACCGTAAGAATTTGCTGATGCTCCAAAAGCGATTTATGCCCATACTTGCTAGGTACAAAGGATGAGAGTCTGTTTTTCATAAATCTTTCGAGTGCTCTGAATTTGAATGCCTTACTCCTGCTGTAATAAGAATACCTAAGTATGCATCAAATTCTTCTGTTGTGAGTGACTTCCAAACATCTCGAGGTTTGTCGGGGTTTTCAACATTATACTTTTCACAAACGCTATTAGCTTTTCGATTGGTTTCGGGTATAATTAGGTCACACATTACGTCACTGAAAACACATTTGAATGTATCTCTAATCGAAAGAGTTTTAGTAGAACGTACTGGGCCCGTTTTTTCACGAAAAAGGTTACGTTTCAGTGTTCGACTTGCAGTAAACGGTTTTCGTTGCCAAATCGTTTTATCTTTTGCAACCAGAACATCACTTTGGGAAGAACTTCCTTGAAAATCGTCAAAATCTTCATCACTACTACCGTCGCGGTCGGTATCGATTTCAATCTTATTATTGATATCAGTAAAAAAATCCTTTACGTCAGAAGCTTCATCTCCATTCGGTTTGCTTTGCGAAACATAGTCCTCATCTGATTCCTGGTTTTCGATATTTTTGTCTACTTCCTCATCTATATCGTCTATAAATTTTTGCACGTACTTCTGTTACTTTTCATACGTCATTCTAAAATTGAATGATCTATTTATAAAACACTGTAAAAATAAACAGTAATAACTTACCTTCTAAATTCGCTAGCACTCACTTCTCTTCTTGCCATTATTACAAGTAATTACAACATAAAACACGCATATAGTCACAAAAATATTAACAACTTGTAAGCACAGTTAAATAAACACCGATAGCAAACAAAGAAAAATCCCAATTGTCTGTTATTTTCAGAATGTACAAGCGAAGTTTACCGAAACAATGCCGGGTACCTGGGTAGCACGGGTATAGACTCCCGTATCAGGTACTTGGGTATAGACATAACGGTTAATCTATATAACATACTATGATATGCTGCCGGTTTATGTTGGGTTGGATGGGATTGAATTGTGTATAGTCGTGTCAGTATGGGTAGGTTTGTGAAATATGGAGAAGTAAGGTTTGTTTTTAAATCTGATAATTTTTAAATCTAAAAAATTTATAGATTGATTTTGTTCTGTTTCTATTGTAAATTCAATATGACTATGAAATGAATTAATATACGATAAAAATTTATTATTATTCTGTTTAATCAATAGTTTTCATTTCGTTATAAAATATTTTTTATAATAAGAAGTTCAAAAGTATTGTTCGATGCATTAAAACTTCTAAAATTTAGACTGCGCTTTTATTTTTGTTCTCTAAAATTTAATTTTCTTCTCAATTTAACGCTGGGCTAACTGATATGGAAAGAGACTCGTATAACTGATTGTAGGTGTCTTGTATTCAGAGTATATCTAAAATTTCTGTTATTTATTACAGTTTATTTTCAAAACTAAACAAGAGCAATACATTAATCTAGAAAGGTAACAGTAAAATTAAATTATTGGCGGGCTTACTCCCTCTAATACTCTTAGCAAGCAGTGCTGCCAATTCCTCAGCATACAAATAACAGCATTAAATAAATACATAAAATTGTTCATCATTTTCTGAAGCCATTTCGTAAAAGTGCGTTGTCGTATATTTCGAATCCAAAATTATTTCTTCTGCAGTTAAAAATATTCGTGGCAGTTCCCAAAAGGAGATGTGACTTTCAATCAGTCTTGACTTCTGAAGTTTCATGGTGGCTATAAACAGTGTTACTTCGGTGTCATTTATGATTTACGGAATATTAAGACATTTTATGCCTCAAAGCATGACTTTACAATCAATAGATTCTCTGTTTATTAGTGCAGGTGTAACATTTAGAACTTTGGAGCTTTTTTACACCTTCAATATACAACTGTCATATTTTATACACGAATAGGCCTTGCTGTGAGAGTTGCTCACTATTTATTGATACTAAATTCCTCCGCCAAAATTTTACGAGTCTGTGTTGGAGGTTTTTATATCTGAGTATACGTAGAAATAAATGGTTTATGGTCGATGTTGACCTATTTTTACATCCGAAAAATAACTAGAGGACTGTATATTTCACAATTTAACGTAGTATGAATAAGTCAATAATAGGAGACTTACTCATAAAAACGATAATTTAAAATATACTAAAGTGGCAAATACTTCTCAATACCTAAATATTCAATAAATTAAAGGCTTTTGCTCTAGAAATTACTTGAAAAATATTCATATACGAGTACTTGACATATATTTCTGTCGGAATGCAAAAAATTTTGTTTATTTGTAATTAAATTGTTATATAAATTATAAACAAAATAAAAATTTATGTTATGTAAGTATGAATCTTATCAACAGTATTTTGTTTGTGATCGAGTCTGGTATATTTGCGGCTTAAATTTCATAAAAATTGCCGTGTAGATGCGGCCAATATTTTGCGTTGTTAAAAACAATGTACAGGGCGTTTATTTTGTATATAAAATATTTAAATCTTTACTCAAGGAAATATATAATAATAAACTCATGTTAACTATTTGCTATGGAGAGATTAAGATTTGAGTTTGAGATTATTGCAGCAGAAGACTTTCTTACTTGGCTGCACCGTACTGAAGACGACCAATAGTTAGAAATAGGTATACAGATTGAACGAATTTAAAACGGATCATACAATTTAATATATGTCTGTTTGAACAGCATTTGAAATAGTGGACCAATATAAAACTTGGACAAAAATAAATCCATACCCGGTGTTAGAAATTGTATAAAATATCGTTTAACTATCGTCTAGAGCGCAGCTCAAAGTCAATGTTGCCAATCGCCGTGTAATAATCCGATTTGCGGATCTTTTTGAGAGTCATATCTTCTTCGTATCTTTAAATAAATCGGATATTTGCCTATATTTTTCATTGTATTTACCAATCTACTACAACAGACTAATAAAAAAAGAAACTTAATGGTTTGTAGTTATTTCAGAAGTTTGTAGTTATTTTAGAAACATCTAGTGGAATGATATTAGCAACACCGCTCAAAATCTTCATCTCCGATAAAGAGGGGCTTGCCTAAAGACGGCTACTCACGATATAGCGGCGTTGTTCAACTTCGTTTTTAACTAAACACTTGCTTTGATCATATTATAGAAAATCGAAATGGTTTGATTTCGCGAGAATTTTTTAAGAGAGTTTTTTAAATTATATAAAAAACAAGAATGCTATAGCGAATAAAAGGTAAAACGTATCGCGAGAGAAACGCCCGAAAACAGGCAATGGACATTCTAGTTTTAAAGTTCCAAGAAGTAAACAAAGATGCGAATGAAGAGTATGTAAGAAAAAAAATTAACAATTTTAGTACATCCTATAAAAGAGAAATAAAATTAGCAGTGCAGTCCAGTAAATCGTGTGCAGGGGCAGACGAGATTTATTTTGCACCAAAATCTTGGATTCTTTGCACCAGAATCTAAACACAAAGAATTTATACACAAAGTATGAGACGCTAAAATGATTGTTTGATTTGACATGTGGGCGCAACAGATATACCAACAAATTGAACAACGCCTCTGTCCGATTATGTCGAACGACACCGCTGTACCGTGAGTGGCCGGTTTTAGGAAGCGATAGGTGGTTTGACCACCTATGAATGAGTTCCTGAATTAGTTCAGAATCCAGCAGCCCGCTGAAGTATTGGATTTTTATAATATAACTATTTGACAACCTTTTGTTGGCCAACCACCTACAGCAGAATTGAGCCGAAATACATAATATTTCGTATGTTCCGAATTTATTTCGTTCAATCTGTATATATATATATATATATATATATATATATATATATCAATGACGTATAATATATAGACTCGGTGAACGCTTTAAAAAGTGTCCAAAACATGAATACCTTTGTTATTGTTTATTGTTTTGATACGAAGATACACGAAGTTCATGATTTCTTACGAAGCATCACGAAGTTGATCTTGTGTTTGAAAACATCATGGACGTATGAAAGCATTTTCTCCATTTTGTGTGACAAGCAAATTTTATTTTAAATTGTGGAGAGTTATTTACTTACTATTTTAGTAAAATGCCATACTATTTTATCAAAATAATTATTTCTCTTATAGATGGGACAAAAAGAAATCATAAATAATTAATTTTAATTAAAAAAATAATTATTGTCATTAAAATATAAATGAACACGCCGCTGTTCTAATAAACATACCTTCAACCTTGAGCCGAGATCTTTCGGACACTCGATTCTATAGAGAGAATAGGGGACTGCGTAGTCTATATATTATACGTCATTGATATATATATATATATATATATATATATATATATATATATATATATATATATATATATATATATATATATAGTGCAATATAGTGAACTTCTCCTTGTACGTTTTTCATCTTGGTTGAGAGGGTTTATAAGCCCTTGTGGGGTTTGTTTTGATTGTTTCACGGTTTCATCCTTACTTTGCGTATAAGCCGATATATAGCATATTCCAATTCCGATCACCTTAAAAGATATTCCTACCGCATAATCGATAGTTTCCTGCAATATTCTAGCTATAAAGTAAAGTAACTTGAAAACCTCATCCGCCTCGAGATTTCTTTTGAATAAAGGTTCTGTTTTCCAGGAATAATCTAAAATAATGAATAAAAGTTTCCTATTTCAAGGTTTTAATCTTCTAATATGGCGGTTTGTATACAAAATTAGAATATTAGCTTCATTATTTTGTCCATCTTTTAAATATTTTTTGCATTATTTATAGGTCATAAATAATGCAAAATATCTGTTTTAAAATTTTACCCCAAACTTATTTCTTTCACTTTTATCTTAAAATAGTTAGTTCGACATGAAGTTGTAGTGCATGTTGATCGTCAAAAATTATACTATGCAAATTATCTTCATTTTTTTTTTATTTACAATTAAGGCGCATCAACCTATATGGTTATTACCCGCCGCTCAGTATTACAATTTTTTTTACATTTTTGGATACTTAATATACAGTGTGTAAAAGCCAAATGGAATAAATTCATTATTTAGGTTACTGTACATATTTATAAAAAATCCCCAAATACGTCAAATTTAAATTATAACTTGACATTCTTTAACGTGAAAATGTGAAAAGTGAAACCCTACCTTCAACCCCCTTAGAATGACAGGTACAACCCCCAATTTTTAAAATAGGAAGTATAGGCTTGTGATATATCGTTTGAAAGGTCTTTTCATTCACCATTCAATAATGTTGTCGCTTTCAAGTTTATTGAGATTAATTAAGATAAAATAAATTAAAATCATGTGGCTACCGAAATTCGCTAAAACATATTTAAAACTTATTTCCCGTTTAGGTCTTGATAATGAGAAAGTAAACAAAAACCATAGAAATGTGGTTTTTAGATGGTAACCATTAAAAAACTTTAAAGAATTTCCGTGGCAACGATATTTTAACACGTAGTAGTAAATTGTTTTATTTAAGTTGTCAATATTTTAATTTAAGTAAAAAGTTCGTTCAATTCAATTCTGAAAAATGGTTAGATTAACGGAAATGCATAAAATAACAGTTTTACAAATGATTGGTTACGGAGATAACACCCAAACACAACAGGAAGTAACTCGCCTATTTCATGAGAAATTTCCTAATTTACCGCCTATATCCCAAGGAACAATAAGTAAAATAGAGAAGCAGTTTCGCGAGTTTGGTCATGTAAGGCAGATAAAAAAAGCAGCTGCCAATGCACTGAGTGATGAACTCAAACTAGATGTGTTGATTGAGTTTCAGGCAAATCCACATACATCGAGTAGACAAGCAACCACTACATTCAATGCTAGCCATACATCGATAGTAAACATATTAAAAGAAAATAAATTGCATCCCTATAAGATGATACCTACTCAGGAGCTCATGGAAGACGATTTTGATAGGAGAACTTTTTTTTGTGACCAAATGATGGATATGTTGGATAACAATATTATCCAATTAGAAGACGTTATGTTTTCTGATGATTGTACTTTTTCACTTAACGGTCATGGTTAAAATCCTCACTGGATGAGAGAAGAACACGCTCAATACCCTCAAAAGGTTAATGTTAAAGACGAATTTTTTTTTATATTTATACCCTTCCTGGTAGCACTTGCTTTTTCCCATTATTATTGAATTAAACAATATTTAACAATAGCAATATATCGTTAAACACAAAGGCACCTGTATACTTCTAACCCACAATATTTATACTTTAACAAAAATAAATACACTGTACACTGACCATATACGCATCCTTTCTCCGCTACTAACACGCTTCTTGGTAATAGTCATTGCGGCATCTAAACTAAACGATAAACATAAGTGATAACGCGCATGACTTACTACATTTTTTATTTGCTGGCCTATAACACTACCAAAAAAACAACGTCCGAAAAACTGCAGCGATTATAGAATGATAAGCCTTATGAGCCACACTTTGAAAATATTTCTACGCATCATCCACAGTACAATCAGAGATAAATGTGAAGAAGATCAGGATGAAACACAATTTGGCTTCAGAAATGGACTGGGAACTCGGGACGCCCTCTTTGCACTAAATGTATTACTGCAGAAATGTCGAGATCAAAGGAAAGACGTCTTTGCTGTATTTATTGACTATGAAAAGGCCTTTGATCGAGTACAGCATCACAAATTAATTACAATATTAAAAGATAAAGGAGTTGATAGTCAAGACATACGATTCATAGAAAAGTTATACTGGCGTCAAACAGCGACAGCTTGCATAAACGGAAAATCAACAGAAATATGTAAAATACAAAGTGGTGTCAGACAGGGTTGTATACTCATCATCATTCAGCCCATACTCGTCCACTGCTGAACATAGGCCTCCCGTAGTTCACCCCACAAATTTCTGTCCTGAGCCGCCTGCATCCAATTTTGATGTGTCCGTTTCAGGTCATCCGTCCATCTTGTTGGTGGTCGTCCTCTATTCCTAAAGGCATCTTGTCTGGGTCTCCACTCAAGAATGCGTTTTGTCCATCTGCCGTCCTTCGTTCTCGCGACATGCCCTGCCCAGTTCCATTTTAAGGTTGATATTCTTTTGATTGCGTCGGTTACTCCCGATCTACGGCGCAATTCTGTGTTGGGTATTCGGTCTCTCAGGGTTAATCCCAACATGGACCGTTCCATTGCCCTCTGTGTTCTTCGGATTTTGTTTGCGGACGTCTTAGTAAGTGTTAGCGTCTCCGCACCATAGGTTAGAACCGGCAGCACACATTGATCGAAGACTTTTCTCTTCAAGCAGATGGGAAGAGCTGATTGGAAAACATCTCTTAGCTTTCCATAAGCTGCCCATGTCAACCCTATTCTACGTATTAGTTCATTGGTCTGGTTATCTCTACTTAAGCGAATTTCGTGTCCCAGATATTTGTATGCTGATGTTTGTTCTATACTTGTTCCAGCTATGTTGATCTTCTCACTCAGAACAAGGTTTGTCATCACTTGTGTTTTTGAGTTATTGATCTTTAAACCCACTTGTGTAGAGGCATGGTAGAGTCTTTCGCACATTTCGATGGCATGGTCTATGCGGTCTGTTATCAGGACTATATCGTCCGCGAACCTGAGGTGACTAAGCTGCTCTCCATTTATGTTTATGCCCTTTTCGTCTAGGTTTGCACGCTTACACATGTATTCCAATAATGTTGTAAACAGTTTTGGTGAAATGGTGTCGCCCTGGCGAACTCCACGATGAATGTTGAACTTGTGTGTATCTTCATGGAGTCTGACGCATGCCGTGGCATTATCATAGATATTTTTGATGACAGTGGTGTAGCGGTGATCTATTCGGCACTCTTTTAAAGCTTCTAGCATTTTCTGGTGGTTTACTGTGTCGAATGCTTTCTCATAATCCACAAATATTAGGACGAGGGGTTTATTGTACTCTATACATTTTTCGATGAGGCTTTTAATAACTTGTAGATGGTCGTTTGTGCCGAAGTCTGACCTGAATCCTGCCTGTTCGCATGATTGGTAAAAGTCCATTTTGTTCGAAAGTCTGTTTGTTATGACTTTTGTAAAAAGCTTGTATATGTGTGAGATGAGGCTGATTGGTCTATAGTTTACGAGATTTGTTAAATCTCCTTTCTTAAACATCAGAATGATCACTGCATTTTGCCATTGTGATGGTGTTGTTCCTCTTTCAATGGATTCTGTGAAAAGTATGGAAAGCATTTGTATCAGTTTCTCGCCTCCTAATTTTATGGCTTCGGCAACGACCCCGTCGTCACCAGGTGACTTATTATTTTTCATTTGTAGGAGAGCTTTTTTGATTTCATCAACAGTAACATCTGGTATGTCTTCCGAGCCCTGGTTTATAACCTTTGGTATGTTGTCAGTTGGAACATTTTCTTTTGTTTTGCAGTAGAGTTCGCTGTAAAATTGTCCGACAGTTTGTAGAATTTCCTGTTTATCTGTTATTATTTCGCCCTTTGTGTTTTTCAGTTTGTAAATATTTTTCTTTCCTATTTGCTGTTTCCTTCTGAAGACTTTTAAACTTTTGTTCTCTTCTATGACTTTTGATATCTCTCTAGTGTTGTAGTCTCTTATATCTTTTCTGATGTTCTTAGTGATTTGTTTGTTTAGTTGTCTCATTTTTGTTAGATTGGTTCTGTATTTATCTGTTAGTTGTCTTCTTTCCTCTAATAGAGTTTTCGTGCTTAGACTTAGTTTTTCTTCGTCTTTTTGGTTTTTTGGGCAGCATTTTTCTTGTGCTTGTTTCAGAGCTTTGACTATTTTCTGGTTTAGTTGTTCGATGTTTATGTTTTCTGTTTCTTCGTTTTGTAATTTTTCTTCGACCGTACGTTCAAACAGTTTTGCATTTTCAGGTGGTACCCATCTTCTAACATTTGGTTTGGGAACAAGCTTCATTCTTTCTTTTTTAACGTTAAGCATTACTTTTGTTCTTATCATCCTATGGTCGCTACCAGCAGAGAACTTGTTGAGTACTTCCACGTCTTGTATTATATATTTTTTATCTGTAATTGTTGTATACTATCCCCACTGTTATTTAATTTATATTCAGATATAATATTTAAAGAAGCGCTGCATAATTTGGAATGGGGCGTGAAAGTTAATGGAATTCTGATAAATACAATCAGATATGCAGACGATACAGTTATTTTAAGTGATGACATGAATGGATTACAATGCCTTTCAAATGCCATTGATACAGTGGGAAGAGAGTTTGGTCTAAACATAAACTGTACAAAAATAAAACACATGGTGTTAAGCCGTTTAGCACATCAAGATGCACGATTATATGTTGATGGTCATATAATTCAAAGAGTGTCCAGTTTTAAATATCTTGGTTGCCATATTACTGAACAACTAGATCCAGATCAAGAGATAAAATGTAGAATCGAGATAGCTCGCACGACATTTTAAAAAATGAGGTCATTCTTCTGTAATGATAACTTGAAACTTCAACTTCGAACGCGTATGGTTAAATGCTACATTTGGTCAGTCCTCTTATACGGTGTCGAAGCATGGACATTAAAAATATCCACCATTAATCGTCTGGAGGCCTTTGAAATGTGGCTGCACAGACGTATACTAAAAATTACATGGACGGCTATGCTGACAAATGTGGCAGACCTTGAGAGAGAAAATGCTGCTTGCGAGCTGCTTGATAACATCAAATGTAGAAAGATGGCCTATTTTGGACACGTAGTAAGAAGAGACCGATATAATATTCTTCAACTTATTATGATGGCCCTTACCCTTCTTGGTAATAGTCAGTGCGGCATCTAAACTAAACGATAAACATAAGTGATAACACGCATGACTTACTTCATTTTTTATTTGCTGGTCTATAACAATAATTTATCTCACAATACCAAATAAAGTTTACAATTATTGACCTTCCAGTTGTTTATTAACTAACGCATATCGATATAACACAAATTTTGAATAAGGATGCCCTCCTCTGCAAAATCAGAATGTACACAAACGACATCGATCGTGGTTAGCGCTGTATTTCACGATTTGGCGGATTTAAATAATTTTAAAACCAACCTACACAAATGGGTGGCTACGTGCTGAGAGAGATAAACTTATTTTATTTTGGTCTTTTTGTTTATGATGCTTCCATGATTCATGAATTTTAATTGACTTTGAATAAATACACTTTTATTATTATTGAGATTTATACACTGCGCACCAAAATTAACGCATAATTTTCAAATTTTAATTTCAGATTTAATAAATAAACTTTTATTTTTCGTTTATTTTTAAGGTTGATTTTAGAAGAACTAAATAAAACATAGGTAAAAAAATAATAAATAAGACTTACCCACAATCAATTTAATTTAACTATCCAGACGACCGGTTTCGCTTTCTACAATATGCAAAGCATCTTCAGGTCTCGATACAAAGTTAAATAATTTAGTTAAGTTATCCAGTTTTATATAAAACTGGATAGAGGATTTTTGTTCAATTTATTTTAGCAAATCGTTTTGTTTTTCAAAAGATGGGTTATTTCTATGAAAAATACGTTTGTAGTAATAGTACTTCAAACAGTAATGGTCCTACTTACATTGTTTTTGTTGAATAAGCTAATGCACAAGTTTCTCAAAAACTGTTTAAATCGATTTAGTTATTCTTTGTAAGTCTGTCTAACAGCTTTTTACATTTCCATCTCTGCTTTACATAGATCTTTATCTATATTTAATTGCTTTATTTTAATTCGTTATTAATATATGGTTCTCCTTTTGTTAAATATATCTACAACACAAAAATTAAATTGAATTTTTCAAAGAAAAATACAACCGACTCCGAAAATTTGATTAGTGCTATAATACAACGGAGTCAAAAATGGACAAAAGGAAAATCATCACGACCACAAAGAAAAGCTGCTTGGATGCATGGCTGGAGAAATTAATATGGCGACAAAAAGCAGTTTAGCTCCAACAAGGGATCCAGCCCCTGCACACTTTAAAGGAGAGGCGAGAATGTGATTAATTATAACGCCGGATTTAGAATTTATGTTGTCATTCTCATTCGGAATATAACAATGTCTAATCAGCAGAAAAGGTTTAGGATGGATGTAAATTGATTTTTTGTTTCATATTAAATATTACGATTAGCAAGCTGAAATTACGGGTTAACAAAATTCATATTTTATTTTACGATATCATTGTGAGACAAAAACCTCGTACACGTCTTTCTGCGTATCTGCAAGTGATAGAATATGTAGAAAAATTATGAGCATGGCCAAAGAACGAGCGGTCAATTTTATCTAAGAAATGTCCACTCCCTTGACTCTCGGACCAAAATTGACGCCAATATAGCCAAATAACGGAATTTGAAAAAAGTCCAAGGATACCCCCTTGGATAATTTTTTCCAAATTTTTGTAAAAAAAAAAATTTTTTTTATGTTTTGGTACAAGCACTCGATCACGCTTATTACAAAAACGTGTCTTAGTCTGATCCGCTAACCCAAATTTGCCGGGAAAGAGAAAAAATCGAATTAAAATTTCTCCACTTTTCCAGCAAATATAGAACTCCGAATGAAAATTTTTCTCACGAACCGTTAGAGGTAGAAAAATTCTGAGCATGGCAGAAGAACGAGCGGTCAATTTTATGTAACAAATGTCCTCTCGCTTGACTATCGGACCAAAACTGACGCCAATATAGCCGAAAAACGAAATTTGAAAAATATCCAAGGGTACCCCTTTATATGATTTTTTTCCAAATTTTTATGAAAAAAAAATTTTTTTTTTATGTTTTGGTAAAAGCACTCGATCCAGCTTATTACAAAAATGTGTCTTAGTCTGATCCGCTAACCCAAATTTGCCGGGAAAGAGAAAAAATCGAATTAAAAATTCTCCACTTTTCCAGCAAATATATAGACCTACAAATGAAAATTTTTCTCACGAACCTTTAGATGTAGGAAAATTCTGAGAATGTCAGAAGAACGAGCGGCCAATTTTATGTAAGAAATGTCCACTTGCTTGACTCTCGGACCAAAACTTACCCCAATATAGCCGAAAAACGAAATTTGAAAAAATCCAAGGGTACCCCCTAGAATAATTATTTCCAAATTTTTATGAAAAAAAAAATTATATTTTGGTACATGCACTCGGTCCAGTTTATTACAAAAATATGTCTTAGTCTGATCTGCTAACCCAAATTTGCCGGGAAAGAGAAAAAATCGAATTAAAAATTCTCCACTTTTTCAGCAAATATAGAACTCCGAATGAAAATGAACCGTTAGAGGTAGGAAAATTCTGAGCATGGCAGAAGAACGAGCGGTCAATTTTATGTAAGAAATATTCACTCGCTTAACTCTCGGACCAAAACTGACGCCAATATAGCCAAAAAACAAAATTTGAAAAAATCCAAAGGTAACTCTTTATATGATTTTTTTCCAAATTTTTATGAAAAAAAAATTTTTTTTATGTTTTGGTACAAGCACTCGATCCAGCTTATTACAAAAATGTGTCTTAGTCTGATCCGCTAACCCAAATTTGCCGGGAAAGAGAAAAAATCGAATTAAAAATTCTCCACTTTTCCAGCAAATATGGACCTACAAATGAAAATTTTTCTCACGAACTGTTCGATGCCGGAAAATTCTGAGGATGGCAGAAGAACGAGCGGTTAATGTTATGTAAGAAATGTCCACTCGCTTGACTCTCGGACCAAAAATGACGCCAATATAGCCGAAAAACGAAATTTGAAAAAAATACATTATCCAATGTCATTAGTGTCAAAATGTCATAATTTAGTAGAGTAAACTTGCCTGCGGTTAATTTGAATTACTCCTCCTGGTTAAAAAACAGACCATAGATAGTGTTATGTAGTCCATTTGTGTATAATATTTATCTTTACTTATAAATAACTTTTACTTTATATATGGTTCCCGGCGAAAACCTATGTGAAGTAAATAGGCAATCAACGTGTTAACTCTCTCCCAAATATCCATTATTTAATCCAAATTGTATAGTTCTGCCTAATATAATTAGTCTATTTCGCATCTGAACAAAACTAATTCATCAAAATTGTTAATTGAACTACATAATGCTGTAAATTCCGCTAGAAACCCATAACTCATGAGCCAGTAAAATGAAAGCCAGCTCGACAGAGATTGAATAGAATGAATATCCCATATATGAACACTTTCTCTAATAAGACTAAATCTGTCGGAGCGAGCAGTTTTGTAAGATTATATCCGGATTTGGTTAATTCATCTATTTGGAAAGTCACTTAAATCAATTCCATTTTGTCTTTACATTTAACATTTCAAGATTAATGTTCACTGCTTGGGTGAAAATTAATTTGAACTATCAGTAAAGTCAAACAAAGCAAGGTTTAGTTTATTCCGAGAACTAGAGATGGTACATGTTAAGTATGATTGTCGAAGTCTTCCAATTACACTCTATATACGGTGTCATTTAGGGAAATGGAGCTACAATTATTAAACAGGTTGCAATATCTATACGTACAAAAACTGATAATAGAAATTTAAGAGAAAGAAGCCCTATGATGGTCAAATGAAGTCCATAAAAATTAAACAAAGGCAAAATTATATAAAGAATGGCCAAATTTTGGTTTGATATAGATTTTAAACATTCTGTCTGTCACAAATAAAGTATAGTTGCTGTAATACATATACTAGAATATTAATTCCTTTCTAATTATTGAGTAGATGATATAGTTCGGGATTTCCGTTTGTAAAATTTTCCAGCGTTTGCCTTACTGTAAATATTTGGTCTACAGTGGACCTTTCTTTTCTAAATCCTGGGGTGTAAAGCTAGTTCGCGTCCGTAGTAGAACACTACACGTGCACCCTGGGTAACGCTAAATGAACTAGCACAAAAGGCGCCAGACAATCTTGAATCTCCTGGCAATTCAATCATCACAGAAAATCTTTCCAGAAATGACACTTGTAAACGGACCTTATCAGGACCATTTGACCAAAGAACTCGGACCAAGTATACGAGTTTGCCATTTTAACGACAAGTCGACAAGCTTGGTCCCTACTGCGGAAACTCGGAAGTAGCAACCCACCCGTTCGCCAAACCAACCTAGTAACTCCAGACCAAATAGCTACGCACATAGTGTCAACCTCTAGGGCACCTCAAAATTGTTTACATACAATTAAAGTTAAAAAAGACCTCAAAACCATAAAATCTAGTCTTGCACAGTCAACAGAATATTCCAACCCATTTACGCATGAAGAAATATCGCAAGCCCTAAATGAAATGAAAACAGGAAAAGCACCGGGTTTCGACGCCATTCACGCTGAGTTCCTCAAACATAGCGGCAGATTCACTAGGCAATGGCTCGCAGAATTATTTTCTGACATCCTTCAAACGGGAAACGTCCCCCACCAACTCAAAAATTCAAAAATCGTCGCCATTTAAAAACCAGGGAAAAGTAATAATTCACCGAAAAACTACCGCCCCATCGCACTCTTAAGTATGGTGTACAAATTGTTCGAAAGACTGTTGTATAATAGAATCAGCAAAACCATATTCCAACACTTACCAGTGGAACAGGCAGGATTTCGGCCAAACCGCAGCTGCACAGACCACGTACTCGCCCTGACCAATTATGTGGAATCAAACTTTCAAAAGCAATCAAAAACAACCGCTGTCTTCATCGATCTATCTGCTGCTTATGACACTGTGTGGTGACAAGGGGCAATATATAAATTAATGCGAATAATCCCATGCAGAAAGATCACTGAGGTTATTAACGCCATGCTATCCAACAGATGCTTTAAAGTTATATTGGGAGACAAGACTAGTACCCAAAGAAAACTGAATAATGGACTTCCACAAGGATCCGTGCTGGCTCCCATGCTTTTCAGCCTCTACATAGCAGACATGCCAGAAACCACATCAAAAAAGTTTGGATACGCAGACGACTGGACGCTTGCCGCAAGTCATAAAGAATTCGAGGTCACTGAACGCATTCTAACAAACGATTTAAATGCCCTAGGGAATTATTTCCGCAAATGGAGATTGCAACCCAATCCAACTAAGACAGAAGTACCCTGCTTCCATTTATACAACAAGATGGCCAACTATCAACCTCAAATCAATTTTGGGTATAGACTCCTTAAATATAATAAACACCCAAAATACTTAGGTGTTACACTTGACAGAACGCTGAACTTTAAAGAGCATCTTACTAAGACTGCTGCAAAACTCCGAACTCGTAACAACATCATGAAAAAGCTCTGCGGCACTACATGGGGCTCCTCAGCACCCACACTTAGATCGACAGCATTAGGACTGGTATACCCCGTAGCGGAATACTGTGCACCAGTATGGATAAACAGTCCACATACTCACCGTGTTGATGTCCAACTCAACCAAGCCATGCGAACTATATCGGGCACAATCAAGGCCACGCCCACTTACTGGTTACCAGCTTTGAGTCATATAGCCCCACCACCCATCCGCCGGGAACATGCCCTTGTCAGAGAATTTACAAAAATCAATACTGATCCTGAGCTCCGCTCTCATGTCGGAACTTCCGCCGGAGACATAAATAGGCTCCGTTCAAGACACCCGCCTCTACAAACAGCAAAAAGGCTAGTAGATCAAAACTTTAATGTAACTAAACGGTGGAGAGAACAATGGGAGAATAACGCTGCACCAGCTAACTGGAACATGCCATGTATTACAAGCAAACCTGAGGGCTTCAACCAACCGAGACGAATTTGGACCACACTCAATAGAATAAGGACGAACTGTGGCAGATGTTCCGACTCACTTTTTAGATGGGGAAAAATACAATCACCAAATTGCGACTGCGGCGCCGAAAGGCAAACAGTAAAACACATGGTAGAGGAATGCCCGATTAGATCCTATAATGGCAACCCTTCAGATTTCCTGGCTGCTACAAAAGAGTCAATCGAATATATTTATAATCTAGATGTTTGTTTGCAGAATAATATTTTTATATTTACTGTTGTTTGTAATTTATATAATTCATATTTATATATTTATATTTATATGAACCTGTGATGTAGCCATACGCTAAATAAATTCTAAATCCTCCTTGATAATCCTCTGTTGTTTGTTTCATTATATTGTTCAGCCTTCCTGCTAATATTTTCCTCCTCTCCAACGTTTTAGCACTGCTTTTTCGTCTGTTATTAGCACACCATTTTTGCCTTTGGGTATGTTTTTTTTGGTTGAAAATCTTTTTCTCAAAAGGTTTCCAACCCATCTCTAACCTGGAAAAGAGATGGAAAAACCGGAAGCTTGTAGGCCAATACGCTTGCTAAATACACTGGGCAAGCTATTCGAAATTCTTATAAAGTCGAGGCTCAAAAAATAAATCGAAGAAAAGAGAGGCCTGTCGAACCGCCAGTATGGGTTTAGAAATGGCAGATCTGCTATATATGCCATAAACAGGATAGTAAGGGAGAAAGAAGCATGCAGGGGTAGGTAAAGGCGGGCACTCTTCCTGAACATCAAAAATGAATTCAATAACGCGAGCTGGAAATATCCCTATACCTGCGAAACTTGTTAAGAGATTATTTTACAAATAGGAACATTATTGTAACTAAAGATGACATATTGAAGACCTCTGCGAAAGTGCCACAGGACTCGGTCCTAGGTGCGTTTCTCTGGAATTTACTCTATAATGACATATTGGGGGTAAACCCAGGAAAGGGAATACGGCCCTTGAACTAATTAGGATGTGGTAAGAGGAAAGAGAATTGACGCTAGCCAGACAGAAGACTGAAGCTATTATCTTCAAGAGTCCAAGACCAAGAAAGCATATCTCCTTTATTCTGACAGAAGAAAATATCATACCTATCAAGAACGTCAAATATCTGACCGTAATACTGGACACCAAACAGAGCTTCGGCAAACACATAATATATGCTGCGAAAAAAACCGATCAAAGAATAGTGACGCTAACGAAGGTCATGACAAATATAGGAAGTCCGGGTACAAGGAAAATTCTCATGGCAGTGGTCCACTTCACCATACAATTCCTAGCACCAATATGGCAGCAACTAATACATAAACAAAAAAAAGAATTCTGGAGAAAGCTTAGAGATAGGCCCTGCTAAGGGTAGTCTGCGCATATAAGACGATTTTGACAGTTACATTACAAGTGATAGCAGGAGTGCCACTAGTGAGAGAAACAGCATTCACGTCCGGCCTGAGCGAAAACGACAAAGATGCCAAGAGAGGTGTGACCAACGAGAAATGGTAAGTAGAGTGGGAAAACAAACATAGGTCTGAATGGACAAGAACACTAATACCGAACGTGAAGGACTGGTCATACACGGCTTTTTTAGAGCCTACCTGGTAAGGATAGGTAAGCAAGACAACGCAAACTGTGTTGACTGTGTGGTTAACGACACAGAAGAACACTGTGTGTTTGATTGCAAAGGGTTCACGAACGAGAGAGCGGAGTTATAAGAAAGAGTAGGAGAAGTTAGGGCGGATAACATAATGGAAGTGGCGGGAAGAGGAGAAAATAAATACAAATAAATCCTGGAGGCAACTAGAATAATAAAAAGGAAAAAGATTCTAGAAAGGAAACGACAACAGACGTAATTGCCAAAGGGAAAAACAGGAGATAAGAAAGCAGTGCGTCCGTGTTAGGACGGTGTAAACAAGACTAGCCGCGCGTGTGTGGTTAAGGGTGATTATAGATTCACCCAAGGGCACGATTTCCAAGAGAGGAAATACACAGGGGCGTATCCCTTTACTTTGAATCCAACACGCATATTTAAAAGATTCTTACACCCCAAAAAAAAATGATATTTGACCGAGTCCTCTATGGATTCTTTTAAGTATTTTGATATTTTTAATTCTCCATAAATTGTATTAATTTTGTTGCTCCGAGTATTTTCTTCGACATTAGCATGTGTGTGGTGTGGTAAGAAACTAATTGATCGGTAGTTATTTATCTTCATTCTAATATTATTATCGATTTGATATGGGCAGCTCATTGGCAACATACAGTGCTTTTCAGATAAAACTATCCACCTTAAATAACTTTTGAACCTCTAATTTTTTGGAAAAACGCAAAAACACGTCAATTAATATCTGAAGGGGGAGACATAATATCATATTAAAGGTTGCTGGAAAATGCACACTCTCACCCCCTGTATCAACCCTTTATTTTTCTTAAATTACTTCCCCCTTTTTTTGTTTTATATTTGGATTCTCCTTTTTGTTTTGATTTCAAAAATGTATAATACCTTTGGCTTGAAGTGATTAGTTTATCAGAGAGACAATTTTCCTGTTAACAAGACAGTATCTCCCTCACCTTAATTGACTCTAACAAAATAGGTTGCAGCATAATTTAAACTCTTTAAATATTTAACCGTACTATTTGTAGTACCTTTAAAAACCAAGAAATAAAAAAATTCACTTTTTATTCAAGTTTTATCAAAGGTTTTCGATATCATTGTTACATTTGTTTTAATCGGTTAATAGCGACAATTTGTTATAACTTGTAAGTAACAGCTTATTTTGATACGTGTGCAATTTGATCGCTGAAATGGTGTACACTTTGCAAAAAAGAATCGAAATTGTAGGTTTATACTACAAAAATAATAATTGTGCAAGAGCTGCTGCTAGAATTTTTAATGAAACACACCACAATAGACATGCAACTCATAAGTGTGTGATTAAAGTGATGCAGAAAAAATTAGATCAAGAGGGTCAGTTTGCAATTAAAAACATAACCGACAGGAACTTGTAAATAAAAAAGCAATCCAAGTAGCTATTTTAGGGCAAGTTAACTTAGACTCTTAACAATCACAGTCACTGTCAACAATAAGCAGAGCAATCGGTGTTTCATCTTTTACAGCCTTCCGAGTCCTTCATAAATTTAAGTTTTATCCATATTAAATTAAATTTGTACAAGAGTTAAATGAAGAAGATTTTGATCATCGTCCCGAATGTTGCGAATTAATGATAAAATGCATCATTAACAATCCACAATTGTTAAACAATATTTGCTTCTCGGATGCATGCTCATTCTCATTAAACGGTTTGGTGAACAGATACAATTGCCGATACTGGGCTGAGAGTGATCCACATATTGTACGCGAATTTCACACACTGCATCCTCAAAGGTTAAACGTATGGTGTGGTATCCTACGTAATCACATTATCGGACCCTTCTTTATCACTGGAAACTTAAATGGTGCATCGCATCTTGAATTATATAGGCAAGTGGTTGATCGTTAGAACAATAGTAGCAAAGGATGATAACCTTTCCGATGATTTGGTTGTATTTCAACATGATGGAGCTTCTCCACACTTTGCTTTACCTGTGCGATAATTTTTAAACGAAACGTTTCCCGGTCCTTGGATAGGTAAAAGACGACAGATGATCGATTGGCCACCTAGGTCACTGTATTGAACACCCCTAGACTTCTTCTTATGGGAGTATTTAAAAACAAAAATTATGCTACTCAACCAGAATATCTAGATGATTTACAACAAAGAATAGAGGATGAATGTCGACAATTAAATGCAGACGTGTTAAGCAATGTCAGAGAAGAATTTCAAAATAGATTGTACTATTGTATGGAAGTGAAAGGCAGTCATTTTGAACAATTATTGTAAAAATTTTTAGTAGTGAAATGTTTGTTCTAAATGTGTATAATAAAATTGTTAAAAAAAATTTTTTTTTCAATCCAATTTTCTTGCTTTTGTATTTACTTTTCTCATAAACTAATCACTTCAAGTATCATGTATTATACATTTCTGAAATCAGTACAAAAAGGAAAATCCAAATATAAAATAAAAAAGGGGGAAGTAATTTAAAAAAAATAAAGGGTTGATACAGGGGGTGAGAGGGTGCATTTTCCAGCAACCTTAAATATGATATTATGCCTCCCCCTTCAGATATTAATTAAAGTGTTTTTGCGTTTTTCCAAAAAATTAGAGGTTCAAAAGTTATTTAAGGTGAATAGTTTTATCTGAAAAGCACTGTATATTGAAAACAATCAGCTTATTGGTAGGAAGCGGGAAGACCTTAGAAAACACGTAAAGAGAAGATAATTAAGCAATGATTCCTAGAGTCCTGAGAGAGGGCCAAATAAATTATAAAAACTAAAGAAAATTAGTTATTGCACTGTTTTTTTTTATAAATTTTCATTGATTCTCTAGTTTTTAATTTTTTCTAAATAGTCTTTAAAAAAACTTTAAACATTATACCTGTTACATTTCATTTTTAATATTATTTTTCCAATATGCGCTTCGCCTTTTCGTTTAGCTGACAATTTATTTAGTGGGTTTTTCAGAGAAACTCATAAAATGACTTTATTGGCATAAAGCTAATACGCTCATCACTGTCATGATTTAGCTTCAGCCCCCCGTCAGCCGATGGCCTATTAGCTTGGCGCTGATCTAGTAACCCTTTCAACCGCGACCTACATAGGTTTCTGCTTTAGTCTACTTCAATATTATATTAGATTGAATTAAGGAAGGAAAACTAATCTGTTAAATCTGAAATTTCTTGAATGATAGCGCCTGAAGACATAACATATTTTGGGTTTAATGGGACTGGTTTAATCTCCCCAAACTATTATGTCTGTTTTCCGTGATAGCTATCGCACAACACCAATCGCAAATTTGTTACTGGCAATAATTATTATTTCTTTCTGAAACTAGGAACTAAAGCGATGGTATTTCAGGTTTTTGGCGAAAAAAAATTTGATATTCGTTTTCAGCACTTTCAACTTGACTTTCAACATACAAGTTTTTGTATTATCAAATCCGTATTTTATTCAGCTTTCTATGTATGTTTCTAGTACCCGGCGATCGAATTTTTTGTGAAAATAAATTGCTGTAAAGAGTTTTTAAAATATGTTTCCCGTTTGTTATGTTGAATTTGTAGTACTGGTATTTTTATATATATATGTATATATATATATATATATATATATATATATATATATTTATTTGCATTGTATTTGTATTGTATTTGTATTTATATATATATATATATATATATATATATATATATATATATATATATATCGTGGGTATACTGCAAAAACTGACCAAGTCAATTTTTATCAATTTTTCGTTTATCAATCCAAGTCACTCGAAAGACGTAACCGAATACCTGGAAAAGTGCCCAAGTCAAAATATAAAGGCACGATGCCGCAACACACATAACATCCAAATGTCTATGTCTCGGTATGCGTATCAATAGACTGGAAGAAATGATCATGTTGACTTGGTCACTTTTGCATGAAATGTTATTCACATTTCATATCAACATTGAACTGCGACAATTGGCTATTACGACTTGGTCACTTTTTGATGTTTTAGTTTTACCTACACGTTGTATGTTTATTAGTTGAATTATCTCGTGTTGGAAAAGGAAATATTAAGTTTATCTTTCAATATGACGTCCAGGGGAAAGTTTTTAGTACAAATGTGTTTAGATGAAGGTGAAGCTAGTACTTCACATGAAAATAACGCAGGTGAGTGTTGTTATTTCGTAATATTTATTGAAAATAATTTTGAGGTAATGATGAGGACAACAAATTATAAAAGTATCTATTACTTAGCTCTTAGTCGATAAACGTTTTCCTTAAAAAATAATATTTATCGCCCCACTTCCTAACCATCAACAGTAAATGCCGCTGATACAAAATTAATATTCTATGTAGATTTTTGTTGTTGATCATTTTGCTGTTTTAAAATATAAAACATAATAATGAGATCAAATTAGGGTGACTAATAATAAGTAACGGTTTCAGAACTATGGTCTTCTAAATCAACATCACAACACATTCCTATTTTGTCAGCTGGAACCAGCACTACGGAAGGTAAATATACATTTTAAAACTGATCTTTTTATCCTAAACTAATATTTTAATTAGGTTCATTCAATACTACTCTAATGCAAGGATGTTCAACTACCACGTCTGATAATGAAAAAGAGAATACCAAACATTGTGAAGAACATAATAGCTCTATTGAGCTGAGTAATATACCTGTGTCACCTACGTTTGAGGAAATGGTCGTTGATAGTGGTTCAGATTTGTCTACCGGCAGTAGTGACTATATTCCGAGTGATGATGATGGTTTATCAAATGTTGAATCAACTGATAGTGATGTACCCTTATCAAAACAAGAATGTCGTTGGAGAAGAGCTAACCCTTCCCGATGGAAAAGAAATATTAAGAAGAAAAATAGAATGTCAAGTTTGCCTTACAAATCAAAAGGAACAGTCATTGCAGCAAAAAAACCAAAATTGATTAATTGCAACTCTTGTAAATTCAAATGCTCTCTTAGTTTTAATGATGATTTCAGAAACCAGTTATGCTCGGAAATTTGGAGATTAGACTATAATCGTCAAAAAGATTATATTCTCTGTTGTGTTGCGAGCAAAGAACCTACTTGTAGAAGAGTTCGTTCTGGAACAGGTGCTCTCAAAACTGCAAGTAGGTACTATCATTTCCTAAACCAGGGTAAAAAAATTCGAGTTTGCAAGAATTTCTTTCTACGCACCTTGTGTATAAGCCACGGGCCACTGGATAAGGCATTTTCTGGAGCAAATGATATAGGAATATTTGCAGCTAACGACAAACGTGGCAAAAAGGAACCGGCTAATAAAACCAAACCTGATATTATAGCGTCAATCAAAGCGCATGTACAAAGTTTTCCAACCATGGCATCTCACTACTGTAGATCATCAACTAAACGAGAATATTTAGATTCTAATTTATCTATCGCAAAAATGTACGAACTATAATGTGGAAGATTGCAAGAAAACGGGAAAGGAATATGCATCTCAAATAACTAACCGTCGCATTTTTGGTACCAACTTTAATTTGTCCTTTTTTAAGCCTAAAAAGTATCAGTGCCTAACATGCACGAACTACTTGAAGACAAAAGCTGCAGATTTAGAAGAAAAATATCAGAATCACATTAAAAGACGAGACGAAGCAAATTTAGCAAAAAAATCAGACAAAGAGCGCGCAATGACTGATAATAGTTTTTTAAGTGTCACGTTTGATTTACAAAGCGTTCTGCAAATACCTTCTTCAGATGTCTCACCAATGTATTACAGTAGAAAGCTGTGCGCGTACAATCTCACAATTTACGAAGCAGCTAGTCAAAAAGCCCACTGCTACGCATGGATGAAATTAATGGTCAAAGGGGCAGTTCAGAAATAGGTACATGCCTGCTTAAGTTTATAAAATCTTTGCCACAAAATATTATCGAAATAAGTTTGTTCTCTGATACCTGTAGCGGTCAAAACAGAAATCAGTTTATTGCAGCATTATTTCTATTTATCGTACAAAACAGCAATTTAAATATTGTACAGCATAATTTTTTGGAATCTGGGCATTCTTATATGGAAATAGATTCCATGCACAGCGCCAGAGAAAATGCTAAAAAGAATGTTGCAGTATACACTATGCATGATTGGTTAAACATTTTTAGACTGGCACGCTCCAAAAGAGGCCGAAACAAAAGAAGTGATCCATATAACGTACAGGAATTAAGGTATAATAATTTTCTTGACATAAAGACACTAGCTGCTAATACTCTTAAAAATAGAACCATTGATGAAAACGGAAATCGTGTTAATTGGCTAAAAATGAAATGTATGCGATATGAAGCAGATAATCCGCAATATATACTATTTAAGTACAACTATAGTGATCCAGAATTTCTTATGTTCAATGTAGTTGGACGTACTAAACGAGTTATATATCCTATAAAAGAAATTCAACTATTATACTCTAAAGAAATTCCTATTTTTAAACTTAAAAAGCAGGATCTTCTAAAATTATGTAAGACAGGAACAATTCCCTCTGAATTCCATGCTTGGTATCAGTCCCTACCATCAGAGATTGGAAAAAAAGATGTTGCTCCAGAGCCATCAGTATTGTCCGATTCGGATTTGGATTAGTTCTACTTGTCCGATTCGGAGTCAGATTAATTCTAGTATAGAAACTTTTACATTTTTGTTATCATTTTCCAATTTAAAAAATAAAGTAAATGTTTTTATTTGAAACTTCAGCCTTACACTGTAAATAAATAAAATTAGACATAGGTATTTTCTTTGTGTTTTATTATTGATCAATAATTATCATTTTGTGGCCATGATGTCAATATGAGAAAATTTCTACATCAAAAAGTGACCAAGTCAATTTTTTTTGCGAAAAACAAAAAGATTAATACAATCTTTAGAGATACTTAGAATCACTAACTTCAACCATTTAATACCTGGAAAGAAAAAATACATATCCTTTTAAATTGATTTAGAAATAAACTCAAATAAAATTACAAAATATTCAACATCAATTATCTCGAAAGCATCATATTTGACTTGGTCAGTTTTTGCAGTATGCCCACGATATATATATATAGATATATATATATATATATATATATATATATATATATATATATATATATATATATATATATATATATATATATATACAGTACTGTGCGAATTAATGGAATCATATGCTGTTTTAATGAAAAAACAGTTTATTTAGAAAAAAAATTATATTTTGACAAAACTATAAAAGTAAACTTACATTATTTAGTAGGAAATATGTCCCCTTTGACTGCAATTACTGCTTTTACCCGTTTTGGCATTGCTTCTACGAGCTTCTGACAGTTGCTACATATCCTTTCATCTCGAATCCAAACCTGAATGACCGCTTCTATCATTTTTATTTTTGTAGTACAGTCGATTTTGCGCAGTCTAACTTTGTAAATGGCTTATAAATTTTCACTGGGGTTGAGGTCTGGCGAATTACCGGGCCAATCTTAAACATTATTCTTCTTATTTTTGAAAAATTACATCATTTGCTTAGGCTTGTAACAGCAGAGTCCTGTTGAAGAATCGCTTCTCCTTGGGGCTGATTTTTTGGTGTTCTGTGTCCAAGCGCCGTTCCAACATTGATTTGTATTTTTGGCTGTTCATCATGCCTTTGATTGGTGCCAAAGATCTAACCCCCATGTATGAAAAACATTCCCAAAATATTTTTTTGACTAGATGTGTTAAGGTTTGATCAATATGAGATGGTGTAAGGTTTTCATTGGCAGTCTTCCTGACGAATTTCGACCGCTGTCCCTGAACTATAAAGTGAGTTTCATCTATAAATAGGATTTCTCTCCAGTCGTCTACAGTTCAATTAGAGTATTTTTTGGCCTACAATAATCTTTTTTCTTCAATTGTTTAGTTAGAAGCTGTTTTTTTCTGTGGACGCATTGACCATTCTACAATTCTCCAAAAGAATATTCCTACTAGTTGAGTCATAAATACACCTGCCGCTAAATCTTGTTAAAGCCCTTGTCTTGTTTTTCTTGAGTTCAATTTACTCTTTTGAAGTCAAAATCTTTCATCTGTTTGTGTTATATTACTCTTTCTTCCGCATTTCCTTTTCTTTTCACATACATTGATCCCGTTACTCGTTTACGCTTCAAAATCTTGCTTACTACCCCCTGACTCACTCCACACGTTCTTGCTATTTCTCTTTGTTACATAGAAGTGTTCACTTAACGTGATAACCTTTTCAGGCTTCCTAGGCGTAATATCCGTGATAAAGTTAAACGAAACAAACGGTGATAACATTTTCAGGCTTCCTAGGCGTAATATCCATGATAATATTAAACGAAACAAAGGCACAAAATAGGACAAAACAACACAAGCTAATAAGGAATGTCCTAACACACTCTCAAATAAAAGGCAGATAAAAGTAAGGTTATGTTTTCAATGCTTGGTGAGGTGTAAATGTCACAATGATTCCATTAATTCGCACAATACTGTATATCATCCAGCCCCATTTTTACATTCATTGTTGGATATAGGCCTTCTCCAAACGTCTCCAGTTCTCTCTATCTCTAACTGCTGCAATCCAGTTTGTTTCTATTCTCCTTAGGTCGTCGGTCCATCAGGTGGGTGGTCTGCCTCGACTTCGCTTGTCGGCTCTTGGTCTCCACTCCAATAATCTCTTCGTCTATTTTCCGTCTTCCATTCTAGCAACATGTCCAGCCCACCTCCACTTTTGTTTATTGATTCGCAGTATTATATCGTCTACGCCAGTTCGTCGGTGTATCTCCTCATTTCTCACGCGATCTTTAAAGGTCAGGCCCAGCATTAATCTCTCCATTCGCCTTTGTGTTACCCTCAGTTTTTCAGCAGTAGCTTTCGTTAAAGTTAGGGTCTCTGCTATGTAGGTCAAGACTGGTAAGATGCATTGGTTAAATGCCTTCCTTTTCAGGTGAATTGTGATATTTGTTTTAAAAATGTCTCTCATCCTTCCATATTCCGCCCATTTCAACGTGATTCGTCTATTTAGCTCGCAGGTTTGGTTGTCTCTGGCTATTCTAATTTCATGACCCAAGTATGTGTATTTATCGATTAATTCTACCTTGTGGTTATTAATCTGCATATCTTCGCTGGGAATCATATTGGCCATCATTTTGGTTTTCTCGAAATTTATCTACAGCCCAGTTTCTTGTAGTATGTCATTCAGTTCTTGGAGCATGTCTTTTATCTCTACCGTATTATCTGAGAGAAGCACGATATCGTCCGCAAAACCTAGATGGTTTAATCTTTCTCCATCGATGGATATTCCTTTCTGTTGCCATGCTCGTCTTTTAAATGCATACTCAAGAACGTAAATGAACAGCTTTGGTGACATGGTATCACCTTGTCTGACTCCCCTTTTTATCTTTATTTTATTAGTTGGAGAATGTAGACTTATGGTTGTTGTGGCATTTTCATATATATTTTTAACTATATTACAATATCTGTGGTCGACCCTGCAATCTTGTAGTGCTCTTAAGATGGACGGTAGTTCCACTGTATCAAACGCCTTTTTAAAGTCTACAAATATCAATGCCAAGAGACGATTATATTCGTTAGTTTTTTCTATCAGGGATTTTAGGCACTGCAGGTGATTGTTTGTGCCGTAATTAGGGCGGAAACCGGCTTGTTCCGAGGTTGGTAAAAATACAGCTTTGTCTCTAATATGTTCGTTATTATTCTGATATATAATTTATAAAGATAGTTAAGGAGACTGATTGGTCTGTATCTTTACAGGTCTGCTATATTTCCCTTCTTGTGTAAGAGTACAGTTATTGAATTATTCCACTTTGTTGGAATATTTTGATTCCAGAGGCACAGATTAAAGAGCTTTTGAATTTTGGCTATCAGTACAGAGCCTCCTATCTTTATCGCTTCTGTGACGACACCGTCCTCCCCCGGAGCTTTGTTATTCTTCATCTTTTTTAGTGCCTTGTAAATTTCGTCCAAGGAGATTTCTGGGATATCTTCGTAACTCTGATTTTGAACCTTCCTGTATTTTGACCAACCTCGGAACAAGCCGGTTTCCGCCCTAATTACGGCACAAACAATGACCTGCAGTGCCTAAAATCCCTGATAGAAAAAACTAACGAATATAATTGTCCCTTGGCATTGATATTTGTAGACTTTAAAAAGGCGTTTGATACAGTGGAACTACCGTCCATCTTAGGAGCACTACAAGATTGCAGGGTCGACCACAGATATTGTAATATAGTTAAAAATATATATGAAAATGCCACAACCATAAGTCTACACTCTCCAACTAATAAAATAAAGATAAAAAGGGGAGTCAGACAAGGTGATACCATGTATTTTAATATTTTAAAATATATTATTTCCTGTTCTTTCGTAAAACTTAAACTGGCTATCTCATCTGTCATGTTGAAGTACGCAGAATTTGGCTTTTTCTTTGTATTCAAGATAAAGATTCAAATACAAAGATTGAAACAAGTGGTTGATTTATGGTATGCTCGGATACGGCATGTTGACCATCCAACGGTTAGAGTGGATTTTTCGCCCTAGTGACGCTCTCAAATTCTCAAGATTTACTTCTTCGTAAGACAGTGAACTAAACGCTCCATAGACCGGTCTCGTGTCAGGCTGCGGCGTCGTGATGCCCAGCGACCAACTCTTCAGCCTGTTACGAATTAACCAATAGAACCAAAGGGTAAGTCTATATTATTTGTGCAAACAACAATAATGAGTAGAACCAGTTAGTTTCATAATTTATTCACAATTGATAGTTGCTACATTCGCTAATTTTATGTACAAACAAATATTGCATTTTTTCTTTATAATTATTTATCCAATATCAGTTAACCAGCTACCTCTTAAGTTTATCCTAAACAGTGGGTCTCCCTGACGTAGCCCGTTATTTGTATTAAAAGGTTCAGAGAGTTCCCCCTGGATTCGTACTCTGCATTCAACTTTTTCAAGGGTTAGTTTGCTTAGACTTACCAACTGATTTGGTACTCCTAGGTCTACCATTGCTCCAAACAATTATCTTCTATTTACAGAGTCGTAGGCTGCCTTGTAGTCTATAAATATGTGGTGCGTGTCTACACCGTATTCCAGTGTTTTCTCTAGAATTTGTCTCAGGGTTGAAATCTGATGAATTGTTGATTTAACACCTCTGAAACCAGCCTAGTATTGCCCTATTATTTGCCTTGCATACGGTGCCATACGATGGCATAGTATAGTGGAGAATATTTTATACGCTGCATTTAGGAACGTAATTCCTCGATAGTTAGAGCATTCAAAGATATCTCCCTTTTTGTGTATGGTGCAAAGTATTCCAATATTCCAATCACTCGGAAGGGACTTCTGTATCCATATTTCTTTTATAAGCCGCTGTAGCGCTATTATGATATCGAAATTAAATCATTAAAAGTATTTATTACCAAGTAACAAAAACTCTTCATTGGCTCTAGAGAAGAACCAATATTGAAACACAATGTCTTTTATGTAGACCTTTTGTGTTGGTTTTTTAGGTAAGTACAGTTAGGTACATTTGTAAAATATTTTTTAATTAGTTACGTGTACATGAAACTTTTTCAATTTATTCTGTTTTGTGTCTTTAATATGAAAGCCACTACTTTGGTTTTTTATTAAAATTGTAGAGATGTGTGCAGAGCATGGAGCGAAGACAATAATTAAAGACTGTTACAACTTTCATAATTATGGAAGCTGACCGCTATATCTCATGGGAAATTTGTATGTCCCAGCCTTCCCAAATTGTAACTCATAATGTTTTTAATTTAAATAAAGCAGTTGTAAAATAATCAAGTGAATGTGCTCTTTATGACTAAAATTACAAAGCAAACCTCTGTTGCATTTTGTAGTAAACAAATTAACAAATTGGCAAACTTCAATTAGTGCATTTAGCAAAATGGTAATCAAAGCTATAAATTAATGGGCACATATTGCTATACGTTTCACTTCTAAATACAATATACAAATATTTGAGCATCAGATGCGGACCCAAAATGAATTTATGGTGGCAAATTTGTTACAACTATTAAAAAATGTATAAAAAACGGTCACAAAAATTATTCAATATTCCTTACTATCTCCTTAAAATGGAAAATCTTTTATTTTTCGCTTTGTCTTCCACAATATCTAGTTGCATGTACCAAAGGCAATAACAATAGTTTAATTTTGAACTAAAAGTTTATTAAAATTTATAACACAGATTGCAAAAAATGTTTTCCCGTCTGATTACAAATCCTTACTTTACTTTATCGTGTCCGGACATGTCATTCATAAAATTTCGGCCCAGTATCGGGCTACGTCGGTTCCATCTTTGTTGGCGAGCCACAAATCTTCAAGGGTACATCGATGAGAACAATTTCTGCATGTAAGAAGATGTTCCATATTCTGTGTTTCTCCACAGTCACAGTTCACATCATCTTGGTCTATTTTTCCCCATTTTGCCATGTTTGATTTAACTGTAGCAACCCCCGTTCTTATCCTATTCAAGGTTAGGTTAGGTTAGGTTAGGTTAGGTTAGGTTAGGTTTAGATTTCCACGTTTTAAAGTGTAGGGTCTGGCCGGTCCATTGAATCTGGGGAAGTGGAAAATACTCAGGCGGTTCATCCTGCACTATTCCAAGGAAGCTTTTCCTAGATTTTAGTCGCTTTCGTGGTGTTCGAGCTTTGTATAGGGCATGCCGATCTGTTTAATTTTCTCTATGTGTTCTGCAGCGCCTCTGCGTGTTAAGGGTTTTGCAAAACCCGCTGCTCTATATAGATTTGAAAGTGGCGTTGGTTTCATGCACCCCGTTACTATCCTGCACGTGTCATTTAGCGCAGTATCAACTTGTTTGGTGTGGGCAGATCTGCTCCAAACCGGGCACGCATATTTAGCAGTTGAGAAACACAGTGCCTGTGCCGTTGTTCTTAAAACGCCAGGACGTGCGCCCCATTTACTACCCGTTAGCTTTCTGAGTATGCTGTTCCTAGTTGTTACTTTCCCTCTTGTTTTTATGCAATGTTGTCTGTAGGTGAGGGACCGGTCCAGAGTTACTTCAAGATATATGGGTTTATATATATTTTTAGCTCTTTTTTTTATTCACCTGCAAGAGATTGTATGTTGGGCCGCGGCCGCGGCCCAACGTACAAGACGTGATAGGGGTCCAAGGCAGAAGACTCAGCCGAAAAGAAAACGAATATGAATTTAACTTAAATTAATTTTTTTCGATTTGTTTTTTTTATTCTTAAGTCATCGAGTGCCTCCGATTTTGATTGCATCAGTAACTACACAATTTTCGCCTAGAGATTTGTTATTATTAGTCTTTCTTAGGGCTAGTTTTATTTCATCTATTGTGATTTCCGGTAGGAGTTCCAATCCTTGGTTGACAATGCTCTTTTTCCTTGTTAATATTACTGGTATTTGATATTCTCCTGCTATTTGCTTTGTGTTGGCTTGTATATAGCAATTTGTAGAAGTCTTCAACCATATTAAGGGTTTCCTTCCTGTGGGTTGTAAGATACCCATTTTTATCTTTAATCTTTATTATCTGCCTTGTCCCCATTACTAGTTTTTTCTAAATCCTTTCATACTTCTATTGTTCTCAATGGTATATTCGATTTGTTCATGGTTGTATTTTCGAGTGTCTTGTCTAATAGCTTTAGATATTTCTTTATTTAATTTTTGTAGTTCGCAGGCTTTAGTTTCCGTCTCTTAAGATGACTTACATAATTTAATTAATGGCCAGACTAAAATAGAGTAGGGCATGTAATATAGCGAGGATGACAGATAATGAACAGAAAGCACGTAAGGAAAAACAAAACGTCGGCATTGGGCGATTACCAACTCAATCGACCGATGCCTTACAGGAAATGAATAACAATTTGATGAAAAAGACGCACTATATATGGAATTGGAAAAATTGGAAGTGGATTATGTTCAGCAGTCTACCTACCTTCGAAGCTAAATTATGATTTTAATATAAAGCAATTATTTTTATTACTTCAAGATGGCTAATAAATTTGTCTCATCTTAAAATTAAAAAATATTTTATATTTTCATCACCACAAAAACTGAATGGTGTTTGTAAAATGGAAAATCTTCGGTAATTTTTCTTTCAAGCTTAAATCAGATAGACAGCTGATTTATTTCTTGAAAGTAAAATATGTACTCCTCATTTTTCATAATGATCGTTCCCACCCTTCTGACAGATGCTTAATGTGTTACAGTGAGCTCAAACAAGTTTGGACTATCGATTTTTCGAAAAGTATATTATGCTCTGAAAAATTACCAAACAGATCAATAACGTACACAAAGAAAATTGAAAAAAAAACAATCTAAAGGTCAAAGTATCTTCAAGAATAGAACAGATAAAAATTAACTCCGCGCTAGGGGGATATTTCATCCAAACTCACACAAACAACTACAAATTTTTAAACAAGAAACAAGATAACACATATTGAATGATTGATACTATATATGTAATTATGATCTAGAAAAGAAGCTAAATCATATCTACCGAGATGTTTTATTAAATATAATATCGTAGAATGGGGTGAATAGGATCTTTTTTGAATTTTGGGAATGTGTAACTTCCTGATTATTAGGCATAGAATTTAGCTATATACATCAAAACATTAGTTTACATCAGTATTAATCATTTTCGGTGCAAATTTGTTGTATACTGCCCAGTGGCGCACTATAGAATTTTTTTTATTCAATGATTCTATTCACCTGCCACTGGGGTAAATAGGATCGACCGTGTTTTTCTAATGTTTAATCGCATTCACCTACCTTAGTGGTTAATAGAATCATATAATTTCGTTAGGTATGATTAAAAATTGGCTTAAAATTATAAGGAGGTTAAAAAAATTACATCAAAAATGAACATTTTTTTAAAGAAGTAATATTGAACAGGTTATTATTATTTTATTTGTTTGGAATATTCCTGTAAATTAATTTGGAATCTAAAAGATCCTCTTCCATGTCTTTCTGGGGAGTCTAGCTTGCCCTCAACTTGTTGATATATATCCGGAATAATCCCTTGTGTCAGTTTTTTCACGTAAAAAATTTCCCTCATATCAGTCTTCAGTTATTGTTACAATTTGTGAAATATAAAGTCTACTGAAAGATTTCGATGTACCCGGTCTGTTATTATTTTTGCAATAAGGCAAATTTACCAGGACCCAGTCCCCAATCTACAAGCTTTTCTTGTAACTTTATGCAGACCATTCGTTACAGATTCTTGGTCAAAGTTAACTGGTGACTGAAGAAACTTCTCGTTCTCATCAAATATGGAAGCGTTGTGTTCTTCAGAGTAAGACATGGAATCTATATCTGAATTTGAATCATGAGTGCTAAAGTGTTGGCTACTTTCATCAGAAGATTCAACGTCATCAACTGCCACACTCTTACCAGCGGGAACGTTAAGTTTCTTTTTGCGCTGTCTGGGCTGATTGTCATCGTACCACATAGTCTTTAAAATATCAGTAAAAGAGTTGTTGATCTCCTCTTCTTGTGTTTCATTTTCTGGGCCTTCCACAGGTAGCATACGCAGCACACGATCAGAATTTAAAGGGATTATTCCGCATTTATCAAACCCTGCCTTTATATTGTTAGAACTGTTAGCCTCAATAGACTCAAGCAGCTGTTTCAGTGGATTGGGAACGACAGTTTTGGGAATACTGCACTCCTTCCTTCCTGGTCCTTCCTTATACGTTTCGACTATTTTTCTCCACGCAACTTTCAATGGTTTGAAATAAGCAACGTCTAAAGGTTGCGTCAGGTGTGTGGAGTTGCTCGGCAAAAAAATAAATTTTATATTGTTTTCTGAGCACTGTTTTATGGACTCTACAGAAAGATGGGACGACAAGTTGTCTCCAATTAATACCTTTTTTCCTGGTAACTTTTTAAGGTATGGAATTGCAATGGAATATATCCAATCCTCAAAACAGTAACTATCGAACCATCCTGATTTGCTACGGTTGTATCTGGTCCGAGATGGTCCTCCAGTTGTCCAAGAATCATACATATTCAACGCTTTGTAGACTACATAACATGGCAGTAAAACTCCACTACCGGAAGCTGCAAACATTATTGATGTAGATGATTTGCTATGATTTATAATGCGTTCGGGATATTTACATCCTCGTTTTGCAATTATTTTTTTCCTGCCAGGATCATTGCAAAGGTTGGTTTCATCATAATTTATGATGTTGCTAGCGGGAATACCATCCAATTCATTAGATAGATGTTCAAAATATTCGGAAATTGTCACCCTCGTAACACCTACACGTGCTCGTTTTATATTCTGGCACATTCTTTCTGATAACACATTGGAATGTCGTTTTAAAAAACTATACGTAAATTGTTTACCAGGGAGATTATCTTTAAAACAAGAAACAACTCTTCCAATTCTATTTAAATAGTGCTGGACAAGCATTCTTAAATCAAACGTATCAAGAGGATAACCCCATTCACTGCATTTGAGCAAGTTAGCAGCAATATATCTTTCTTCTTCTTCCGTTAAAACAGTCTGGCCTCCTTGATTACGCACATTTTGATTTTTAAGATGCCTATGGAGTACGGTGTAAGGAACATTGTTTCTTTTAGCGGCTTGTCTTATACTGTAACCATTACTGACATCCTTTTTCGCAGCATCAATGACATGTTGGTTTGGTTTTTTGTACATTTTCCCACCAACTTTAGGTTTGTAAACTCTAGGCATCTTGAGCAAAGATGTAGATACCTAGAATAACCTTATTTAGACCAGTTTTTGATCCTATTCACAGCGGCTAATTGTCCTATTTACGTTAGCTATTGATCATATTCACCCCAGCTATCGATCCTATTCACCCCAGCTATTGATCCGATCCACCCCAAATATCTAAAACAAATGCAGCAAATTACAAATAATTTTCCAGTTTGTTATGGAATAAAAAATGAACAAAAACTACTTTGTGTACAATAATTACTAACCTATTGGACCCACAAACACTGCAGAATTTGAATGTACGTCTCCTTATTTAGGATATTACCACAAAGTTTTTGTACGCTCAAAAATACGTGACTAACAATGTTTTTAGGTTATGTGTTGACCTTCAGTATTACATGCTGCGCATGTCGAGATATCACCAACCTTTACGCGACTATGATGATCGCAACCCATCACGCTGAAATGGAACGGTTTTGGCACGTTATTTAAACATTGTGGATTTAATTAACACATTCCGTACTTTTGATCCTATTCACCACAGCGATCCGATTCACCCCATTATACGGTACTTAAATTAATAAAAGAATAAAATGTGTAAATAGAATATAATACAGATATCAAAGCGAAGATATTTAGGCACTAACAGCGTTTAAAAACTTTCGTAGATAATAGTACAACAAAGAAACAAAGCTGAAAAAATTTTATACCGCTTTTTAAATGTTCTAAAAGGTTTCTGATAACAAATTCTTGAAGATGTACAGCTGATTTTGTTATCATAAAAAAAACTGATTTATATAAAACTGCTTTAAGATCTGATCAATCATTTCTGCTTCTTGTGATGCCAGCTCCTAACAGACATTTGCTAACATTACATCTATTTGTAATCATTAAGGTTTCTTAACCATGAACATTGGCTTGATTAGATACACTATAGTATATATCTCTCCTCCTATTACTAATAAAAATATTAAAACTTTCTCTTACTGTACTGTACTTATATCCAGTTTGATCATGGTACTTTTTGCTACCCCTTTGGCCACTCTTACACTAATACTTATGTAATTGTTGGATGTATCAGCCTATTATAAATCCATCATAATATGTTTGGTTTAAACACCATATTTTTTCGTGAGTGCGTCTTGTTACCGGTTCCATAGTTACCGCTCTCTTGGTTATTCGTTATATCTGATGAGTTCAAGTAAGCTTTGAGTCTCATATTAGCCCAAAATACTTTGCTTCACTCGCTAAGATCTTAATAATCCCCATAGCTGAAGACATGATGTCTGTCGTTGCTGATTTTAGCTATTAGCTCACCTATGACCAGATTCCACAAGAGAGGAGATAATACTCCGTCCTGGTTATCTGTGCTGAGACTGTATTCCCGAGAAACGTAGCGTATATTATACCGCTACTTAGCATACAGCCTATTCATCTACAACTACATCTGTTGCCTCTATTCCTTTTAGATGAATCAATAATCAATTTAAAATTTAGATGTTGTCTAATGATACCTGTAAATCGATTAATGCATCAGGCATCGCCTCTTAGTATTCCAGAACGCAATCCACTCTCTGTATAAGATTATACAGTGTCCTTTCTGTAGAGAATCTGTAACGAGAATATTTTGCCTACCACAGGGGGCATTAATACAAGGGGGTAGAAAATTGGGGGAAGAAACTATTGGGGGTGGAGATAGGGCAAGCAAAATAATCGCTACTGATGCGAACGGACACTCAGGGTTTCGTAGGAGAGCTGGGGTCGTGGATAAGTAAAAGATAAGGGCATTGGAATGGGGCAACTACAAAAAAATGAAATAAAGGGCTCTTGGGATAAACAAAATAAAAATTAAACAAGAAACACCTCAAGGAATTTAATATAGGGCGCCACTTGAGGTGCCCAATTATACCTATTACAACCACTAGTTGTAACTAAGGAAATAATTGTATAACATCAAAAATATAAAAAAAAAATATCTTTTTCAAATAAAACTCAAAATAGATAAGAGAAACAAATTAAACATTTATTATTGTCTCAAACAGTTTTCAAAAATACAGCTTATAAAGCAATACAACTTACAGCAACAAAGGCATATTATATATAAATAGCTGTCCAATACAAATAAAAAGAACTTACATATCTGTTTACAAAAGGTTACAAAATTCTCTGAAATGGTTCCTAGTAGATAATGTGGCCAAATTTTATGGATATCCTTTTATAAAGAATAAAATTTAATCTTTACTACAAATCAAAATAGATTAAAAATCAAACTGTCATACGTCAAAACAAACATTTTTAAAACAGGATAAAATTATGACATGACAGTTTAAACCAGGCCCTAACATAATATAATTACAAATATTTTTTTTTTAAATAATTTATAAAAGAAAGCAAATTTTGTCTTTTTAAAAGAAAATGTCTATTTTTACTTTAAAAATTAATAACGTAAATGTTACCTCAGTTCACACATGTTAACTTAAACTTTTGAACAACTGGCTAACTTCTGCGGGGTATCCAACTGCACATCAACAGAAAGCTTTATTGGAAGCTGAAACTGGCACATCCGAATCAAAACTGCTCCAATATTATTCTACATGAGGTGAAAAGGGCTTCGGCAAGGAACTGGATTTCTCAAAAAACGAAAAACAAAACAGGAACTAAACTTGTTCACTGCTCAAACATCATAAATCTTCAGCCAAAATAAAAACAGTGGTTACTGGTCACTCTTTCAGAAACGACATATTACTTAGAATGAAAATTCCACCATTTTGGCGAATGAATGCCGGTTTACCACATCATAATTAAAACGACCTTTCGCTGCGAGCAATTATTCATCACTGACTTCGCTGACCCTCTCGATCACAATCTCCGAATAGTAACCCCTCTTTTCCCCGCACAAAACCATTGCCATCTTGTCAAATCAACAAATTCTTTACTCAAATTCGTTCAAAACATCCGGCGTTACTGCGCTTTAGAAAAAATAATACCAAGATTGCAATATTTTTCTGGGAACGTTGAAGTTAAAAAGCCATAAATTGTTCTCTTTAGCAAATACGTTTTTATTTATTGAAGAATTATTGCGTATTTAAAAATCTCTACAGACAACACATTTCTAGCGTACCAGGGGCGTACTATATAGAATCGAATTTATATTATTATTTAGACATTAAATATAAAACGCTACAATGCCCCTTCTTAAAAGAAAAAACTCGGATAATTCTTATCCAGTTTTTGATAAAAGCAAAACAAACAAAAACAAAATCAGAAGATGACCTCCTAACTGAGTCGAAACTTCTTAATAATATCTTTTAGATGATGGCTAGCATGGGATTGAACAACAAAAACAAAATTAGTTACAAGAATGGGCTAGCGTGCCATCGATCGCCAGACTCTTTAAAGTCGAGTAGACTGAAATGTTTGACTCTAAAATGAACTGTAGGTGACATGAGTTTCTATGCCTTGGGGGAAGCTAACCTTATGCCCTGCAGTGAACCTCGCTGACATTCACAGCAGTAACACAAGTGATTTGTCGGGCAGGCATAGCCATGACACCTCGTTGCCTAAATCAAGTGCTACGCACAAATCCAAAATAAATTGCTCTACACTTAACAGGTAGGCGTCTACTATCTCCACTATACGCCTAGCGAGACAGGGAATTCGGCAACGGTTCTACAAAAAAATAATTAGGATATAGACCCTAAATCTATATACCTACATATGACAAAATGTGATTCTCACATGTGTCTCCCAAATAAAATAGGTTACCTGAATTAAAATTATCAAAAGTGAAACAATATTCCAAAGGGATGAAATCAAATCAACATACAAACTCGAAAATACAGACATATGGGATAGGATGAACTAATTACTTAAAGATGACATATTGTCCTCATCTGATACAAAAGGCTTTAAATCCTTAATGTGCCACTTACCAAGATCTGAACCATTTAAATCTGACAAACGATAAACCAGTGGTGACAATTTTTCCTTGATAGTTGCTTCAATATACTTCGGTGCTAGTTTGGACATAAACTTGTTGACAGCACAAGACAAAACCTTATTTCTTTTCCAAACTCTATCACCCACTTGAAATTGGACTTCTCTTCTACGTAAGTTGTAACTCCTAGCGTTACGTTCATATCCTTTTCGAAGATTAGCCTTAACCTTTTCAAAAACTTTATCCAAACCTTTGACTTCTGAAGCATACATGTTACGGTCACCTGGAATTATCTCGATATCTTGATTCTGTTGATCCTTATGATCAACACCATAATAGTTTCCACTTAAAGGAACATGACGGCCATAATTCAGGAAAGCTGGAGTATATCCAGTCACTTCATGCTTTGCAGTGTTAATAGCTTGTCTGATCTTTGCTAAATTCTTGTCCCAATCTACGTGGTCTTTAACATACGTACGTATTGCTGTACCAATGGTTCTATTGTTCCTCTCCACAAAATTACACTGAGGTGCATATACTGGGCTAAACCATACTTTCTGAACGTTATACCTATTACAGAGCTCAATTAAGAGAGGATTGTTCAGATTTGAGGCATTATCACAAATCACATATTGAGGAACACCAAACATTAGGAAAACATCATTTTCCAAAAACTCAACAATATTCTTAGCCGTGGCCTA
The DNA here is from genome assembly GCA_918026665.1 of Diabrotica balteata. NCBI lineage: Eukaryota > Metazoa > Arthropoda > Insecta > Coleoptera > Chrysomelidae > Diabrotica > Diabrotica balteata. The sequence goes on from OU898285.1 coordinate 9,570,358, forward strand.
TCTCAAAGGTTGGACTAAAGTATATTTACTAAACCAATCAGCAACTACTAATAACCACGTATAACCTTTCTTTGAACGAACAAAGGGACCTATCAGATCTATTGCAACTATTTGCCAAGGAAACTTGGCCTCTCTCTGCTTACCCATTTTACCTAATGGAGCATAATTTGGTGTCTTCTGAGCACCACAAACTTTACATGACCTGACAAACTTAAGCACATCAACACGCATCTGGGGCCAATAATATCTTTCCTGAATACGGGACAAAGTTTTGGAAAATCCAAAGTGAGCACACGTAGGTGGCTCATGACAAGACTTCATAACTTCAAACCTTTGTGGTTTAGGCACAAGAATTTTCCACTCTACATCATTAGTCTTAAAAGAATTTCTGGTAGGGGCAAACTTATAAACAAAATCATTCTCCACCTTCCACTGTGGAAAATCAAAGGGGGATCGGATTATCTTTGATCTCAAATTATCGAACCAAGGGTCTATTCTATCTAGATCAACTTCTAAACAATTAACATGGGGACGACTATCAAAATCTTTCTTTTCAAAAATTGGGTTCACTGATGACCTGTAAGGTCTATTGGACTTAGACCTATTCGAAATACAACACTTAGGACAAGAAGATGTGATCACACCTTTATGACCACAACGCCAACAAGATACTGACTTACTCCTACAGTCACGGGAAATATGACCTGGTCTATTACAATTGAAACAAATAATTTTTTTCGGATTTCTTGGAGCTTGATAAGGGGCAGACTGCGTTACTGGAGGTGGGGACGAAAAAGATTGCATCATTGGAGGTGGGGACGAAAAAGACTGATTTCTTAGTTCAGTATTCTCTGGAGGACTGGGTCTATTATTCTCATACTTATGTTTGGGATTGGGTCTCTTAGAAGAATTTTCTCTGTCCTGTCTGTTACCTACTCCACTTCTATCTTGCTTGGTTTGATTATTCACCACATGAACTTGTTCTTTGGGTTTTTCTGAATCATCAATCGAAATACCTGCAAGACCTTTAGTAGTCTGCAACAAGGGCAGGACATTCTGCTCTAAACGTTTTATAGTTGCTACTAACATTTCTACTGTAGCAAAATCTTGAAGGGCTATCAGTGGAATGTAATCCACTAAAATATTTTTCCTCATTATTTTCACTTTTTGGGCTTCACTAGGATATGTTTCCAAACGTTTAAAAAGGTTTTCCATCACTGCTGAATAAATGGTTATGGATTCATTCCTTTTTTGCTTTCTATTTTTAATTTCATCAAAGAGATTATCATTATAATCTGGGTGTAAAAAAGCAGATTTGAGTAGGGCTACCAACTCATCCCAACTATTAATTTTATCTCTAACACTCCTATACCAAATAGCAGCATTACCTTCAAATAACTCAATGGCTGAGCGAAACAGGATGTCTTCGGAAATATTCCGAGACCTAGCAGAATCTCTAACTTTCTCTAAAAATGTGGGAAGGGCTTTACTCTCACCATTAAACTTAATATGTAGATCAGAAATAATTACAGGAGTTGAAACCTGTATTATTGGAGCTGGGGCTGTACAACTGGGAACTACAGGGACTGAAACTGGGCTACTAGTGGATGGTTTTACTAAATCATCAGATAATTCTAGTTTTTCTAACACATCACCCTGTAACAACAACAAATCATCTTTACACTCATTGACAAACTTTTTAACATCTTCCTCAACATCATTCATAGGGAAATTTTCTAATCTGGTATTTAAATGTGTAGACCTTGTCTCAAATCTAGCAAAATCAGCTTTGGTTGATTCTACATTTATTGATTGAGCACTAATACATAAATCTTCCATAATCAACTTAATCTCACACAACTCTTGCTTAGGATCTACTACATTACTAACCAAATCGACTAAACTTGAAGACAAAGTGGCCTCCTTGGCCAACAAAGCTCTTAACATCTTTCTCTTATCATCAACTGTCTTATTTGGGACATTTTTTCCTCTTATGAAAAGCTCATAAGATAACTCTCCTGATTTCAAATGATTAACCTGAGTAGACTTCATTTTTCAAAAATTGGATGAAAACAAAACACACAAAATAACTAAAATCAATTCAACAACTGGTAGAAAATATGACAATTTTAAGAAACAACCGTTTCCATTTATCACCTGATAGTAAGTCTCACTTGCACTCCCGCGTACTGAAATCCAAAACTCAATCAGTTTGCTGCAACTTCTGCTCTTGACTTAGTAACAGTTGGTAAACAAAAATGAGGTCTTTGACCTGTCTCCTAAAAGTTCACACTTCCACTAACAGGGACTAAAAAAATGGTTTCAAACAACATGGGACAACATGGATACTAACAAAAAACATAAACCGTACATACAGGGAAAGACAAAATACTAATAATATTGAAAACTTGACCTTTGAGTGAGCTACACTAAATGATACCAAAATAAACCAACTCTTGTTCCGAAAACTAAATGAGACTGCTCCTAGTCAAAACTAAAACAGCATCTCCTGATCACAAATATTTACCTGTGGTCATTCAGATACAAGAAAGGATACACAATAAACACACAGTCTACTACTGAGACTAAACTTGTCGAATCTTCTCTACGACTCACAATGACTACTCGTACAACAACTTTAATTAACCTTTGGCATTTAAATACACCTTCAGAGACGGTTAATTAGAAGACAAATTGCATAATACTACTTCTCAACTACATAGCTCAAACAAAGTCCTTCAAACAAATACAAACATTTACTTAAAATGACCGAACAAATAAAAAATTACAAAAACCGATTATTCTGTAAAATTTGTCAAATCAATAAAAAAATAAATGTAACAGTAACTGTATAATTTGCTACTGTTTTTTAAATTCTTTTCAATATCAATACTTCAATCAAAATTCATATTTAAATATTCAACTCAAATATTTGCTTTCATTTACTTACCAATACATATAAAAAACAATACACATATGTTAATATACACAAATATAAATTTTGGTACAAAATACATATATTTAATATATTACAATTGAATATGTTTGAGACAATTGGGGCACTTATTCAAAAGGAAACAAAAAGTTGATATAAATGGCAGAAAACTGGGGAAACTGAAAAAGATAGTGGCTTCAGGAAAAAGGATCAAAAATCTAAAAAAAAATGGAAATATTCAAATGCCCCACCGATTGGGCGACAAAATTGTAACAAAAGTACAATTTGGAGCAAAACATAAGACAAGCCCCACGTTGGGCGCCATTTTTGTAACGAGAATATTTTGCCTACCACAGGGGGCATTAATACAAGGGGGTAGAAAATTGGGGGAAGAAACTATTGGGGGTGGAGATAGGGCAAGCAAAATAATCGCTACTGATGCGAACGGACACTCAGGGTTTCGTAGGAGAGCTGGGGTCGTGGATAAGTAAAAGATAAGGGCATTGGAATGGGGCAACTACAAAAAAATGAAATAAAGGGCTCTTGGGATAAACAAAATAAAAATTAAACAAGAAACACCTCAAGGAATTTAATATAGGGCGCCACTTGAGGTGCCCAATTATACCTATTACAACCACTAGTTGTAACTAAGGAAATAATTGTATAACATCAAAAATATAAAAAAAAAATATCTTTTTCAAATAAAACTCAAAATAGATAAGAGAAACAAATTAAACATTTATTATTGTCTCAAACAGTTTTCAAAAATACAGCTTATAAAGCAATACAACTTACAGCAACAAAGGCATATTATATATAAATAGCTGTCCAATACAAATAAAAAGAACTTACATATCTGTTTACAAAAGGTTACAAAATTCTCTGAAATGGTTCCTAGTAGATAATGTGGCCAAATTTTATGGATATCCTTTTATAAAGAATAAAATTTAATCTTTACTACAAATCAAAATAGATTAAAAATCAAACTGTCATACGTCAAAACAAACATTTTTAAAACAGGATAAAATTATGACATGACAGTTTAAACCAGGCCCTAACATAATATAATTACAAATATTTTTTTTTTAAATAATTTATAAAAGAAAGCAAATTTTGTCTTTTTAAAAGAAAATGTCTATTTTTACTTTAAAAATTAATAACGTAAATGTTACCTCAGTTCACACATGTTAACTTAAACTTTTGAACAACTGGCTAACTTCTGCGGGGTATCCAACTGCACATCAACAGAAAGCTTTATTGGAAGCTGAAACTGGCACATCCAAATCAAAACTGCTCCAATATTATTCTACATGAGGTGAAAAGGGCTTCGGCAAGGAACTGGATTTCTCAAAAAACGAAAAACAAAACAGGAACTAAACTTGTTCACTGCTCAAACATCATAAATCTTCAGCCAAAATAAAAACAGTGGTTACTGGTCACTCTTTCAGAAACGACATATTACTTAGAATGAAAATTCCACCATTTTGGCGAATGAATGCCGGTTTACCACATCATAATTAAAACGACCTTTCGCTGCGAGCAATTATTCATCACTGACTTCGCTGACCCTCTCGATCACAATCTCCGAATAGTAACCCCTCTTTTCCCCGCACAAAACCATTGCCATCTTGTCAAATCAACAAATTCTTTACTCAAATTCGTTCAAAACATCCGGCGTTACTGCGCTTTAGAAAAAATAATACCAAGATTGCAATATTTTTCTGGGAACGTTGAAGTTAAAAAGCCATAAATTGTTCTCTTTAGCAAATACGTTTTTATTTATTGAAGAATTATTGCGTATTTAAAAATCTCTACAGACAACACATTTCTAGCGTACCAGGGGCGTACTATATAGAATCGAATTTATATTATTATTTAGACATTAAATATAAAACGCTACAAATCTAGCTCTAGTCTTAAGTCTAGCTAAATCTACTAAACTTCAAAGGTGATCAAAGTAACTTCCATAAAATCTTGAAAAATTAAAAAATGTTTGTAGGAATTCCAATAAGACATTCTAAAATGTTTTTAATTAAGGTTTTTAGAGAGACTAATAAGAAGGTCTAGAAAAGTTTCCAAAATAATTGAAAAAACTTCTAAAACTGGTAAGAAGATTTGAAGAAGTTTCTCCATTTGATTCTTCTTCTTCTTTATGTGTCGTCTTCTACCGAAGGTTGGCGACCATCATACGATAGGTTTCTCTGTTTTGTGCCGCATGAATTATGTTCGCAGCTTCTGGTATTTGAAACCATTCTCTCAAGTTTCTCAGCCAGGATTTCTTCTTTCTGCCCAAACCTCTTCTACCTTCAATCTTGCCTTCCACGATAAGCTGTAGCAGACTGTACTTATCATTACCGAACACATGGCCCAGGTATGACGCTTTCCTCCTTTTAACAGTTGTTAACAATTCCACTTCTTTACCCATTCGTCTTAATACCTCTGTGTTGGTCACTCTGTCTGTCCAAGGTATTCTCAGTATGCGTCGATACAGCCACATTTCTAGAGCCGCTAACTTCTTTATAGTTGCTGCTGTTAACGTCCACCCTTCTACGCCGTAAAGTAGCGTAGAGAGTACGAAGCATTTCGTGGCGCGCCATCGGAGGTTAATGCTTAGGTTGCGGTTGCTTAAAAGCTTTCTCATTTTGATGAATTTGGATCTTGCTATTTCAATTCGGATCTTAATCTCTACTTCTGGGTCCCACTTTTCATTTACTGTATATCCCAGATATTTAAATCGGTGTACTCTTTCAATACGTTCGTCTTCAATATGCAGGTCGATATGTTGAAATTTTTTTTTACTGATCACTATAAATTCAGTTTTCTTTCTTGATTGATTGATCTTCAGTCCAAATCGGCTGCCAGTTGTATTAACTCTATGTAGCATCATCTGTAAATCTTCGATGTTATCGGCCAGTATAATAGTATCATCTGCATATCGAAAATTACTTAATGGTACGCCATTAATCTTGATGCCCTCATTGTACTCTTCTAGTGCCTCTAGAAATATTTGTTCCGTGTACAGGTTGAAAAGCAGTGGCGAAAGAATACAGCCCTGTCTTACCCCTCTAGAAATGGTTATGTTTTCACTCACCATATTTCCATTCTTCATGTGGGCTGTTTGATTCCAATATAGAGTTTTTATAATCTGGATGTCCTTAGTGTCAAGTCCTGAAAGACGTAATAGTTCTATGAGTTTGTCATGTTTGATAGTATCGAATGCTTTCTCATAGTCGATAAAACAGACGTAAACATCTTTCTTTTGATCCAGGCATTTTTGAATCAAAACTTATATTGCAAAGAGGGGTTCTCGAGTTCCAAAACCGCATCTAAAACCGAACTGTGTTTTACTTATGATGTGTTCTAATTTTGCTCGTATTCTGGAATGGATAATACGCAAAAATACTTTAAGGGTGTGGCTCATTAAACTTATAAGGCGATATTCACTACACGTCTTAGAATTATATTTCTTGGGAAGGGGCACAAATGTAGATTTCAATCCATTCATATCCATTTGATAAATTATAGTAAATATAGACAGTCTAGAAGTCTAGAATAATTAGCCTTAATGATAAGTGTTGAATTCCGAATGACAAATACTCTTGCATGAACAGACCCCTAACTTCAAGTCCAATAGTATTGGTTGTATGACAAGTATTCTTTGTTTTTTAAAGCTTCAGAAAACTGAACTCAGTGTAATGATAGATGTTTTCAATAGATACTGCCCACTCAGATATAACCTTTGTAGAATGGGCACAGTTAACAAAGAAAAATGAAGATTCTATAAAAATGCAAAGAAAACTCCCAAATATATGGCCTGAAATAGTAGGGCAATTATTTCTTAACGACAAAAATATCTTTAATAAGCCTTTTTGAAACCTAATCAGGAAAAAATATCTCTCAAAATATATAACAGGCTCTCGTAGGGGCCAAGTCTAAATGTTCCTTCTGAAGTATATATTCTACAATCAACTTCAGATTAATCAATTAGTTACTCTATGCTTAAGGTTAACTAAACCTGCCAATAAATTTGTGGAAATTCTAGGGTACTTACTATAGAACATTATCATCGACGATGTTAAATGCATACCTAGAAATAAAAAAAGTTTGTTAATGGAATATTATAAGTACATATATTTATAATAAAAATTATATTGCATATTATTAATTCCATTAGTTGCAAAAACAGCCTATTTATAATACTGTAATCGTAGTATAGTTATTTTATCAACTTGTACCTCGTCAGCTCTCGTGTAAATGTGTTTGCGACCCTCTACGCCATAATCTCTCTTCACCCCCGCGTTAGGACAACTTAGGACAAGGACAGTGCGAATTTTCCTCTCGGCAAGGTGTTGTCGATCTCGAAAAGAGCTTGCTGCGTGAGTGATAGATATACAGGGTGAGTCACGAGGAACTTTACATGCTTCTACCATATGTAGAGTCCCTCAGGTAGCATATCATGTGGCCACTAAAAAATGTCAACTCCTCTTCTTTATTAATTAACAGGGTGATTTGTGTAATTGACCATTTATTTCATTTTACTGTAGTGTTTATACGGCTCATTTGATTTTTTTAATTTTTGCATGATACAGTACACTACTATCAAGCATTCGACTGGTATTAGCTAAACTAAAAAATTCCAGGACTGGCTTTGGAAAAATTAATTTAGGGATTCGTACTAAATATTACACCCTGTATATATTTTTTTTAAAATGCAATAAGTGATTTTCAAACTACATAAATAGCCAATGAAAACGACATATGCGACAATATTGTCGCACTTTTATTAAATTTTTAGTGAACGATCAAATCTTACCAAAAATATAACAACCATAATGAAGTATCAAATTATAAGGTAATTAATTTAAACAAATGTTATAAATTTCAAACATTTTATTTGAAATGATAAACTGAGTCACTGCACAACAAAAAACAGTAACTACTAACAATAACGAAGAACAATTTAAAAAAAAAAAACTAAAAATATGTACATAGTTATGATAACCCATAAATTAGAACTGGAAAAGATACAATAATGGTAACAAAGTAAAAATAATTCAAAATAGATTTTCGAAATGGAACCCTGCAGCCTGTATACATTTCGTTGCCGAATTGTTAATTGACGTATTGAATTACGGATACTCTGGGGATCGTTTCTAATAGTATTACAACAATGTATAATTCTATCAATTAATTGTTGTCGGTTATTAATATTCACTGCGTAAACTAGTTGCTTTAATCGTCCCCAAATATGGTAATCAACGGGATTGAAATCAGGGGATCTTGAAAGCCACGAAATAGGACCTGCACGTCCTATCCACCTGTTGCTATACACATTATTGAGATGTTGTCTCACTGTCAGTAAAAAGTGTGGGGGTGCCCCATCATGCTGAAAATAATACATCCCTAGGATAGCAACGTTCGCGTTGGCAAGCAAATTCGGCAAAATATTTTGTAGAAAGTTCAAATAGAACTGCCCTGTTAAAGGACCATCAAAAAAGTGAGGACCTACTAATTGGTTATTTATGACACCAATCCACACGTTAACCGAAAACCTTAACTGAGAACGACGTTCTCGAATAGCATGGGGATTTTCTTCTGCCCACACATGTGAATTTCGTGAATTATTTATCCCGTCTCTGGTAAATTGGGCTTCATCTGTAAATAGTGTCCTGTATAGCGTTGGTCGATTATTGTTAATCCATCTACAAAATTCCAACCTATCGATCTCATCTCCAGCATGTCGTCGCTGAACCATTTGAATGTGATATGGGTATAGATTATTTTTTTTGTAAGACTCTACTTACTTTTGATTGAGTAACATTGAGTTCTCGACTTACTTGTCTAGTGCTTATTGTAGGGTTCATAGTAACGGCGTCCATAATGTCATCTTCCTGCGCTTCATCTACATGTCGCTCTGTTGTTCCACTAGGAAAAGTGCCATTTTTTCGCAAATAATTAAAAACTGACCCAAATGTTGGATGACTGGGAGTTCGACGATTAGGAAATCTAATGCGATATTCTCTACTAGCAGCCTTACCATTTCCATTACAGAATCCATAAACAAATATTATGTCTGCATATTCTGTGGTCTACCAAAACTAACACAATGTACTTAACGTAGATATGAGAGAATAAATATGTATTCTTGTACACATAAATAACAATTGATAATGACAATAATGACAATGGGTATAAAATATCAAAAAACGTCAAACGGTCAACGCCAACCTTCATTTTAAACTTTTTTAGATTTATTTTTATTTAGTACAGTTGATGCAATGTATTATTATTTGACATAAAATTTTAATCGTTTACAATCAACAAAAACTAACACATAGACGAGGTTTGACTTTTTAATCAATTTAATTTATTATTTATCGAAAATAAAGCCCCAATACGATCTATGAGTAAAAATTTAAAATTGAAAAACAATTGATTCTATCGTAGTGATAATACAAAGTGACAGTAAAGATGTTAATTTTCTATGTATTAGGTAATGTTGTAGGAAGTCATTTTAATTAAAACGTTTGAAATTTATAACATTTGTTTAAATTAATACCTTATAATTACACAAATCACCCTGTTAATTAATAAAGAAGAGGAGTTGACATTCTTTAGTGGCCACATGATATGCTCCCTGAGGGACTCTACATATGGTAGAAGTATGTAAAGTTCCTCATGACTCACCCTGTATAACCGGTGTTTTGTGTTAAAACGTATATAACAGTTTTATAATTATTTTTTATAGTTTTATACCTATTAAACGGTTATACCAGTTTTGTTTCTCTCAATATTCTGTATCTCTGTTACTGCCTCGTAGCACTGTAGAGCTAATGATATTTGTATAACTCTTCTTAGTATTATCAGAATTGCTGTAATTATCAGTGTAGAATCAGCATTTAAGTTCACTATAAATAAATCGAAGGAAAAATACGTCTTAAGTGTTTTATTGCTTCAGCGGTCCTTAATAAATATTTTGAAGCAATTAGGTGTTTAACTACGCCTCTCCTAATTGTGGAAAGTTTGGTAATACATTTATCCTCTCCATCATTAGTATAATTAAAAACCTAGCGAGACCTGAATTTTGTAACCTCTCTATACAGGTTACAAAACTTATTTTGAAAACTTTAGAATTTATGGACCCTATTCATTTATATAAACAAATAATTATCGGGGAAGTTATTGAGATTGAAAAGCGTCCTAACTGTCTAAATAAAATAAATAGGTTTTTAGAAAAAGCGTTAGTATATTTGAAGCGAATTATGTTTTTTCTTTACTATTAGAACTATTGTGTGTCTTATTTTTATCATAGTTGTTTGGCAAGTAAATTTTGTATATAATAGTTGGTATGTATGTACATAATATATACATTTTTTATTTTACTAAAATTTCATTATAATTTTTATACGTACATTTAGTTTTGAAAGACAAATTAATCAAGAACGAAACAAATACATACGAAACTTTGCATCTGAATCGTAAAGAAAAAGTTGAAGAAAAGAGAAAGAATTTTGCGTCAAATGGGAAAAGTAATGGAAAGGATAAGAAAGACGTTTGTCATCTCTCTATGGTTCATAATCCACAAATGGAAGCAGCAATAAAAAGGAATAGAGCAGGAAACAGGAGGAAAACTACAATAGAAAGTGTTGATCAGCTAGATCGCTCCGAAATCGAGCTGAAATGTGCATAACCTTGACAGACCTGATCCATCTGATCGATCAATCATTACAGGTCAAGTAAGCGATATGAAAACTGGTGAGCAGTCATTAAAATTCACACTGTACTCACCTGGATTTTTAAATTAAATCATAATTAAATAATTATAGAAATATTTGTGTACATAATTAATGACATCGATATTGCCAAATTTATTGTTCGAGATTCGAGTTTGAGATCAAGATTTAGAGATCATCATTTAGAGATTTTTTCGAGAGAAGACCAAATTTCCTGAAATCTCGTCTTGTCTCGTCTGCTGAGTTCCTACGTCCCCCTATTAGAACTAAATAAAATGAGTGGACAAGAGATAAGTAATGAAAATATTGATGATTATGATTTGAAGCAAATAAATATTAGGCTAGTAGATCCCAACGAAGTAGCTAATAAATCTACAAACTCAGAAAGAGCTCCAGAATATGATCTCATAACTAGAAAAAACTTTAAAATCATTTACCATGACTGAAATTTACTATTTAAATGGGTGTAAGTATATTTTATCTTAAGTGAACACCAAATATTTGGGAAATAGCTGAGTCATATTGATTCCTCATGTAGGAATGAAGTTTCCTCTGACAAGCCGATATCACTATTACCAATATTATTAAAACTGTTTAAGTCAATTATTAAACCGGTTATTGACAGAAACAATCTAATTCCACCACATCAATTCAGTTTCAGGAATAATCACTCCACCATCAATTCACGAAGTCCATATCACTGATTGTATACAAACAGTTTATAAAGAACAATCGAGCTGTTCAGCCAATAGCTGTTATCATTGATAACATAACATAACATAACATAACATAACAATATCTTTATTTTTAGAAAAGAATATACATTCCGTGAACATAAAATTATTTTAAAAAAACAGTGTCACAAACGAAATTATTATTTACTTATTCCTAACCGTTACATATACAAATAATCCTCCACAGAATATGGCTCAAGAGCTACCAGTAATTTAAATATTTGATGTTTATACAAACTTAATCTTTCCTCCCTTTTAATAGGTTCAGGCAGTTTATTAAACAATTTGATGCAGCAATAAAGAGCGTTTTTGTTATACTTAACCTGTGTATTGGAATTTTATAGTTATATAACCTGGTATTTACTATACTATTGGGCTCAAAGTTCCTAAAGAGTGTTTTATTTTTATATAGAAACAGTAAGCATTCTTGAATAAATACAGCGTAAACTGTTAAAATATTATTACTCTCTACATGATTCCCTACTTTTTAAGTCAAACATAACTCTGATTATTTTTTTCTGAACCAGAAATACATTATTTATGTCCCTACTGTGGCCAAAATTTATTAGACCATATCTAAATTTTGCTTCAAAATTAGCATTATACACTGTTTTTAATGAGTTACTATTCATTTATTTTTTTAGAACTCTAAGGCTGTAAATCACTTTACTCAAAGACATACATAACTGGTCAACATGTTTATCCCAACATAAAAAACTGTCAATGTATAATCCTAAAAATTTGGTACTGCTGCTAATATTTAAAGTGTCTTTATTTACAATAATACTGTTTGGCATATCTGAATGTGCATAATTTGTCTTAAACAAAAGAAGATCTGTTTTATTTTGATTTAAAACCAACCTATTCATAGAAAACCAGTCTTTAGCTTTCTGGAATTCTAAACTAGCATTAACGCTTAGAACAGACATGTCTTTACCACTGACTAAAATGTTTGTATCATCTGCATAATTTGTTATGCTGGAAGTAGTATTAGCCACTAGACCATGAAGATCATTGATATAGATCACAAACAGTAAAGGACCAATCACACTTCCTTGTGGTACTCCAATATTGATAGTGCTTTCAGATGAGATGCCTATTTCAGTGTTTTTATGTATTTTTACTAAATGTCTCCTATTTGCCAAGTAGGACTTAAACCAGTTCAATGCTGGTCCACGTATACCATATTTCTCCAATTTATCAAATAATATGTCATGCACTAAACAGTCATATGCCTTTGATAGGTCCAAAAAGAGACCCAAAGCCATATGACCAATCTCAGTACATTTTAAAATATCCCAGACAAATTGAAAAATCGCAGTCTGAGTTGATTTTCCCTGTTGATAACCATGCTGATTTGCACTAATAATATGACATTTTGTTAAAGATTCTCTTATCCGCCTATACATAGTCGTTTCTAAGATTTTTGAAAAGGACCATAGAAGGCTAATTGGTCTATAGTTATTAATTAATTTAGGATCACCCTTTTTGTAAATAGGTGTTACTATGGCAATTTTCAGGCATTCAGCAAAATACACCACATTTTAGTGAATTATTTATGATTGTAGTGAGAGGATTCACTATCTCCTTTATACAAAGTTTAAGGATTTTAATGGGTATTTCATCAATTCCACAACTCATTTTGTTTTTTAAATTTTAAGTTATATCCATAATTTCAGTTTCTGTCACAGGTGCGACAAACACTGAATTTATGTTACTTGCAATGTTGTCTTTATATTCAGTGTATTATAATTGAGATAAAGTGTTATTTAAAGAAGTATTTAAGTGGATCATGTATTTATCAGCAATCTCTTGAGGACTACCCTCTACTTTTATTGAATTTACACTTTTTAATTGACCATTAATTTCACTAACAATTTGCCACATGCATTTATTTTTGTTGGCAGCTTCAGACATCCTGTTTTCATATAGCTTTGATCGTTTTGTTATTAGTTTCTTATTATATTCTCTTTTTACCTGTCTATAGGAATCATAGAAATTATGGTTAACTCTGCTCATTGTAAACAAGATGTCTAAACGCGTCTTACATTCTATTATCTCTGGATCATCTCTTTTATTAAGACCTTTTTTACGTTGCCTAGAATCTAACTTTTTAAAAGAAAAGCACTGATTGAATATATACAGAAACTGATTTAAGAAAGTATTCCACTGATCATTTTGATATATTGTATCAATACGTAAAGTAGTTGCTAAAGTACTTTGGAAACCATTTGTCGATATTCTTAAATCATATTTAGAAGACGTAGAAGTCTTCACAAGACTTAGATAAAAATCTCAAAGGGAAGAAACCATTCGAATTGGTGGTTTAAGTGAGTGACAGTGAAAAAAATGACCACACGATATTTTTCTGATAATATTTTAGGAAGAACTTAGAATCACCAATGGAAAATTCTTAGGTAAGCAGTTATTTTTTACCATTCCTAGTGGAGGTTAGTCAGTTATGATTGTTAACAATATCCTGTGAAGAGAAAAAAAGTTTTCCTTAAAAAAAAAATAAGCAAAGAACAATGTATTAGCATGAAAATGAATAAAGATCTATTTTAAAAATTGACACTGGTTTTTACTATAAACACACCTTTAAACTGAAACATAATTCTAATATCATCTTAAAAACACTTTAACGTTCTGTTGTTAAAGTGTAAGTGGTTGGGATTCTGTAATTTTATATATGTCTGTGTTGGTCCATTTAGACCAGATGTCGCAAAATCCGCAACTTCATTACGAACTTCTTTACAATGTCCGCAGCTCTTTTTCTCGCTTCTGGACCGTATTAAAACATAAAACTAGAAAGGCTTTCAATACTATTCAAACTTTCTGTTTTTCTCCGCCTTGTCCGTTAGCTTTCGGTTAAATTACTTCATTTGGAGTTTATTTTACATTAACAAAAATAACTGTTTTGATTAAAATCAAAATTATTTTTACAAGATTATTTCTTTTGTGTGGATTGGTAGGCGAATGTCGATATTTGTAATTAGCGAATGGCGAATTTTGTAATTATTGCGTGTTTTACGTATCTCATTATAAACACGACAAATTTTCCTCCTAAATCATATATATATATATATATATATATACATGGTGTCCCAGACTAATTTACCCACACCATATCTCTTAAACGAATAGAGATTTTCGAATGGGACACATAGTGATTTATTCTACTTGCAATACACTTTAATATGGCGTATAAAAAATCATCCCCTAAATATTCATCCCTTAGTTACAACCCCTAACTTTAATTTTTTTAATTTTTAATTCAAATTTGTAAGGACCTAAAATCATATGCTAAAAGAAGAACCAGACTCCTTTGGCAGCAGCATTGGAACTCTAACCGTTCGATCCTACACGAAATACAACCGTCAGTAACCAGTCAGCCTACATTTGACTATTCAGCCCTGTCAAGACGAGATCTCATTGTGATAAGACGACTTCGGATAGGACATTCAAAACTCACACACGGCTACCTAATGTCCTGTAGCATCCGTCCCTCCTGTCAAAGCTGCCAATCATAGTTGACAATCAAACTTATTCTCACTGAATGCCATCAACATTCGGCCAGAAGATTACAATACAAACTCAAAAATGAAGTACGAGATATCCTAAACGACCCTGACCAAACAAAAGCTGTGCTACAATTCCTTAGAGATGAACACTTATATCAAAAAATATAATTAGATTTTAATTTAGACATTGTGTAGAACTTATTATTATCATTCCGTATTATTGTAACATATTCTTAATGTAACACTTGTTTGTGTAATGAAAACTCATGTTATAGCACCTGTGTAAGTGGCCATAGTAGCCGAGCACATTAAAGTCGAAATAAAAAAAAATTCAAAATTATATTGTTTAATTTTTCAACACATTACGTAAAATAAATTTGACTTTCATTTGCAGTCAGTTGTAATTATTATTTTTAACACGAATGAACATAAAATGGTTTATTTTTATTGGCCTTATTTGGAACACCCTACCCTAATAAGACCAATTTGTAAAAAAAGTGAAATTAAAAAAAGTTAATATTCATTAAAATATATCAGCAGAAACGAAAGTAGTATAGGTTGTCGGTAAGTTAATTGACATTAAAAGCTAGTTTGTTATTTTCTAAATACACACATTTGAGAATTCTGTCTTAATTCCCTGGTCTACTATAAAGCATTTTTCGAAATGTTTGCTTTTCATTATCGACTAAACGAATTCGATAAAAATTTATAAATTATTGCCTCATCGATATTCTAACGGCAGCGGAAAAGCCAGGCACAGCCACGCGAGATGAGGAGCTTTGTCAAATAACGACTCTACCTGCGTAATTGGAACAGAGACAAATTTTGTCGGCGATAATAATCAAAGGATAGCAGGTATAGATAGAAACAAGAAAAGGCACACTGAGAAATGGTGCATACAAATACTTGTGTCTCAAGGTATGTGCTATTCTCTTCTTCTCGTCCAATTATGTTCCCCCAATAACACTTTATCCTTATGAACAGCTAGTCACTCAACTATGTTTACCTTGGAGAAACGACTATTGTCATTCAAATTATTGTGTATAACGATAAAACTTTCTGTTGTTCGGTAGATGCTATTTCGGGTCTAGCTACATTATCGCTCCGCTGTCGGTTAGATACAATCTCTTGGTGATCCCATCTACGCTCAGATCCCGCTCCAATATTTTCTCGTTAGTCGGGGAGAAATATACTTTAATTTAATATCATATTTTAAAGTTTAAAATTTTTCTTGATTTGACTATTTATAAGTTTAAAAAAAAATCTTAGTTGTAGCTCGATCTTTAATTTTTAAACCAACTTTATTTGTGGAGTCAGCCAGATAAAGTTTGACGTTACATTTTGTTAACGAAACATCAATAAACAAATGTATCATTCCATTTTACTTTATGTTGACTTAGTTTATAGCAGCTGTCTATATATTAGAACGAGGGAGAAAGACTTTAATCAAACGTTTTCTCAAAAGTTGCTCCTTACATTAGAGATACCTTACAGTAAATGATCGAAGAATCATTGGGATTGAAATGCAAAAATAGGAAAAACTAAAATAGATGAACATTTGAAAGGAACGATAGGTGAGCATGTCTTAGGCGAGCTAAATGAACGAGGTGAACGACTCCTTTTCCGTGGAGATGAGCTGGAGATTATCAACATGTTCTTCGCCTGGAGAAAAGAATCAAATAGATTACATTTTTTTCACTAAACGATGAAAGAGCTCAATACTCAACGTGAAGACAAAACCAGTTGCAGACTTAATTCGCATTAAGTTACGCAGTATCAAATCAATCAATCACAAATAAAAGACAAAAATTGACTTCAAAACACCCAGAAAAGTTTACGAGAAGCATTAGCAGAAGTTGACTTACCAGTGACTGCCAGAGACCCTGACAAAACGTGGGAATACACAAAGAAATGGATCACTGAAGCCATCAACAATACTAATTCCAAAGACAAAACCGCTAGGAAAAACATTAGATGACTGAAGAGACTCTCAATCTTGTAGAAGAAAAACGAAAACTGAGAAACGGCACTTCGAATTCAAAACAAAAAGAGATAGAGATATGCACAATACATACTTGTGCAGAAGGGACAAAAATAATTATATTAAAAACATATGTGTAAAAAATATAATAGTGAAAATACCATAAAAAACCCAGACGGTATCGCAGAGGAGTGAAAAGAATATTGTGAAATATTAGTTTCTAACAACGATGCAGACAATAATACAGAAAAAAGAAATTATGAAAAGGAACCTCAAATATTGAAATCAAAAATTGAGGTAGCAATTAAAAAACTAAAATTTTAGAAAAGCAGAAGGAGAGGATGGAATAACACCTGAAACACTTAAATAAATGGGAGAAGTAGGGACGAAAGTAATGCTTAGAATTTGCAATGAGATATGGAATACCGGAAAGTGGCCAAATGACTGAAGTTAACTCACGTTTAGTCCCATATATAAAAAACGTTCACCGACAGATTGCAATAATTACCGTACAGTAGCATTGATATCATACGTGAGGAAAGTACTGCTAACCATTATTAATGAAATACTAAAATCAATTCTCTGACCACAAATTCCCCAAGAACAATGCGGATTCGTCCCAGGTATAGGAAGAAGAGAACATATTCTTAATATTCGTTAAATTATCGAACAATCTCGAGAGTTTAATATAGAAACATATTTATGCTTTGTTGACTATTCCAAGGCCTACGATTTTATAAAATGGGATAAAACGTGTCATATACTTAGAGAAATGGGTACGTCAGAACATCTAATCTATTAATTACAAAAAACTATATGTAAATAATCCTGCTAATGTAATAGTTAATGATGTGGTTTCGAAAAACTTCAAATTAAAATCCGAAGTTCGACATGGATCCGTTAGGCTCCGTTTCGGAAATCAGTATTGGTGAGATCGTCACGCCTCCTTTAGACTCAACAATTTCATCAGAAAATCTGTTTGCAACACCCAAACACCCTAAACTAAAAAAACCGCGCTCATCTAAAGTCTCATCTACACGGGAAACTCTTAAACATTTTACTGATAATCATACCTCACCATTCGTTTTAAATTACCACCAATTGTCCTTACTGATTGATAATATCCAAGGCTCTCCCGACACTTAGGGTCGTCAAAGAATTTACAACTGATATGGCTGGATTACTCCATCTTTTACAAAGCAGCTATCAATATGCAAATGATAGATCTACAAAAAGCAAGTTTACAAAACTTCAAAAGAAACTACACAACCGTTTAGGGAAAGAGATTTCTGACTAAGATAGTGACTCTTCTGTAGACAATTGTTTAGTATCATCTAACTCCGAATCTGTTAACACCATTTAACTCGATACTTTAATGGAACATTCATGGATTTTTCCATCGTCTTCCTATGCTACAGCTTCTTATATCTGAATATTCTCCAGATATTATGTGTCTACAGATACATTCTTTTGAAAAGTTGCTAAAATACCAGCCTTCCCAAGCTTATGAATATGGAAGAAGCGTCCAGTTTTTATGGGTTTCCTCACACGTCGGAATAACAGGAAATCTGACAGGACTGCACGAGAGGCAATTTTAAGTGATTTGTCGGAGCCGATAGACAAATGTGTTTCCAGTGACTTAAAAGCTTATTTTAAAAATAAAGTGTGGTTTTTGTGGCGAAATTTGTGGTCTCAAACTAATTCCAATCTAAATAAAATCAAAAATAATGTGTCTGAGTGGTTTCCATCGTCGCGAAATAGACGAGAACAAATTGCGGTTGCACATTTACGTCTAGGACAAACCAGATTAACGCACTCCTACCTTTTCACAAAGAAAAATCCACCTCTATGTGATCAGGGTAACATTTGATTAACAGTCGAACACTTTTTAACAATTTGTAGTAAATATGACCAAGAAGGACAGCGCTACAAGATCCCAAACGCTTTACTACAGGCTCTAGGTCAAAACTGTTCCTGTGACAATATAGTGAATTATCTCAGATACATAAACATTTTGTACAATCTGTAGGTGTTTAACTTTGTTATTTATATTTTTTTCTGTCGCTAATAACCTTTTGGTGGACGCGACATCTTTTTCTAATAAAAAAATTCTGATTGGGAAAAATAAAAAAAAAAAAACAAAACATCCACCGAGTTCAAAAAAGACTTTATTTCGATTAAACTTTATTCTATAAGGTACTAATACCTATTTACATGTATCTAACTATATATTTTTATTAGTAATGTCAAACAAAAAACATTTTTTTGACAAGGGAATATTGTTTTAAAACTAAAAATGTACGGAGTAACACAATTCCACCACTGTATAACGCGTTCAAAGCTTGCAATTCAGTTAAGTTTCCTTGTAACATTATCTATCTTTCCCGTAGGATCGATTGTTATGCTACTTTTTAGAACATAAAATAGCCTTGGGATCATTTTATCTTCCATTTGCTTCATTCGCTTGCTAACGATTAATCTCGCTCTAAATAGACGAAATGTAGAAAGAACCGAATATGCTATCTTGATGGAAAGATTGATAACTGAAAGCTTTTGGATTTTTAGTCAAGCGCACACGAAAAAAATGTATACATGAATATTACTCAATACATTAATAAATATCAGCCGGAAACTTTTTGTACCATTGCAATTTCCGATATGTAAATCACCGGTCGACCCTCGTGAAAACTTTCAGCTTGATGAATGTATACTAAATTGATCAAAACTAGCGTTCAGCTTTTCAGCTCGTTTATAATTGATGACGAGTTTTAACAGTGTATTGTATATTGTTGTAAATATGACGCCATCTAAAAAAATCGTAATTTAGGGATACCACGGAATCGGTTACTTTAATGTGTTGGTAGTAAAATCGTCACAGGCCGATTGACGTAACATATTTATGGTTTATCAGTGGTGATTTTGGTTAGGCCAATGTTTTTAATAAAAGTTTTTGTGAAAATTATGTCAAAATTATGCAGCAATTATCAATGACTATTACTTCTTTATACGTCTTAAAATAAACAGCTACTCGCAACACAATGAGAATGAGTTTTTTTGCTAAATAATGCACCAATTAGATATCTTCTTTAAGGTTGATCTGCACCCCCCAAAAGACAAACTCCAAATTCAAAAAATTTGAAAAAAATTGAGAAGGTATATGTGATGACTAGAAGTATTTTGACAAATTTTAAGCAAACTTCATGTTTTCGTTTTTGAAAAAACTCAAAAAAACTACTTTTTTCCAAGTATAAAGCGGGAAAAACAAACATAGGATTTTGTTTAATTTTTTTACAGTATAAAGATATAATTATAATAAATACTTTTTAATAATACTATTTTTGAATTTTCAGTTTTGTCCCAATAGGAAAAAATAATATGTTTCGGCTTATAATAAAGCTACCGGTAAGAAACCGAAAAATTTTTTAATAACATATGTATATAAAACTGTAAAAGTGGAAAATATTTGCAATAAAACGTTAAATATTTTTTACTAAACATATGAAAAATTTCGTTAAACACAGTTTAAACCTAAAATTATGTCAAAGACTGATCAAATCCTATATTTGGTTAGTGTTGTTAGATGTCACTGAGACCTGGACTCTGAAGGCTGATACGATCAAAGGTGTAGCATTTGAGATGCAGTTACATAGAAAAATGCTCCGAATACCGTATACAGCGATGCAAATTAACGACAAATATTAAAATAAGAATAATTTTATACTTAGGACATGTTCTTAGAGGAGAATGGTAGAGAATCCTTCAGCTTATCACGTAAAATAAAATTGTGGGGAGCAGAAGAATTGAAAGGCAGCAGATGTCATGTCTCAAGAACACTGGCAGTTGTTCACTCGAACACTAAACCAGGTAAATCTCTAACCAGCACTGAATCCTACAGACCAATTTCTCATCTAAACACTCTAAGTAAAGTCTACAAGGGAATCCTAAAGGAGAAACTCGTAGAATTCCTAGATACAAACAACATCATCCCAAATTTCCAATTTGGACTCAGAGCTGAACATTCGCACAAAATGTATTGGCAGAAACAGCAACCTTTATTTCACGTTTAATTAACGAAAAAGGGAAAATTGCCATAGGCATGTTCCTAGACATCCCGAAGAGATTCGATCAGATCTGGCACGATTACCTGTCTAAAAACCATTCACTCATATCTCTTCAATCGGATAATAAGAGTTAAAATCAGCGACCAATACTCTACTCCTTGTATTTCACTCTCTGGAATGCCACAAGGCTCAATTATAGCTCCTATCCTATACATAGTTTACAATAGTGACCTCCCTCGCCCCTACGAACAAAATGAAACTATCCTTCTTTATGCCGACGATACAGCACTGCTCACGATACAGTAGAGGGAACCATGAAGAGCCACTCTGCATTCAGTAGGTCTCAAGCATAACTTGACAAAGTCGTCAAATGGTGCAACAAATGGAGAGTCACACTCAATCCAACCAAGACACAAGCCATCTTCTTCTGATACCCAAGAACCTCCCGGTTTAAGAAAGATGGTAACCCGATAGAGCTTTACGAATCTAGACTCCCGTTTTAGAGTTTAGTCAATTACTTGGGCGTTCAATTTCAGAGGAACCTTAATTGGGAGACTGAACTTAATCTCACCCTTAATAGGATGAGAAGAAGGACTAATCTCCTGGGAGCTATATCGGGCAGATCTTGGGGAGCACACAGCAAGACTCTCTCCCACACATACAAAAACTACATCAGGCCAATTATTGAGTACAGTGCGGTTGATTTCTACCTACTGAACACCGCCAAATAAACGCCGTTATTGCCACCGAACGAAAGATCTTAAGAAAGGTCATCAAAAGGCGTGCGGATTTTCCGTCGTCAAACTGGCAAAGATACCAACAATAGAGAGTAGGATCCCAACTCTCGGCAAAAGATACACACTTCGTACCAGTGCAATACAAATTTGCAATCGCAGACTGACGTCTGCTCTTACCATTTCTCCCCCTGGTTAGGGAGGCCACACCTTGAAGAGGCGCTTCGCCTAAACGAGGTATAAATAACGTTCGTTGACTTGACTTGAATAACTAATGACCTCACATGGTACGGAAGCAGAAGAATAGATTGATTAAACTGCTTTCCGTTTGTTTATTCTTTTAAATGCATAAAAGTCATTAAAATATGGTCTCATTTTTTATACTTTTATGGAAACTAATTTAAATATGTTGCTCTTTTTGTAAGCGTTTACATGCATAATAATAGTTTATTTCTTTTCCTCTCAATACCAAATTAAATGTAATATAATTTACACACAAACTTTTTTAGATATACTTTTAACATAAAAAACGCTCTGTTGACTTCAACTAAAATTGACCTTAACTCGCCAAAGTAGTCAATCGAGTAATTCCCGGTTGTGTGTTTCATATACGTTCCAGTGAAGAACAACTCTTAAGGGCATATATATGTCTTAATGTCTAATATACTGTAAAATTCGAGTCACTGATCAGACGGGTCCACTGTCGTCAAGGAAAAGCCAATACATTACGGTGGATGAAATTTTTCTTATTTTTTATCATCAATATTAAACTTTTATATCACAGAAACTTTTATATTCCGACATGTATATAAAATTAAAGAAATAAACTATAGGGTTTAATTTTGTATATAAAAAGTAGACTTGATGTGGTGAATTGGTTAAATTAAAATACCTGATAAGAATATATTTTCATTTCAAAATTCAAGGAAAATCCAGAGTTACTCAGGAAAGTGTCCTCGTTTCCTTAATGTACCTAATCTTTACTGCTGACATACCTATTACAGATGACGTCACAGTAGCGACTTTTGCCAATGATACGCCGTTTTAGTTCAAACAAAAACAGAAACACAGCATCTGAAAAGCTGCAAGATTACTTGCATACATTAGAGAGTTGGTTGGAAAAATGGTAAATGCACTTGTCCACAATGCCTCCATTCCTGCTAGAGACCTTGTGAAATATCTTGGGACTATCATTTGGACCAAAAGCTGACCTACAAACAACACATTACTGCCAAAAAAAGCTTTAATGTGTTGTTTGCTCAGCTCAATATAAAATTAAAACAAATGGATTGGTTACTAGGCAAAAAGTTACAACTGTCATTGGAACTGTCATTGGAATAAAATAGTGCATTACAAAGTCATCCTAAAACCAATATGGACTTTTGCAGATCTTCCAATCAAAAACACTGCGTATGATAGCTGACGCCCTTGGTATATGGGCAATGAAACCATCCCCAATGACCAAGAGTACTAACCATGAAAGATCTCATGTCACCTAACGCCAACAAGACCAAAATTTCTAATTTAACTCACCACAGTCAATTTATCAGTAAATTATATTAATCACCAATGGAGAAACGAAGACTGAAGAGGACTTGGCCAAAAGTCCTGATGACATAGGTGAAAATGGAAAACTGTCGCTGGATAGTACTCAAATCAAGTCAATATTGTCATTTAAAATCTAATTGCCGTATTTTTAACTATGTGGGATATACAAATAATATAACAATAACAATAACAAAATAATGACCAGAAAATTTTACAAGAAAACCAAGCAATACACCCAGGGATAGATGACAAGATCAACAGTTTGCAAGGACAACAATTGGGCAACTATCAGCGAGAAAGAGGAAATAATAAAAAGGTGTAAGAAGCATTTTCAAGAGCTCTTAAACCCACAAAAAGAATCAATCAATCAATCAGCCAATCATTTATAGTAATCAGTGTTTCTTCAAACCGCAGTCTAGTTTTCACATAAACCGTTCATATATTCAAACCACCAGTGTTGCCAGTAGTTCGTTAATATAGAACCGACATTCCGCTAAGCAATTCTACTTGTAATTAGTTATATATAATAATGAAAATAGCGCCAGTGAAAAGTGTAGTTGAAATACCCCATATCACAATGTTTTCGGACAGATTTCAGAAATTGCTATTTAATCTTAGTATTAAATATAAGTTAGTGTTTAAATCTGTTTTTCATTCCAGCCCCAGGCTGGTGGTCCTTCGTAGTTCTGTTCTTTAAATACCCTAATATCCAACCAAGTTTTAAATGTCGTCTACAAAATATTATCAGAAATTATGTACAGCCGCCTGGAATCGTTTTCGGGGGAAATAATTGGTGAACACCAATGTGGCTTCAGACCAAAGAGGTCAACTATAGACCAAATACATATGTTATGAGGTATACATGAAAAATGTGTTGAATATAACATACCCATTTACAACTTGTAGGTATATTGATTTTAAACAGGCGTTTGATGGAGTAGATCGACAAAAGATGTTAAAGCAACTATCTATATTAGGGATACCCAATTAGTTGGTTAAACTTATAGGAATGGCTCTTCTTCTTTATGTGCCGTCTTCTGCCGAATTCGTTCCTCTGTTTTGTGCCGCATGTATTATGTTCGCAGCTTCTGGTATTTAAAACTATTCTCTCAAGTTTCTCAGTCAGGATTTCTTGTTTCTCCCAAACCTCTTCTACCTTTAATCTTGCCTTCCATGATAAGCTGTAGCAGAATGTACTTATCATTACAGAACACATAGCCCAGGTATGACGCTTTCCTCCTTTAATAGTTGTTAACAATTCCACCTCTTTACCCATTTGTCTTAATACCTCTGTGTTGGTCGCTCTGTCTGTCCAAGGTATTCTCAATATGCGTCTATACAGCCATATTTCTAGAGCCGCTAACTTCTTTATGGTTGCTGCTGTTAATGTCCACCCTTCTACTCCGTAAAGTAGGGTAGAGAGTACGTAGCGTAGGAATGACTCTGGAGGGTTATAAAGCTATGGTGAGAATAGATGGAGATATGACGCAGGCGTTTGATATTGGAAATGAAGTTAGACAAGGTGATGCCTTATCCACAACACTTTTTAATCTAACTTTAGAAGCTGTTGTTAGAAAATTGGATATAAATGGCTGTATTAATACAAGATCAATGCAGATATGCACTTATGTGGATGATGTTGACATAATAAGAAGCAACAAAAGGTTATTAAGCGAAAAAGTTATAGAACTGAAACGAGAAGCTGCTATGTTTGGTCTATATATATATAAATGAAAATGCAAAAAAAATATATGGAGTGCACAAAATCGAATCAACATGAGAATCTGAAGGTAGACAACCATACCTACAAATATGCTTCCACTTTTACCTACCTAGGCTCAATAATAAATGACAACAACATCAGTCAAGAAATAAGTAAGTTACTGAATCGTGAGTCTAAGCTTAGAATCTATAAAACAGTAATTAGACCAGTGGTCACATATGGATGTGAAACGTGAACCCTCTCAACCACTGATGAAAATCAACTGTGAATATTTGAGCGCAAAATACAAAGGAAGATATTTCGACCAACCCAATGGTTTGTGGAGAATTAAAATGAACCACGAGCTGGTTGAACTAATGTAGAGCGCAGATATTGATAGATTTGTAAAGTCATAAAGACTAAACTGGCTTGGTTAGCTAAAAAGAATGCCAGATAATCGAGCTGTAAAAGTAGTCCAGAGATGGAAGCCTAATGAAAATAAAACAAGAGGACGATAGACGACGTAGAGAGTGATCTTAAAACCATGAACCTCAGGCAGTGGCGAAGGAAAGTGTCCGACAGGGCGGAATGGAAGAATATTGTTAAGCAAGCCAAGAGTCACAAAGGGTTGTATACAAAGGGTTGATATACAAATAGCGAGTATCGATAGATTTTGTCTTTCAAATCTTTAAAAGTTTAGAAAATTAATTTATGCAGATTGTATTGTTGGGTGTGTATCGAAAACATGAAAAATAAAAATTTGATGGATTTCGTAGGAACTGGGAATTCTGTTTGTTTGTTTGAAATACTAAAAGATCATTGGTTGAAAATGAAGAGGTGAAGGAGAATTTGTATGTTTGACGGATGTTTTGAAGCGGAAGAAAGGGAAAACGTTTGCTGTCTGCGAAAGGAAGAACATCTACTTCTAGTAAGTTCGTAGTTTTGAACGGTGAAAAGGTACAAATAAATTATTAGTTGCATCAGGAAAAGGTTAGGCTAAGAGAATTGCTGAGAGTATGCAAAAGAGTTCAAAGAGTTGATAGGACGTGTGACCTAGATTCCGTTTTGTGAACATAACTAATGAGAGAGATTGGCTAGTAATAGAATATCCGGACTAAATAGATCCTTTTTAAAATTGGAGATAGTTGAATGTTAATCGGCTTGATTAAATTAGAAAACAACTAGGAAACAATATTGTAGTGTATTAAGTTTTTGAAACTGTACAGAAATTAATTTAATTTATAAAGTTGTTTATAATTTTCATAATTTTCATAAATATACGCACATCAACCATGTTACGTTGTAGGTTAATCCAAGACGTGTCTCAGTGATAAGGTAGGTATAATATGTAGTATTTGGTTGAGCTTCCGATCATTCATGGGTTAATTTGGTGATCATGTTGAACCCGTCGGTTACGGCCATTTCGGCGGTTTATATGGGAGATTTTCTGAAGTTAAGTCGACTTATGATTACATTTTGTATATAGTTATGCATCGGCAGCGCCGTGTTGTTAAGGATCTTTTTATAGACTTTGGTTAGAAGATTGCGTAGACGAAGGCGTGGTGGTGGAATGTCGCTCGGTACTGGAAGCCAATGGGTTGGTATGGATTTTATGACTTTAGCGATCATTCTCATTATTCATTCATTATTAAGCTGGACATCAATCTTTTAAACGTTGATCTATATTGGTGCGCAGTATTTAGCTACATAATAAACAAGAGACAAGCTTGAAGACCTGAGTGTGGATGCCGATGCTCTCTATGTTGTGTTGCACAACTTCTGAATGGTGTTATTTCCAGTTTTTAGCTTTTCGGCAACTGTACTTAAATCTTTTCTAAAGCTTAACGCTTTATCAAAAGTCACGCCTAGATATTATGGATTATGTGGCTTAGTCCCAGTAAAAATAGTAAGTTATAATAAGATGCCACAAGAAAATATCTTCAGAATCAGTAAACAATCAATAACTGGCCGATACATAACAACAACTCAGTATGGGATCAATTTACCGTAAAATAAGATGTTTCGGACATTAATCATCTTGGCGATAACCGTAAGAAAGCAAGCGTTTACCAGAGGACTAGTTTGGAATATCACTATAATCATCATCATCATCATCCAGCCTCAAGAGTCCACTGCTGAACATAGGCCCTCTTCCTCATGTTTCCAACCCCGTCTATCTTGCGCCGCTCTTATCCAGTTTTTATTGAGTCTTCTTAAATCGTCAGTTCATCTTGTAGGTGGTCGACCGACGCTTCTCTTGTCTTCCCTTGGCCTCCATTCCAATAAACTCTTTGTCCATCGCCCATCTGTCATTCTGGTTATGTGTCCTGCCCATCTCCATTTTAGTCTGGCTATCTTCTCGATGATGTCAGTCACTCCGGTTCTTCTCCTGATGTCTTCGTTTGTTATTCTGTCTCGGAGAGTTATTCCTAACATGGACCGCTCCATTCTTCTCTGCGTGACTCTCAGTTTGGTAGCTGCTGCTTTTGTTAAGGTAAGTGTTTCTGCTCCGTACGTCAAGACTGGGAGGACGCACTGATCAAATACCTTTCTTTTTAGGCATGTGGGCAGCTCACTTTTAAAAGTTTCTCTCAGTTTTCCAAATGCTGCCCACCCAAGGCCGACTCTTCTCTTCAGTTCATGAGTCTGATTATCTCTGCTAATCATAATTTCATGTCCCAGGTATTTATATCTATCTACGAGTTCTATTTCTTTCCCACCAATACTGATGTTCTGGTTGGGCACCAAATTGGTCATGATTTTTGTTTTTGAGATATTTATATTTAAACCTACATTTTCTGTAGCCACAACGAGTTCCTGTACTATCTCTCTTGCCATACCTAGATCTTCAGCTATTATAAGTATATCATCGGCGAAACGTAAGTTGTTTAGATATTCTCCATCTATTTTTATTCCCTTTGTCATCCAATCCAAATTCTTAAAAGCATGTTCTAGCATCGTATTAAAAAGTTTAGGTGACATCGGGTCTCCTTGTCTAACCCCCCGTTCTATTTTTATGCGATTACTGTTAGTATGTAATTTGACAGTGGTTGTTTCCCGCAGGTATATTTTGTATAATAATTTAGTATATCTATAATCTAGCCTGCATTCTTTAAGCGCCTGTAATATTTTTCTTAGCTCAACTGCGTCAAAGGCTTTGTGAAAATCAATAAATATTAGAACTAGAGGTTTATTGTATTCCACTGTTTTCTCTATTAAGGTTTTTATACTTTGTAGATAGTCATTTGTTCCGTAACTTTTTCGGTATCCTGCCTGTTCCCTTGGTTGATAAGTCTCTAATTTTCTTTTCATTCTCTTAACTAGTATTCGCGTAAACAACTTATATATATGGCTGAGGAGGCTAAACGGTCTGTAATTCTCTAAATTTGTCTCCTGCTTTGTGTAATAGAATCATAGTAGCGTTGTTCCAGTCTGTTGGAATATTGGCGCTGTGAAGGCAGATATTGAAAAGTTGTTTAATTTTTTCAAGTAATACATCCCCTCCAATTTTTAGTGCTTCTGATACTATTCCATCTTCACCCGGGGTTCGATTATTTTTCATTTTCTTTAGGGCTTCTTTGATTTCTGATTTTGTTATATTGGGCATTAAATCTGATCCTTGGTTTAATACCCCAGTTTTTAGTGTAATTGGACGTTCCGTATTGATATCTTTTTTTCTTGATCTATATAACTCTGTGTAGAACTCTTCGACTATTCTTAATATTTCATCTCTGTTCGTTTTTTCTTCTCCAGTACTGTTTCTCAGTTTGTTAATTTCTATTTTCCCTTTTTGTACGCTCCTCTTCAAAACTTTCATGTTCTTATTTTTCTCTATTGCCTGTTTTGTTTTTTCTACATTGTAGTTTCTTATGTCTTTTCTTATTGCCTTTGTGATCGTCTTATTTATTTGATTTATCGCTTCTTTGTTTGCTTGCAGTGTTATCTCCTTTCATTTGTCGCCTTAGTTCTATAAGGGTTTTCGTGGGTTGACTCAGTTTTTCATCTTTTTTGCTTGTCGGACAATATTTAGTTTGAGCCTCTTGCATTGTGTTGACTATTTGTTTGTTCAATATATTGATGTCAGCTGTTGTTGTATCTTGTACTGAACTGGTTTAACACATTTACGTCTTTAAATAATTCTTTTTTGTTTGTTAAGAAATAGTCGATTTCGTTCCCTGTTTTTCCATCAGGACTTTCCCTTGTCCATCTTCTGTGTTTTTTCTTTTTAAAGAAGCTGTTCATTTGATAGAGATTGTTTTCCAAAAGGAATGTCAGTAGTTGTTTGCCTCTATCATAGGGGTCTTCCTTAGTGCCTATTTTGGCGTTGAAGTCACCACCTACTATTAAGAAGTGGCCAGGATTTTCCTTGATTGCACAGGATATTTGGTCGTAGAATATTTGGACTTCTTCGTCTGGATGTCCTGTAGTAGGGGCGTACACTTGAATATACTTTATGATATATCTAGCGTTTATTTTGATTTTTAAGTAGACCACTCTTGTTAAGATTTGCTTTATTGACACAATTCTGTTAGCAATTCTTTTATGAATAAAGAAGCCGACTATATATCACTATAATATCACTTCCATAATATATGGAAGTTGTTTTAATATTTCTGAAAAGATACATGAAAATCCAGAATTAAATTCATAATGTATCGAAAACCGTTACAGTTCTCTATCGACAAGAACTAGAAAACCCTATTTTCCAGCAAGATAATGCTAGATCCCGCACTGGCAGCCGTCATTTCAATGTTTCTCCGGCAAGCTAACGTCTCCTTTCTCACCTGAACTACTCCAATTATCAGGAAACTTACACTATATGTATCCATTTTAATACCAAAAAAGTAGTATATAGAATATTTAACTTCACAACTATTATTTTAAAAATAATATTCGCTTTTTTTTACAGTGTGCGAATATTGAATTTCCATCATGCAAATTTAACTGTTTTCCCACTTCATTTATCACGTTCATACCGATACAGACCCAGTCGTAAACGTATGTAAATTTGAATTAGAATAAATTTACTTCCTCTACAAATATATATATTTTGTACTTACATAAAGTTATATGTATCGCATATGTGTGTGACACATTTGAATAAGAAAATAATTGAAATCTTGTCTTTTTCCACCTTTTTAAAATGTCCAATATACTTGGCTGAACTTGTACGTTTTTCGTAGATAAGAGGGACAAACGAAGACATACTTTTAGAGAGAAAAACAGCTATTCATGCTTTCTAGTGCGGAATATGCATCCCTCTCTAAAATGGATAACAGAAATTTGTTTGTTATAATATATATATATATATATATATATATATATATATATATATATATATATATATATATATATATACAGAATGAGTTTTAAGTATGGAACGCCTCATTAATCCCGGAAAGGGCTTGCATGGCTATCATAAACTTTTGTCTTCTTAGATAGGTATACCGTCTAATAAAAAGACTTCAATCATCATAGCAGATTTTTTGTTTTTTTCTATAAATTTAGGGCTTAAACATGTTTATAAATGAACCCTAGTCTACGTTGTTTGAAAGTAGCAAACTACGTCATCGTAAAATTTATTAGAGTTTTGGAGAGGTTTTAGAAGGTTTTTTCTATTGACATTTAAGACAAGCTTGACATTCTCTCTTGTTTCATTATGTTCGGACAATACGTTTTGATTCTTTTGAGACAAGAGAAATCTCGTTCATTTGAGGCAGAATTTGGTGGTAATGAGAGAATTAATGACAATAATTTATTAAGAAAATTATGAGCCTCCGACCTAACGGTCAGACTATCTCAAGACACCACTTCCTATCAAGACAGCGTACAATAATCATCTTGAGTTTATCGGTTTCGTACTTTTTGTGCCTCGGCGCCGGGCGTCAGTCGCGACGGGTAGATACAACACTACTCCACTGGCTACAATACTTAATACATCAATATTTCAAGGGTGAGTTCTTTTCTTTGTTCAGATAACAGCAATGAGGAAGGCCAACTAATTTTCGTAATTTATTCACAATTAATATTTGCTATTCTCGCTAATTTATTTTAGCCAAAATATTGCATTTGTCTTTATATATTGATTATTATTATAATTCATTTAACCAGTGATCTAAGTTTTACAAAAAACACGCAGGTTACTGATTTTTCTGCCTCATGTTCAATATATGTTGTGTTCAAATCAAATGTTCACCGCATATTGTGATTTGCCAAATTTGTAAAAGTGATGTTAATATTTCTAACAGTGGTCGCAGTAATATCAAACAACATTTGTAAAAGAAAAAACACATGTTGGCTGCTAATGCGAACTCGAAGAGCAGCAAATTAGAAACCTTTGTTAAAAAAGAAAATTTAAGTTCTGAAAATATGTTGATTGCTGCCAAGAAAGGTACTTTTGCCTACCAGACAATTAAGCATTTGCAAAGTTTCAGATTCTCAGACTTCACGTCAAAACTAATTGTAAGCATGTTTGAACCTAAATTTGCGGCATTTCGAACCAAGACTGAGGCGATTGTAAAAAAGGTTTTAGCTTAAGAGGCTCAATCCCAATTAGAAATTGACCTTCGAAAAGCAAATTTCGTCAGCATCACAATAGATTCGTTGAATCATAGAGAAATTAAAGTTGTGCCCTTAATGGTAAGATATTTTTATGGATAAAATGGTGTCCAAGTAAAATTACTTCAGCTACGTGACTTACCTGGTGAAACATCAGAGCAGTTAAGAGATTACGTGGTGTATGTTTTGAATTACCATAATCTACAACAAAAATGCGTCGGAATGACTGCTAATAATACAAATACAAATTTTGGTGGAATGAGAAGAAAAGAAGTGAACAATCTATCCAGCAAATTAAATGCTTCTCGTGGTAAACCCGTGATTGGAATTGGTTGTGTGGCACACATTTTTAATAACTGTTTACAAAATGCAACAGACGTCTTACCCATAGACATCGAGGTTAATGCGGTCAAGATTTTTAAGTATTTCTATATTTTTACAGTCAGAGTGGAGAAACTAAAGCACTTTTGCGATTTTGTTGATATCGAGTACAAAAAAAATGTTGTCGTTTTCAAAAACAAGATTTTTGAGCCTAATGACAACCATTGAACGAATTATACAAATGTTTGAACCCTTGAAAGCATATTTTTTATCGATTGATAATTGTCCAACAGTTCTAAAACAGTTTTTTCAAAACCCAATCAGTGAAGTATGGATGTGGTTTGTGCATAACATTGCGTGTCTCTTCCACAAAGTGATTTTAGATGTAAAAGGTGACAAAATATGCGCAACAGAAGCCGCTTTGGAGTATTTCGAACTCACAAATAAGCTTCAAAATCGCTTAAATGAGTTAAGTGTTAAGAACTAAAGCTATTCGGATGGGTTAACTTGAAAACACAAGTTTCTTGGGCTGAAATTGTATCGTCGTGTGAGGCTTTTAAAGACTACATAGGTCCGATATTGAATCAGGACGAACTGTTTGATGAAGTTAGTCTAATACGAACCTACGTTACAGAAGATAAAATCGCAGACTGGAATTCGAAAAATCGAATTTCTACCGAAGATCGATGGCTCGAAATCTTCCAAAAGAGTTTTTTTTTTGTCTGCCTGTGACCAGTGCGTCGACTGAGCGATTGTTCTCAAATATCAATAACTATTGGAGTCCCAACAAATCGCAGTTGAAAATATCTACTCTGGAAGCCATCATGCAAGTCTACACAAACTTCAAAGTTTCCTGCAATGAAATGTTTCAGTTCTTAAAGAGTAAACCACAACTTCTGAAGGAAATTTATAATTCCAAAAAGAACGACTGGTACCAAAAAGATGATCAAGGTGTTCAGGAAGGAACGTAGAAAGAAAATTAACTATTAAAATTTATCATACATTTTTTATGTACGTATGTTTGATTAAAAAAATCTTTCTTATCATTGTTTCATTAAATATTCGTAAAATTTTGACCAGAAAAATTTCCTAGGGCACTAGATGCAGTGTACATATTTTCTTAAAAATTATAAATGTACTTTTTTTTGTTGAAAAATTATGGTCACCGTAATTATACTCCACAGAGGATCCCATTTTACTGAACCGAAAGCTTTTATTTTATTTAACGCTTTTATATTTAAAGCTTTTAACTTATTTTAAAGTAAAATTATGTCAGTAAAAATAGCAAATTGTATTAACCTGCCACAAACAAATATCTACAGTGCAATTTATGTGAGAATAAAAACAAAATATGACTAAAAATATAAAAATGTTTTTTTTTCTATCTAATATTGATTTTTAAGTTTTGTATATAGTGACGCTCTAGATCAAAGCATGAGTGGTAAAACATCTTTTTGTCTTTCCTGGAGGTGATGTTCAATTAGTCGGTCCGACGAACATATTAAAGAGATGAGTGCTTTCACTCTGAGTTTGTGTACTCCTATATCTCCTTTAATAAAGTTTTTATTGGTGTTTATCATTAACGCAATTTGTAAAAAATGATTAACTTGGAAATTATGAGAGACTATTATTCTCCCTCATATTTTCCTTTTTTTTTGTATTGGTTAGAAATTTTTACTCTATTAAAGTTTTACCATTTTATTCTTGCTATTAAGATTATTCTATCTAAGTTAGTTTCTAATTGTTAGAAAAACCTAACAACTAGAATATCAAAAAAACTATTATTTCTTTATTTTCCATGTTTGTGTTTATGATAATTTTTTTTCTAATGATAAATTCATAGTTTTGAACACTAAAAATAAATATAAAAGTAAAATATTATGTGCTTATTGAACCCTACAGCAGGCGCGCCGAACCGTTTCATTACCGGGCGCGCTGTGTATTTTGTACACAAAACACATTTTAGTTGATTTTACCAAATTTAGTGCGTTTTAACAAAATGACAACCACGATTTACAAAAATAGTTTATTGTTTCATAAAATAATAAACATAAAACATGCACCTACGGGTTACTTCACTCGATTTCTTCTGATTGCTGTCGTTCATTGTTCTTACATTTTACGCAGGTAATTGTGGTTTCTGAATGCATTTTACATACAAATATTCTACATAGCCCACATCTAACTGTTGTGCTGGAATTTTTTGAGCCTGGACATATTGCACAACGTCCACGTTTTCTAGAGCTTTGCACTTTAGTTCTAGTAGGTTCTTCACATGGTTTATATTTCATTAGAAAACCTTGAATATCCTGAGAAAGATATCGCATTGTCGCTCTTTCTGAAAGAAGTACTTTCATTAAACTCAAGCTTAAATTCTTTAGAAAAATTCGGCGACATATTTTGGGATTTGTTTTATTGGCACAAAACAACACCTGCGCGTTGATACCCGCCATATCCATTAGAGAGAAAAATATAATTAGTGGCCATCTTCTGGTTATTCTTTTTACAGAATAACCAGAAGTGCAGAATAATAAGTGCAGATTTCGGCACTTCGATTTGCTTTTTTACACTAACGCCGGTGGTCTCTATTGCAGCGATTACGGATTTAGGGTATCCGGTGGGTTCTTCTTGTATTGCTTCCGCTGTTCGTTTTATATTGGGCGAGGTTAATTGTTTTCCAAGCTCCTCCAGAAATAGTTTTCTGCGATGTTTTATATTTACTTGGCTGTTCCATTCAGGATTTTTCGTATTCCAGAGAATGAAAGCATTGTAGCACGCAATATCCAAAAAGTTGAAAAATATACGTAAGGGCCATCTTCTTGTTACTCTTTTACATGTGTGCTCTCTGATCAATTTCTCTAAAATATCGACTCCACTTTTGGTTTTGTTGTAATCCAAAATAATCTTTGGTTTAAATTTTTGGTTTTCATCAGAAATTTCATGTTCATTGTGTAAGGTCGATAATAATACAACAAACTTATTAGGCTTGGTTACATATGAAACTAAGGTAATGTTTTTAGTGAACAAAAATTTTGAAGAATACAGTGAGCGATCTGTCATTTCAAGCAATGATTTGGGTAAACTCTTCCTATTTTTTCTGATAGTATCCAAAAGAGTTACATTTTTGGTTAACAGTTCTTCAGATAAAGCAATATCGGTAAAAAAGTTATCAGTTGTAATATTTCGATCAGACCTATACCAATGTTCTGCAAGTGTTTTGACAACTCTTGGGCCTTGGTTACGTTCAGATTGATCACCAATCTTTCCAGTATATATCTCAAAATTACAGCAATAAAAATTTTCAGCGTCACATAGGGTCCAAGCCTTTATACCGTATTTCTTTGGTTTACTTGGTATATAAATCAGAAATGGAGAACGTCCCCTAAAATCTATAAGCTGCTCGTCAATAGTACCAAAAGCAGATGGTTCATATGATTCCCTACAATTTTGGGCAAATAGATCAGCGATTTCTCGAATAGGAGCTAATTTATCTCGTTCTCTTCTCTCTGCTCTCGTTTCCAAATTATCAAAGCGAATATACTTCAAAATACTTATAAATCTCAAAAGACTGATATGTTTTTTGTACACACTTATGATAAGTCAAAAAAAGGTAAAAAAGTATTTTTGAAGTGTGTATATTGTTTAAAATAATTCCTAGCTGAGCGCTGAGCTATGGTCAATTTATAAATACCACTACAATGGAGAGATCTCATTTCTTTATATGTAGATGAAATATTGATTTTTTGGTTGTTGAAATTCTTAAAAAACATAAAAAACTCGACACTGGACTTCACAGACACATTAAAAAATTGAAAAATTTTTTGTCATGGTACGGGTCCATGTCGAGTTTTTTATATGTTTTTTTAAGAATTTCAACAACCAAAAAATCAATATTTCATCTACATATAAGGAAATGAGATCTCTCCATTGTAGTGGTATTTATAAATTGACCATAGCTCCGATGATGGCTTTGTAAAGCCGAAAGCGCTCAGCTAGGAATTATTTTAAAAAATATACACACTTCAAAAATACTTTTTTACCTTTTTTTTGACTTATAAATCTATCCCGGCTTAGAGATGCTTTATATATAGGAAGCGTAAATGCATTATTTGCATTGGACCATAAATTATGCACCTTTTCATGGGACTCTCTGAACCTTCCACATAATATAAGTATACCAAAAAAAGCACGCAGTTCGACTAGATCAACTTTAATCCAATCCTTCATTTTTTTCTCGTTCTTACTGTTATACGCAGCTACGAACTCAATAGCTCTCTTATTGATATACTCAAGAATCATTGACATTATACTATCAGAAAAAAATAAATTGAAGGCATCCATGCATGTCTCAATATTTTGACTTTTCTTAGTTAGACCTACGTTTTTCTGTAATAAATTACATGCCAATGTCTTACCCTTTTTTGGAGCTAAATAATGCCATGTTCGTCCTTCGCACAAAACATCAGATACGCTAGATCTTTTACTATCTATATTTTCAGAAGTTGTCGCTAAAACTTCCTCATTCTCGAGTTTAGTAATTGATAAATTACCTTCATATGCTTCTGGCTCACAACCGTCATTATCACTCGCTTCACTATTGCTTTCATCCAGCTCTGCAACATCATCTTCTTCACTATCTGATAGGAGTAAGGCATACAACTCAGCTTCACTCAAAGGTTTATTCTTTTTCCACATTTTGATATAATACTGCACACTTCAAGATCGATGCTTGAATTAAATTGATCAACAAACGTGAAATACCGCTTTACACCAAAGTTAGACCTCTCGTCTCGGACGTTCCCATAGAATATGCCTATTAGACACTACATTACTTCCAAGGTTAACTTCTATCTACTAATATTTCTACAAACATAACCATTTTGCCTTGAATACGTTCACTGGAAAACAGAGACGGCTACGTTTTACGTGTACCTACAAACACTACATTACTCCCAAGGTTAACTTCTATCTACTAATATTTCTACAAACATATTCATTTTGCCTTGAATACGTTTACTGGAAAACAGAGACGGCTGCGTTTTACGTGTACATACAAACATATTGAAAAATTCTTCAAAATCCGAAGACCGGGTCAGGACTGACCCGACATCATACATTTTACGTAAAGGAAAAACTGCAAGTGAATTTCGGGTCACGCTTGACCCAGTCTTCGTACTCCGAAGGCTAATTAACTACATATGGTGGGCAAAACTTGTTTTGTTGCGCTACCTATATTTCATATGTGAAAAACCATACGAGAAAAATTAGTTTTGATCAAACTTTTATTTATTAACATCTGGAGTTCAAAATAAGTTTTCAAATGACACTAAAATCTCAACATGTGATCTATTGTGACAAATCCTTCTATTAAACGCC
Organism: Diabrotica balteata; assembly: GCA_918026665.1. Taxonomy (NCBI): domain Eukaryota; kingdom Metazoa; phylum Arthropoda; class Insecta; order Coleoptera; family Chrysomelidae; genus Diabrotica; species Diabrotica balteata. Next base: position 9,607,562 of record OU898285.1, read on the forward strand.
ATCTCGTCATATAGAAAACTAATAAACAATACGAAAAATCCACGGCACGAGAAAAAATGGAGATTTAAAATAATCACAAAAATATTACATTTAACAATCATCGTTAACGATCAAATAATCTGTTGATTGAATTCTGACGCAGGAATCTAGGGTTGATAATATTCGCCGGAATAAATTTGTCCAGTCATATGTTAACACTTCCGTCCCTGGTATGTCCCCTAGAACGACTACTACCGCTTACGGATGATATGTTATCAACTGATATTAGATAAATTTACATATTTCAAGCCAACTTCTCGCAGTTTTTAAAACTTTTTTGCACCATTTCAAATCAAACTTTTCGGTTTATAAGTTTTTTTAAAGAAAATGAAGTTAAGATAGGGTGAAAAGTATATAAAGTTATGTTTATACCAGAAATAAACTCAGAAAGCTAATTTTAGTTTTTTTCTCGTTAATTTTCGTACTTGTAAGGTTTATTTGACAATCGAATAGACAAAAATATGTTTTTTATGTTTTTTCTTTCCATTAGCTCACATTGAGATATTGTAGTTATAATTATTAGATATTACCAAACAAAATCCACCATTGATCTTTATACGCTTCTATTTGTAAAATTTAACAATTGTCTACCCATGTTTGGATAAATTTTTGCGGTCAGTTAAATAAAAATGAAAAAGTTTTCGTTAAGATCCGCATTGAGACTTTAAATCTCGGCGTTTCGGCACTCTTTTGGAGTCATTATCAAGTCAAGACTGTTTGAAAATCATGCCAGAAGTGGTGTGTCCTTCTCCATTTTAAACTCTTTTTTGAGGTATGCCAATCTGCGCCGTCCTGTTGGAGGACAAAATCTTCCGCTGATGTTAAACGATGTTCCATAGTCGGTAAAAGAGATTCTTCTAAAATATTCAAATATTTGATCGTAGGGTAGGGTGGGGCACATTTGGACATGGGGTACATTTGGACAACTCAATTTTACCGCTTTAAAAGCACCGTGAAGTTAGTTGCGTCTCAGAGCGTACGTATTTTGGTGTGCCGTTACTACGTCAGTGTAGAAATTCAAGTAAAACGTGATAATAATTGGTGAAAAATTTACTGAAGGACTAATGTAAGTATTCACGCTGTGTGTTTATAAGAGTGTAAATATTTTTCTCTTGTAAATAGTACAGTTTGTTTATCCTTGACTAGAAGAGTGTAGTGTATTGGTAACCATAACCTTGAAAGTTAATGTTTCTTGACAATCCGTTAGACTTTGATGTAGAAATACAACGACTGTGGGGCACAGTTAGACAACTCAGGTGGGTCAGATTTGGACTTGGCTTCGTGATGGCTACGGCTTCGAAAACTGTATCTGCCAGCTCGGCAACTGTGTCTAAATCAGCGTTTAATTGGGTAGCTAAAATAGCCTGTGTAGAGGGTGGCAGTCTACCTAACCACAGAGATCTTTTAATATTATTTGATGCAGTTGTACCTGCTAAAGACTGTAAATGTCGTAAAAATCGAGAAGGTCTTTGATCGTCCAGTTCTTCATGCTCGAGTAGTCTTTTAATTTTTTGTTCTTGTGACGCACTGAGTCTCTTAATTAATTCTGCTTTTAACTTTACATACCTGTCTCTAGCTGGCAGTGATACAATGATATCTTTCACTTCGGGTATGTATGCCGTTTCTAGATGAGCAACTATATAATTGGATTTTGTTGCGTCACTTGTAATGTTTGCTAATGCAAATTGGTTTTCTACTTGCAGGAACCATATTTCGGGATCGCTGGCCCAGAATGGTGGGATTTTCACTGCTATGCGACCCACTCCTATTATCAGCACTATTATTGGCACTATCTGGCATTTTCACTGATTCAGATTCACTATTTTAATCGGCAAAAGTATATTGTCAACACTATTCTTTTTAAACGTTCAAAGGGTTACCAATGTTCACTGTTCAATGTCCAATTGTTCAATGTTCAATGTTCGCGGAGTCACCAATGTTCCAAGGTTGTGTGGAGGCGTGTGTGGTAAACTCATTTACTACGGAAACAAAATAAAAATAATAATAATATTGAATAAAACGTAGAAAAAACTGTAAATAATATTTATTTTCGTAAAACATAATTAATTCTCGAAGGGAAGGTATTTTTGTATGTATCGTGGACCGATGCAAATTGTGTCTCGTTGATTACTAAACTAAAACTAAAGACACCCTTTTTTTTAAAAGCCAGACGATAAACTCCAATCTTATCGGCTGGTCTCTTGTGATGCCATTGCTTACCATATCCTAATATTTCCTATTCCATAAATGAAAAATGCAATCTATCCAAATGTATAATTAATGTGTCCAATATACTTAGTATACTGAACACTTAGTATACAGTATACAGAAGGGACAGACTTGTCGAATTCTGCCAAAGCAAGAAGATGGTAATAATGAATACAAACTTTAAATTACCTAAAAGAAGACTTTATACTTGGAAATCACCTGCGGATTCAGAAGATAACATTGTTCGAAACCAGATAGATTACATTTTAATAAAATCTAGATATAAAAATGCTATAAAGTCTCTGAGAACATACCCCGGAGCTGACATAAATTCAGACCATAATCCATTAGTAGGCGCAATGCAGATAAAATTGAAGAAGATCCAAAAACAAACAAATATACCACGGTTTGATGTCTCAAAGATAAAAGAAGAACCTATACGTCAGAGCTTAAAACAAGAAATAAATGATAACTTAAAGAAAATCAAACAGTACGTGATAAAAACAACAGATGTTAATGACAAATGGAACATGGTACAGGAAACTTTAATAAAGGCAGGAGAAAAGCTATTGCAGACAAAAATAAAAAAAAACAGAGATGGATGACTTCAGAAATCTTAGATCTAATGGAGAAAAGAAGGAAACATAAAGGCAGGAGTAAGACAAAATACAAGGAACTACAGATATTGATAGGAAAGAAAATAAAAGAGGTCAAATCCTCCTGGCTTGCTAATCAATGCAGTGAAATAGAGGCATGTGCTAAACAGTATGATTGCTTTAACATAGGAAATAAAGGAAATGACAAATACACTGAGAAAAAAGAAAGATGCCCTTCTGAAAGACTCAAATGGAAAAATCATTATAGAAATTAAAGACAAATTAAAAAAACATGAAAGACATACATACCAGATCTGTTTGAGGATAATCGACAAGAACCGGAAGAAATCGACAGTGAAACCGGGCCAGAGATCATAATAGAGGAAATCGAACAAGCAATACGAAACGCAAAAAACGGAAAAACTGTAGGTCCAGACGAAATACCTGCGGAACTACTGAAATGTCTAAACGATGAAACTGAAACTGAAACTACCTGTACTTCAGGACCTATTTAATGAAGTATATAAAACTGGAAAAATCCCACAGGAATAGTTGGTGTCCACCTTTGTAGCAATACCACAAACAGTATATGTTAAAGATTGCTCAGACTATAGGACAATATCACTAATAAGCCATACCCTCAAAATATTTCTAAAGGTGATTCATGGAAGATTATATAGAAAACTAGAAGAGAATATGGATGATACTCAGTTTGGGTTCCGCAAGGGACTAGGAACGACAGAGGCATTGTTTACTTTTAATGTCCTCTCTCAAAGATGCTTAGATATTAACTTAAATATTTATCCCTGTTTCATCGATTTCGAGAAGGCATTCGACAGGGTCTGACATGAAAAACTAATAGAAGTACTGAGAAACAAAGATATAGACAGACGAGACTTACGAATCATTATCAATCTGTATTGGAATCAAAAGACCAATATAAGGATAGAAGAACAAAAGTCCTAAAATATATATATAGATATATATATATATATATATATATATATATATATATATATATATATATATATATATATATATATGTATATATATATATATATATATATATGTATATATATATATATATATATATATATATATATATATATATATATATATAGAGAGAGAGAGAGAGAGAGAGAGAGAGAGACAGAGAGAGGAGTAAGACAGGGCTGTGTTCTGTCACCATTACTGTTTAACGTGTACAGTGAAGCCATATTCCAGAAAGCGATAGCGGATCTGGGTGATGGAATCTCTGTAAACGGAAGAATAGTAAATAACATAAGATTCGCTGATAACACCGATATAATGGCAGACACCCTGGAATCGCTAGAAGAATTGGTAAATAGAATTAACGATTGCATTAAATACGGACTAAAAATAAATAAGAGAGAAACTAAATTTATGATTGTCTCAAAAACGCAACATGGGAATGAAATATTAATGATAGAGCAAATCCAAATAGAAAAAGTAAAAATATACAAATATCTGGGAACCTGTGTTAATGGCAAAAATGACCAAATGAAAATAAAATTCACACTCAAATATCTTTAATAAAAATGTCTCATATAATGATTATCAAAATTTTGTTCTACGTACGTGAACCTTCAAAATTTAATGGTAGATACAATATAAATTAGAATTTCAAATCAAAATTGTTGTTCTAAAACAATTGTTAAAAATATATGTAGTTAATAAAGAAAAAACTGACGAATAGTAAACCTATCTCTCTGATGATGAGTTGTCCAAATCCTTGTTCCTTGTAGCCTACACTATCTAGTCTTAGCAGTCCCTTAGGTAATCAGCAATCTTACAACAAATTGTTGCGAGTTTATCGTCTTTAATTATCTCCTTCAAATGCACGTATCGTTCAAATTATGCTAGCCTCTTCTCCTCTCGATAAACTGAATCTCTCGTTCTCGCCTGAACAGTAACTCTTAGAATATAAGTAGAAAAATATAACTTACAATATTTTACTGGATCAGCTTCTGTCAGATACACTTACTCCACGAAAACTCACAAACATTCACTTCCACTGCTTGCTCCCTCTGAGGAACCACCAGAGAACAACGACTGTTCGCCTTGCACCCTTGGAAAAAAACTGATTATCTTTTTTTTCTCAAAAATCTAGCTAAACTCTCCTTCTTACACACCTATCTCACCTTTTTCAATCTCCTTAACCGATTTTTCAATCTCCAAAAAAACAACGATTTTACCTACAATTATAAATTTCCTAATGACTATTAACATGCTAATCGGTTTCTACAAATTCTTAAGAACTAACGGAGAAATAGATTTCCTAAATATTTATTCTATTGTCTGATTCACTGTACAAGTCCATTTGGAAAATCCGCTCGCATTCTTCATGTTTTCACTTAAGCTCGCTTACGTTACTTTATAAAGAAAATAATTTATGCATATCTTTAAAATTTTGTTTACTACATGTAATCCAGGATAATGTACTTTCATTTCTTTGAAAAAGCTTTTATAGTTTATTATTCGAATTATTTGAGTTATTATACTCGTATTTTGTACTTTGAAATATATCAATTTTATATAGCATAACAATATATATATATTATATATATATATATATATATATATATATATATATATATATATATATATATATATTGCAAATATTATGATATTATAGTAATGGTAGCCCTTTATACGCCTTTTACGTTTTTGACAACAACGGTTGGAAAGTTGTAATGGCTTTTTTATGGAAATTGCATTTCCCTCAGATCTAAGGACTTACAAACCGAAATATATTTCGAGTAAACCTCTAACATTTAAGAAAATAGTTTCTCGAAATACTACGGAAAAACAAATCAGCGACAGTCTTCGAAATACGGATACGTTATTAACTGAAATGAGAAAAGGAAAAATACATAAGGAATAATCATTTGAGTGCACCAAATACTCATTTCTAGCTGTACAAACTTTGAAGCTGTAAGATTTTGTTTGGTCGTGATCGTGTTGTAAAGTTCTAAGAGAAATTTATTGTGCAATAGGTATAGCGCGTTTAGTTTTATGAGTGCAAATATAATAACTTCAGCTATTTAGTGTCCTAGTTTCTAAAAGATTTGAGGTAAGAATAAAAGAAAATTAACAAAAACTAACCAAAACAAATAGAGTTACAGATGTAATTATTTTTAAATCAAATAATTTGTTTATTTATTTACTGATAACAAACGGAACGAACCCACTGTCAAAATTATACAAGAATGCAGTATTAAATAAATGTACAATATATAAAATTACAAATAAAAATAAAATATACATAAATATAATGAATAAGTAAGTACACACTTATTAATATAAAGTATACAGATTGAACAGGGATGAAAAATGCGAGAAATTGTATCAAGAATACAACGAAAGCCAAGATCGAGAAATTGCGAACGAATTACTGCACAGTTTGGATGCAGCCAGACGACAAAAATGGATGGAAACTGTGGAAAAATTAGACTCTAGTAAATCAAGCAGAAAAGCATGGTATTTACTTAGAAAACTTGGTAGTAGTAGCCTCCCAACTAGAGAAAAAGTACCAATAGCTCCAAACAGAGTGGCCTCCACATTGTAGCATCCTCAAGAGAACCTAGAGATCGTGATCACACCACCAAAGTCAAACAAGAACTTAAAGTACTAAAGTCTGCATGCCCGCCTACTTCTGAATATTCTAACGAGTTTACTCCAGAAGAAATTATTTCAGCCATATCAGAAATTAAGTCTGGAAAGGCACCCGGCTCCGATAAAATTCATCCAGAATTTTTACTCCACTGTGGCAAATATGCTAGGAAATGGCTGGCTGATTTCTATACAGATATGTTAAAATCAGGAGAAATCCCCCATTCATTAAAAAAGGCCTCCATTATAGCCATATTAAAACCAGGAAAGGCAAATAATCAGCCTCAAAACTACCGTCCGATTGCTTTGCTGAGCTGTGTTTATAAACTGTTGGAACGCTTAATCTACAACAGAATTAGTAGAAAAGTATTTGAATTGATACCTATTGAGCAAGCAGGATTCAAACCTAACCGCAGCTGCACAGATCAGATCCTATCCTTAACAACACATATTGAAGCTGGTTTTCAAAGAAAACAAAAAACATCCGTTGCTTTCATTGACCTATCAGCTGCATACGATACTGTCTGGAGACAAGGACTAATCTGCAAGCTAATCCGTGCCGTCCCGTGTCAAAAGGTAACTAAACTCATTGATAACATGCTCACCGACAGACCTTTTCAAGTCACAATAGACAATTCTAAAAGTTCCCAAATGAAGCTCAGCAATGGACTGCCACAGGGATCTGTTTTGGCACCCTTACTGTTCAATTTATATATCGCGGACCTACCTAGGACAACTTCGCAGAAATTTGGCTACGCTGACGATTGGGCAATTGCAGCAAGAGATAATAACATGAATATCACAGAAACAATATTAGCGGATGACCTTGAAATTATGGGAGAATACTTTCGCAAATGGAGGCTACGGCCTAATGCAACGAAAACCGAAGTGTGCTGTTTCCATCTGAATAATGCCCAAGCCAACAAAAAACTCTCCATCCACTTCGAAAACAGACTGCTCACTCATAACTCAACACCAAAATATCTTGGAGTGACTCTGGACAGAACATTGAGTTTTAAAGAACATCTTCAAAGAACGACAGCAAAGTTGAAAACTAGAAATAATATAGTCCAAAAGCTATGTGGCACTACATGGGGGTCTTCAGCCTCCGTACTCAGATCATCCGCTCTCGGACTTGTATACTCGGTGGCTGAATATGCTTCCCCGGTATGGCTCAATAGCAAACACACAAAGATTATTGACACTCAATTAAACCAGACAATGCGAATGATCTCAGGTACAATTAGACCCACACCGAACTATTGGCTTCCCATTCTAAGTCACATTCCACCGCCGAAACTGCGAAGAAGTCATTTTCTTCTCAGAGAATATCGAAAAATTGAGGCTAACCATCAACTACCTATACACCAAGATAAGCTTGATATCGAAATAAACAGACTGCGCTCCAGATATCCTCCATTGCTAAGAGCCAACTCCTTACATCAGGAACATTTCAACCTGACCAAAGCTTGGAGAACACAATGGGAGAGCGACTCACCACAGGAAGCACATCAAATGGCCTGTATCGATCAGAAACCACCAGGCTTTGAACTGACCCGCAATACATGGACAACGCTAAACAGAATAAGAACAAGCAGCGGTAGATGTGCTGACAGCTTATATAGATGGGGAAAAGCCCTTACTCCTGAGTGTGACTGTGGTGCGCAACGACAGACCGTCCGTCACATTGTTGAAGAATGTCCCCGAAGGCGATTCAGTGGAGTTTTCGATGAGTTCCTGAATGCGACCGAAAATGTTTTACATTATATTAATAATACATTAGATGTTCATTTGTAATACTTCATGTAACGTTTTATATTGATTTTTTTAATTGTGTGTTCTTATTGTATGCCATACGATAAATAAATAAATAAACAGATTGAACGAATTTAAAACGGATCATAAAATTCATTATATATCGCTACCCCAGTTCAAAACAGAAACAACTCAAAATTTTGTTGAAATGAGTTATTTCCGTAAAATTTATGCTAGGATGATAATCTACCTATTTCAAAAGAGAAATAAATCATACATTCATATGCATTCCTTAAAAAGTGTCTATTTCCTTTTTGATTTTATAATCTTTTTTAACAATGTCGGTTCAAAACAGAAATAACGTAGTTGTTTCTGTTTTGAACTGAATGTCACGCGCTGTCTGACATCTGTTAGGAAATAAGTTAAATTATTTCAGTTTTGAACCAGCCTGTGTCACGTTTCTTTTAGGTTATGTCAGTTTGAAAGTAATTGTTAACCTTTATGTTTTTAATTATTTAGAACAATATTAGTTCCGTTATTTTGTGTATTTTCGTAAGTTTTATAAGTATTACAATGTTGCCTATAGGCAGAGGTAAAAGAATGGCATTATTGGCAGTTGGCGAACTAAATAGTAGTGATGAAAATGAACCATTAAACCAAATAGTGGATGAAGTAACTTTTCAGAAAGAGGTAAGCCGGTTAGCTGTAGTAAACTAGTAGCATTCTGTTTTGATAATAGGTACATAAAAAGTTTTTCAAATTGTTTTAGGGTACTACTAAAAACCTTAATACGGATAATATAGTAGTAGAAATTAACGTTGATGGTAATGTTGGATATAATGACCAAAGTAATAATAGCAGTGGCTATCCATCCGTTCTCCTTGCAATACCTGAATTTCCATCGAGAGAAATATTTGTACACGACCAAGTAAGGAATTTGTTCTAAAAAGCGTTAAAAAACATATTCATTATTACATTAACTTTTTTTAGGTACAAAATTGCAATATTATTAAAGAGATAAATGGTAGTGTTACTGTGGAATTAGATAGTAATGAAAATGCGCTTGATTTGTTGATAAACACTCAGGAACCAGCTGCAATTTTTGAAGAAAATATTAATGAAGACTCTGCTGACAAAAGCCAAGAGAAAACCTATTTAAACTTATCAACTTTCTACCCGGTAAGCAAAAAAAAATTAATTGAATATTTTAGTATAATTTAGCTTTTTTATTATTATTTTAGAGAGAAAATGACGATGAGGAAATAAATTCTAGTGTTGGTGATGAAAGCAAAGATAAAGATTATATTGTACCCGACACTTATGGAGCAAATACCAGTTCTAGTGACAATGAAGCTGAGAACTATCACGAAAAAGTTGCTGAAACAGAAGAAATGGTTGAAGAAACTGAACTGAGTGAGAAAATTCTCACAAAAAAAAGATCTAGAAATCCAGACAATTGGGAGAAGAATGTGTTAAAGAAAAAAAGAAATCTAGGAAAAAGTTTCACAACAAAAAAAGGTAAAATAATTGCAGCAAGAAGTGTTCAATCAGCTTGTGGGCCCAAATGCAGATTCAAATGCAGCGAAAAAATTAATAACGAAATACGTCAAGAAATACACAACAGTTTTTGGAAAATGGGCAATATTAATGACCAAAGAGAGTTTATTTTAAGGCACATGTCTGAGTTAAAAACAAAATACCAAAAAAAGCTGCCTGAACGAAAAAGGTCATACAATTTCGTTTATACATTTTCTATCAATGGAAATAAAATCGTAGTTTGTAAGACATTTTTTATGGGTACACTAAACGTTAGTTCAAAAATGATTTTTACCGTTACGAAAAAAAAATCTCAGGATGGATTTCTGGAAAAGGATAAACGTGGCAAACATGGACACATGGGAAGGGCTATTAATCCACAGATAAAAGCCGACATACGTGAACACATAAACTCATTTCCCTTAATAGAATCACATTTCTGTCGTTCAAGAACTGCCAAAAAATATATCGATGGAAGTCTTAACCTGTCCACTATGTACAGATTATATAAAGAACAATGTGAAATACTACAAAAACCTTATGGAAAGTATAACATGTACTCCACAATTTTTTCTACAGAATTCAATATAAGTTTTTTTCAACCAAAAAAGGACCAATGTGCCCTATGTCATAGCTTTAATACCGCTACGGGAGAAGAGAAAGAAAATTTAAAAATGAACTACGAAAATCATCAATTAGAAAAAGAGGCAAGTAGAAAAGAAAAAGCTGAAGATGTGTCAAAAGCTGTTTCCTCGACTGATCAAATAGTTGCGGTTTATGACTTACAGTCTGTATTAAGTGTACCTTGTGGAGAGGTTTCACATTTTTTTTATAAAAGTCGTTTATCTTGTTATAACCTCACCGTGTATGACATTGGACAAAAAAAGGGTTTCTGCTATTTTTGGAACCAGACCATTGCTCAACGAGGTGCAAATGAAATAGGAAGTTGTGTATATTATTTTCTAAAAGAGCAAAATGAGAACCAGGTAAAAGATATTACTTTTTACAGTGATAATTGCAGTGGGCAAAATAAAAATAAATTTATTATTGCAATGTACATGTACTGTGTGCAGTCTATGACAAAAATTGAATCCATTACACACAAATTTTTAATAGCTGGGCATACCCAAAACGAAGGGGACAATATGCATTCCTTAATAGAAAGGGAGAAAAAAAGAAAGCTTAAGGCCAGCCCGATTTATGTGCCTGCTCAATGGAGTACTATAATAGAATTAGCCAAAAAGACCGGCCATCCTTATAAAATTAAAGACATGACGACTGAGGAATTTCTGGACCTAAAAAAACTGACATCCTCTTTGGGAAACAATTATAATATAAACGAACAACTAGAAAAAGTTCTGTGGACTGACATTAAAATTGTTATGGTCAAAAAAAATAACCCTTATATTCTTTTTTACAAGACATCTTATTCTGATGCTGAATACAAATCAATCAATATAAAATTTAAGTCTCCAAGAAATAAATCAGTACCTAGTTTATCTCAACTTTATACCGGACCTATTCTTATTCCATCTAACCTTAAGAAAGGATTACTAGAACTTTGTGAGCTCAAAGCTATTCCTAAGGTACACTGGGATTTCTACAGAAATTTGTTGGAGCAGGAAAATACAAAAAAACACAAAAAAAATATTCCACCAAATAATGATAGTGATTGTGACGAGTGTGAAAAAGTGAAAGATATCTAGTATTTAATTTTAATTATGTTTAAAATTGGAATAAAATGTTTAAGTTATACTATTTTTTATTTCCTAGTTTAGAAACAACATCAATTTTTTTCCATTTTTTATTTCAAAACAGAACTAACATGAAATTTAAAAGATTTGTTTTTTTTTCTTTTAATTAGGTAGAAAGGAAATAAAAAACACACTTATGATGTAACCATCTACTAAAACCACATTAGAATTGCAAAAAATACTAGTCTTCAAATAATTGGTTATCTCAATAAAACGTGGTCGTAGCTGAGCGATTTTAGTTATTAGCCATTTTCTCAAAAGTAGTTATTTTAAATTGTTTCCGTTTTGAACTTGGGTAACGATATGTCTGTTTGAACTGCATTTAAAATAGTGGACCAATATAAAACTTGGACAAAAATAAATCCATACCTGGGTATAGACATTGTATAAAATATCGTTCAACTATCTGTCTCGCACAAATTTGTTTGCGTAAAGGAAGCGATAATAGTTCAGGAAATGAAGCTCGAAAAAAGTTAAAACTTCGCAATTTCTTCGTCCTGCATGGATTGAGTTGAAATTTTAACAGAAGGTAGGTGATAGCCCGAGGATCAAAATCTATATCGAACCGCAGTGCGCTGAAGGGTTTTTGGGGTGAAAACTACCCCTAGTTGTCAAAAATGATAAAATAACATATTAAACCTGAATATGGGTAAGATTTGGTTTGAATTAATTAAATAATGATTACTTTATACTTTTGAATAGAGTTCCATCATATTTCAACCCTTGTTAGAGATTAATGTAAAAAAATTACTAATTTTAAAAAAATGATTTCGCCTTGGATCGATTTGGATAAAAATTTGGATTTAAGCTCAATTCACCCACTGCTTTATAGTTTATGTCATGTCGACGAACCCTGATTGTCCTTGGGGGTAAAAACTACCCCTAATTGTCAAACATTATAAAATAACATATTAAACCTGAATATGGGTAAAATTTGGCTTGAATTAATTAAATAATGATAGTTTCGTGCTTTTGAATAAAGTTACATCATATTTCAACCCTTAAAAAGCGACCCTTGTTAGAGATTAATGTAAAAAAAAGTAGTAATGCGAAGAAAATGATTTCGCCTTGGAACGATTTGCATAAAAATTTGGAATTAAGCACAACTCACCCTCTGCTTTATAGTTTATGTCATGTCGATGAACCCTGATTGTTCTTAGGGGTGAAAACTACCCCTAATTTTCAAAAATTGTAAAATAACATTACATATCTTAGGATGAGTGAAATTTGGTTTGGATTAGTTAAATAGTGATTTATTTATACTTTAAAATACAATTTCATACATTTTCAACCTTTAAAAATCAATTGTTATGAGTGCTATAGGTGAATTTATCAAATCATTCAAATATTTCTCTATATGTTAATGTTTGTTTCATTACGTTATCAGATTTTTCTCTAAATGAACATAAAAAATATAAAAAATGTGTAGCTCTTCTAAATTAATATCATCAATATTGAATTTGAGATACTTAAATACACAACCTTTTTTATTTAGGACAAGAATTAAACAAGGAAAAATAAGTGACCTACATTTTTAGCAGGGTGTAACTTTTTTTCTACTGTTCTTTTTTAAAGATCAAGAGATTTTTTGTGGTCTAACCGACGAAATGAGAAAAATTCTTGTAAGAAATTAGCATTCTTGCTTAATTTATTTTCTGGATTTCCTCTGATAGCTACACATCTTCGTCTTTTTTCGGAACAGAAAATCCGCAGTAATTCTAAATTGCATTTTAATTTGACTAAACGGAAAAAGTGATAAGGTTGTTATTCGCTTTAGGCAAGACAGGATTAAATAGTTGCAGAATTATTTTACGTCCTGTTTTAAACGAAAAATTTCACGATGTAGTGAAAAATTAATTCTAAAAAGTATTTAAAACTAGTGTATCTTAGTGTAGTATGTATTTCAGAGTGAAACCGACAAGGGCTAACTATTTCAAAGACCAGTAAATTAGAAAACAAAAGCGAGACTAAGTTTTAGTTTTATCAGTTAAGAAATTATAGTCGTGAGGCTCTTGTAGGCGATGGACGCAGGAGTGCAACTATGATAATATATTTTTTAGTACAAGAATAGCGAAATTAACAAACAAAATCGTTACAGATCCGATCCTCAGACCACAACAGAGACCCATCGTTTAAGATAGGACCCTTAAGTTAGCGGGAACTAATAAGCGGAATTCAATTTAACCTATGTAATATTTTTCCACCCATTTTCCCATAATTTATTACTTCCCTTATAATGTTTCACCACCAAACCAACCTTAAAGTTAAGTTAATTTAAGCCTCTGCTGGCTTAAAGTTCAAGCTAGCAGAATTAGGAAAACAAACTTTTTGCCTAGGGCCTATTTTTTCACCCATTTTTCACTAATATATTACCACCCTGATCATTTTTTACCACAAACCACCCTTAATGGGAGCGATTCTGCTGACTAAGGTTCAAGTTAGCAGAATTCAGAAAAAAAACTTTTTGCCGATAGCATATTTTTTTACCACAGTGCTCTGCAAGGTTTTTATATATCTTTGATGGTGTGCAAGGTAAATATCAAACACAGTAATTAATTAAATCTTGCCCAAGTACTTTCGATCAATAGATCATCCTCATCTAAAATAAGCCAAGAAACGTTTTTTTATAAAAAAGGAAAATTAATTCACTTCGATAAAAAACTCGAAGTTTATGGTTGAAAAAAGTTTTTATGTGATAAACGTTTATAGACTTACTTCGTCAGTTGTGGCCTATCCGACATGAGCAGAATGTCATACATGTAAATTTGGACATAACAATACAATACACAAAGACAAACAAACACTTTAAAAATTTTAAAAATGGAGAAGCTACATGTTATATAGAAGCCGGAGACAGAATGGCTCCCGGTCTGGCGGAAATATTGAGATGACATGTGACAAATGACAGCTTGTAAAGGGCAGTTACAATAGATATGTGATCTGCACCTTTCAAAATTCTATGAAACTAAGTATTGACCAAAGGTCCAACTGACACCACTATAGGTATAACTGATGAAATATAAAATTATGTATATAGTATATTTTTTTTATGTAGATTGAATAATCCAAATCTCACACTCAAATCTGTCTATAATAATTAGGATGTTAGTTTGAGAGCAATTGAAGTTGACATAAAGTATGAATGTAAGAAAAAGACTAAACAATATATTAGACAGTGGATGGTTGACTACAATATAATGGTCCACCAAGCGCTATCAGTACTGTAAAAAAGGAAAAATCTGAATATGCAGTTAAATTACTAAAAGTTAAAATCAAAATTGGAAGCAAATTATATAAATGGGTTATAATCCAAGTAGTTCAGTTGAATCCACAGTCAATGGAAGAACTTTAAAATTAATATCGAAATGCTCAGTGCATGAAGTCTAAACAGTCGAGCTGAGTCCTCTACAAGGTGAAGCTGTAATAAAGTTTTTAAATATAGGATTAAATTTAGTACAATTTAAATTAATTTGAGTATTAAGACAGTGAGAGCTTTCATTTGTTTCCCTTGTAATCTCCAAATCTTCCAATAAATCCAACTCAAGATAGTTTTTCTTTCTACTAATGTCATGTAAGATAGATAAACCAGAATTGATGTTAAAATTGTGGTTGCTGGATACTAAGTGTTGACCAAAACTTGAAGAGTTTGGTCTTTTCAAATGTTTAGAGACTCTAGTGGATAACTTTCTGATGGTTCTACCTACATAAGAGGCATCACAATCATCACATTTTAATTTGTAATTTAATTTTAAATGGTTTTTATATATTACCACCTTTGTAATTTTTCACATGTTAACTACCCCTTATGGAAAGTCAATAATTCTGTTAGATTAAAATTTAAGGGAAAAAATAATTTTTTTTTCAAATTCACTCTCCTCTACTTATACTGGTAATCTTGCACCCCTAAACCAATCTTATTTGGAAACTTTCCTACTAGCTTAATATTTGAGACAGCGAAATAGAATAGAAAAAAAATATATTTTTGAAATACCACACTGTTCTGCTAGGTTTTAACGAATTTATTATCACCCTAGTAATTATTCACCCTTCAACTGCCTCTTATGGAAAGTCATGTTAGGTTAAAATTTAATCTACTATAGTATTTCTAAAAAGATTTCGCATTTAGCCAGCGTGAATGCGTAGCTTTTTGAATGTTTCCTATTAACTGTAACTTAGAGGGTAAAAAATTATGAGGCTGGATAAAATTCAGTAAAAACCTGGCAAGCAATTTATACTTTCAGTTACAAGAAGAGTACAGTAAAATTATAAAAATAAATTTTTTATCACCTTAAATATTAACCCAACAGAACTATTGACTTCTCATATAGAGTAGTTGAGGGGTGAATAATTACTAGTGGGGTAATAAATTCATAAAAAGCTAGTAGAGCACTGTGGTATAGCATAAACATTATTTTTGGAATTCTACTAGTTTTAACCGTAAGCCATCAAAATCGCTCCCCTTAAGGGTGGTTTGGTGGTGAAAAATTATTAGGATGGCAATAAATTAGTGAAAAATGGGTGAAAAAATATGCCATAAGCAAAAAGTTTTTTTACGAATTCTGCTAGCTTGAATCTTAAGCTAGGAGACTTGCTCCCCTTAAGGTTGGTATGGTGGTGAAAACTTATTAGGCTGATAATAAATTAGTGAAAAATTAGCGAATCAATATTACGGAGGTTAAATTGGATTTCGCTCATTTGTGCCCGCTAGCTAAGGGTCCTGTTTAAGATGCCATATGCGGTGAGTTACTTTTAAAAGGAGGTTTAATTTTAAAGATACTAATTGGACCGATTTCTCTAAATAATTGGATAAAAAAGTGATTGAACCTAAACCAAAGCCTTCTTTTTCTTCAGGTGCCATCTTCTTTCGAAAGTTGACGATCATCAGAATGATCTGAACTTTGTTAATTGCTAATTAGAGGAGCAATTAAATCGCTCACTGAGATTGCGCCGCCATGACATTCGTCGCCATTCTGCATAAGCTGGTATATTGATCCTCTCATTACCTGGACAAAGTATTGTAGTTTGAGACTTCTTCATTCGTGACTCTGCCTAGCTAAAATATTCTCAGGATTCTTCTGTAAAGCCATATCCTAAAAACTTCCACTTTTCTCTTCATCGCTTTATTTAGAGTGGCTGTTCTATCGTTTTGGAGAATACTAAATACGTAACATCTTAGCATGCGCATTTTTATGCTGACACGCAAAGTTCTATTAAAAAAATGTTTCAGTTCTCTAAATGAGTTAAGTATAATTTCAATTCTGGTTGTTGGTTCCTTTTGCAAAATTATTATTCTCATTTATTATGTTGCAAGTTCCAAGATATTTATATCTATAAGTTGGGCATTATTATTTTGTTTCTTGGTAAATATTAGAAACTTGGTTTCTAATATCCAAGTTCATATTGAAGTCATAATGTAAATTTGCCGTATAAACTTTTTTGCGAAAATAGTTGAAGACACTACTAGAGGAATAGAAGAACAGTGGAACAAAATGAAGACATATATTATCACAATTTCGCATTAATATCTAACATCAAAAAGAGAAAAGAAGCAAGAATTGATGACATATAAAATATTGCAGATGATCGAGAAGCGAAGAAAATGTAGAGAAAGTAAAAGGTAGAAATGACAATGAATACAAAAAGTTGCATAAGACGATTAAAGGAGATAAAAGGAGCAAACGAAGCATTGCTGACGGAAAATTTATGGAAGTTGACACACTACAGCAAACATTCTCTGCAAATCTTTAATATTCTCTGCCATACATACAGTGTCATCTACATACCTTAAGTTAATAATAGGGATTCCGGTTACTACAACCTTAACTGTTTCGTTGTCCAGTACCTCTTGCACAATAACTCAGACTACTCAGACTAAGTGAAATAGTAGTAGAGAAAGAATCCAACCTTACCGTACCCTTCTTTTAATTTTTATGTTTTGAAATTGTTTATTATCCTTTTTTATGTTAGACATTTGGTTATAATAAATTCTAAAATAATGTCATTATCAAAGTCATGTTTTTTTTTGGATGGATATTTTAGATTTCCTAGATATGGAGTATCTACCCCATAATTTTTGAGTATACTTTAAGTTTTTTATAGTTAAAAATTGTTAGCATTTAATTTTATTTGTAAAGTAATTACTCTAATCATGTATTTCTGTCCGGGACCTAAATTGCATGAAGAGAGAATAAATAAAAATTAGTAAAACGACCTTAATATACTTTTAGACAAACATTAAAACGTTATAGCGTCACAAAATAAACCAAAATAAAAATACAGCTTGATTTAACAAACATAATGCACGTCCCTTTTTAGCTTAGCAGTAAGAATAAAATAAAAAAAGATGGTAAGGTCAGCTTACCGAATGGAGAGCTGTTTTTTTTTGGAAAAAGAATCCTTTATGTGTAAAGACCTCACAGGGTTCTTTCGAGATATACACATTTAAGAGGATAAACTGGTGAATAAAATACTATAGAAAAAATGTGGAATTTATACTTAATTAGAAGTAAGTAATGTATAATGTTAAGGTTGATATTAAACTATTTCTACTAAGAAATTATTAGTTATTTATACAGGATGGTCCTTAAGTAATTGTACAAAAAGAAACAGTAGATCCTACATTTTAAAATATTACGATTTAAGCTAACTGGCATTAGTAAAATGTTGATATTCAGAGAGACACAGGGCACACACACACATAGGTTCATCTAACCCCTAGGAACATGAGTGTACCACTGCTAGTCAGTGGGACCCCCATGTCCGAAGATCAGACCGGTCTCGTTCCAAAAGAACAAGTCATTTTGGCTCGGTACCTATCTGACCCCCAGGTTTTTCCACCACCCCTCCTCTACGTCTGACATACGCAGAGGAGGCTATGAACTATTACGTCGGGCAATTTTGGGAAAAGAAAACATCCTCCGTTTTCCTTGACTTGTGGTTAGGCCACCTGACTGTAGGGGTAGCTTAATGTAGCTGTTCTCCCTATTAACTTTACTGAGTTTAATTATTGCATGACTTGGGCTGCCGGCCGTCTGTTAGGAAGTTGTGTGCTCGATCAGACAGTCTCCAAATTGGCAAAACAAGTTTTGGTCTCCTTGCCGGCTGAGTGATCGATAGGTCTGGCCATCGAGCACGTATTTGTCGCAAACGGCCTCGATGCTCAGGTTTCGCGGTTGCCTCTAGGGCAGTTTGGTCCTGAAGAGCTGTTGCCTGAAGGGTCTTTGCCTGATGGGCGTGCCTGAGGGGCCTTAGCTTGCGTGCTATAGTGAATTAGACTGTGTCCAGTTAATTTTTGTTCTTTTTTTTTAATTTTTAATAGTTGTTTTTCGCTTAATTAGTCGCTAAGCTGCGACTTAGCCTAAAATTGGCAAACCTGATCTACTCCTCAGCCCAGAATACCTATAAAGAGATAATCGATAAAATCAATGAAGCAGCTTACGAAGCGCTCGGCACAATCCAAAAGAACAAAAAGAATACTCCATTGTGGTGGACAAATGACATCGCCAATGCAGTACACAACAAGAAACAAGCATATCAAAAGTGGCTGCAAACAAGTGATCCAGATGATAGACGAACATATGCAAGATTAAACAGA
The DNA here is from genome assembly GCA_918026665.1 of Diabrotica balteata. Taxonomy (NCBI): domain Eukaryota; kingdom Metazoa; phylum Arthropoda; class Insecta; order Coleoptera; family Chrysomelidae; genus Diabrotica; species Diabrotica balteata. Next base: position 9,626,677 of record OU898285.1, read on the forward strand.
GAAGTAAAAAACTTAGTAACTAAAGCAAAAAATATTTCCTGGGAAAGTAAATGCGAAGAACTCAACAAATATATAGGGTCAACAAGATCAAGAGAAGCATGGAAAACGGTAAAAAATCTGAGAACAAACAGAAAAGAAACGAGTAGAATAGATGTAATAGAAGAAAAATCTTGGATCGAACACTACTCACAACTTTTAACTGAAACAAGACCTCAATTCACGAACATCAGTACAACAACATATGAACTGGAATTCAGTGAAGACGATGAAATAACAGTACAGGAAGTCGAGAATGCAATACGAACTCTAAAAAATCGGAAGTCATGCGGACCACAAGGTATACCAAATGAATTATTAAAACATAGCCCACAAGTATTACGGGAATTACTGGCGTATGTCTTCACCTTATTCTATAATGGACACGACTTACCACCGGAGTGGACAAAAGCACATATTAACAACATATACAAAAAAGGAGATAGAAAGAACTGTTCAAACTATAGGGGGCTAAGTGTCATAAATTCACTCTCAAGACTGTATGGAAAAATAATAAAAAATAAAATTGAAAAAGAGATGACAGATGTAGAAGAACAGAATGGCTTTCGTGCAGGCAGATCCTGCATAGACAGTATATTCTCTCTAAAGCAAGTTATCGAAAAAAGATTAGCCCACAACCTTTCAACTCTTATAGTCTTTATAGATCTGACAAAGGCATACGATAGTGTACCACTTTCAATGCTTTGGGTAGCAATGGAAAAACAAGGAATAAGCAAAAAATATATACAAGCAGTACAACAGCTCTACAAAAATATGACGGCAAACATTAAAACTGGAAATAGATTAACTAGAGAAATTCCTATTAGTAAGGGCCTAAAGCAAGGCTGCTGCATAGCACCTACACTCTTCAAAATATATCTAAATGAGGCACTCTCACTGTGGAGAAGAAAGTGCTGCAATATGGGCATCCCAATCGGAGATGATAGATTGTACACGATACATTTCGCTGATGACCAAGCCATTCTAACTGAAGACGAGAGTGATATAAGCTACATGCTTAGAAAACTGGAAGATGAGTACACCAAATGGGGCCTCACAATTAATATACAAAAAACTGAGTACTTAGTTGTAGGAGAACAACCAGAAAGCCTACAAATAGAAATGGGAACTATAAAACCAACAGACAATTTTAAGTACTTGGGAGTCCAAATAACATCAAAAGCAGGAAGTAGCGAAGAAATACATTCCAGGATTGGCCAAGCAAGATCAGCCACCAGACAGCTACACGGACTATTATGGAATAAAAAAATAACAAAAGAAAATAAAAGAAGAATTTATAAAACAATAATAGAAAGTATTGGACTGTATGGCGCCGAACTCTGGGAAATAAACCAAAGAAACAAATCAAGAATTAAGGCCATGGAAATGAACTACTGGAGACGATGTTGCCAGCTCACTAGACTAGATAGGGTGAGAAACGAAGATATTCGAAGAGAAATGGAAATCGATCTTGACATAATATACACAATCGAAGCCAAAAGACTTAACTGGTATGGACACCTTCAGAGAATGCCGGAAAATAGATGGCCAAAAAAAATAGAAGAATGGACTCCGCCAACTAGAAGAAAACGAGGTAGACCAAGACGATCCTGGAGAGACGATGTCGACGATGCAATGACCGCCAGAGATCTAACAACTGAAGATTGCTTCGACAGAAAACGCTGGAAATTAGGATGCGAGAAGCGGCGCCAGCTGTAGAAGACTCGCTTGTTATATATATATATATATATATATATATATATATATATATATAATATATATATATATATATATATATATATATATATATATATATATATATATAGTTGTTTTTTTAACTTTACTTTTAACATTTTGTTGATTAGTGTAGGTTTTGGGTGAGAATAATAGGGGTAGGGTTTAAGGGTGGGTGGGTGGTGTGTGCATTTCCAAGTTTATAATGCTCTCACACACCCCGTGTATATGTTTTTTGGTTTTTTTTGGTTTTTGTTTAAGTTTAATTGGTTAGTAAAAATAAAAATAACTAAAATAAGATAAATCAAGGTAAACAATGGGAGATGGGTTGGGAGTTTGGGGTATTTTTTTTTTGGTGAGCGTGTGCTCGTTTTTGGTTTTTTGATTTTTTTGTGTTTTGTGTGTTTTGTGTTTTTTGGGTCAAACTGTTAAGCAATCAGGAAGTTTTCTATGCGAATATCTTTACTTTGCTTATACTTTGCTTATTATCAAGGTTGCCATACATATCCAGCTAGCTGTTGTTTAGGCCGTCTATGTACTGTCCTTGGATTTGCATCTTAGTTTGTCAGCTCTCTTAGCAAACGGTTCGGATGGTTTCTGAGGTTTTCGAATAGCACATATGCGTTTTCGTCCATCATGCTCAGGACTCTCTTTTGTTGCGAATCTCTATATACGTATCTTAGAGGTACATATCTAGGGATTTTAAGAGCTTCTCTGATCAAGAAGTTGTGTACAGTTTGTATTTTCTTGCATGTATATCCCCATGCTGCTGAGGCATATGTGAGAGTTGGCAAAATGATGGCGTTTGCCATTCCTATTTTTGTCTTGAACCTTATATTACTTCTCCTCGATATTAACGAAGCGAGCTGAGTTCTAAGGATCCTTGTTTTATGTACTGTTTGGTTGATGTGCTCGGTAAAGGTGAGACGTTTATCTAGTATTACTCCGAGATATTTGGCGCTGTCTGCCCATTCGACCGGAGTATTTAAGATAGATAATTCCCTGTCTGGGAGTCCTTGACGTCTTTTGTACATGACGGCCTATGTTTTGTCCGGGTTGACGGCAATTTTCCAGATAATGCACTAAGATTGCAGTCGGTTTAGGGCCTCCTGTAGGTATCTAGTGAGTGACTGAGCATCGTTCGGTGATCACTGGGGGTGTCTGAAGTGTATATGGTATACAGGTATGGCGACAGCACAGCTCCCTGTGGTACTCCAGCCTCCATAGTTCCGACTTCGGATAGGGTGGACCTTATTCGAACCCTGAATCTTCTGTTGGCTAGGTACGAGGAGAGGAGACATGTCATCGCCTTACTGTATCCAAGTTCGTTCATTTTATACAGCAGACCGTCATACCACACTCTGTCGAAGGCCTTACTGACATCTAAGAAGGCGGTTGCTGTATATTTCTTTTCATTAAACCCTTTTGTGATGAACTCTGAGACACAGGGTGTAAAAATTTTAAAATTAAAATCATCCATGTATTCCAAAATAAGACATAATAAGCTCAGTGGAGAAAATATCTCAATGTTTACCAATCCACGAAAAGGAAGAATACAGAGTACTTATTATGTAAACTTATATTAGAAAAGGCCATTAAAATTGAACAAAAGATAAGCAAAGAGGAACTAAAGGCTATAAGAACTTTAAAAAATGACTACTCCATAATTATCCTACCAGCAGACAAGGAGAATGCAACTGTGATATTGGATAAAATTCAATATGAAAACAAAATCTAAGATCTAATAATAAACGGAACTTATACAAAATTAACGAAGGATCCAACAAAGTCTTTGAAAACAGAATATATAGAACTTTATTCAAGTTTAAAGAGTTTTTAATACGTTATCCAATAACAAGTTTATAACAATTTCCTGGATGTTTTAATCTCTAAGAACGATACTGGATATGAGACTCAGGCGCATAGAAAACCAACATACACCAACAGATATTTAAATTTCAAATCAAATCATAATATTAATTTTAAAAATTACTTGTTCTAACGAAAATTCGTTCTTGGAGAAAAAACATTTGTTAACATCTGTTTTATTAAAAAATGATTATCCTTTATTGTTTATAAATAAGGAATTTTCAACAATCGATCGAATAAAACAAAACAACTTAGAACGAGATCCTACAGTATATACAAGGAATAATACGAGGAAAATAACAATACCATACATAAAAGGATTATCAGAAAAACTTAAATGGATAGGAAATAAATTCAACATTCAAAACAACAAACACGTTGAGATCTATTTTGTCCAAAACCAAACCTAACAATGAACAAGAAAGGACAAAGAATTGCATTTATAAACTACCTTTTGAATGCGATTAGTTTTATTTAGGTGAAACATCAAGGCCATTAAATGTTAGAATAAGTGAATATCAATCTTATATTAAAAATAGAGAACTTGATAGATCTCAAATATGTATACACGCATGGAATAATAAACAAGGTTTAATGGAATGATTCCAATATAGTCCTAAAAGAAACGGATGGTAAAAAGAGAAAAATCAAAGAAGCTACTCTAATTATGCTAAATGAGACCAATTGTGTCGCAAATTCCTCGGAAGCAAGTATATAGTAGGATCTGGTTACCCATACTGAAAGAGGACCCATACTTATTAAAAGGAAAATACCAGTATTAGTAAGTCAGTAACATATAGAGAATACATCATTTATGTTTTTTAAATAACAAATATATAAAATCAAAATTTGGTGTTTATTAAAGGTAAACTAAATGCACGACCAAATACTTACCATGTCGGGATAGTATTATGAGGTTTTTCCCTGGATTTTCCCTCATAACTTGCTATGGAATCACTAACAAGAGAATTTTACTGTCATCATGGCATGTGTTTGTTTTTTACAGACCAATTACATGCTATCATTTTTTCTGACGGGTATTCTCAAGTTAAAGTTGATTTCATGTACTCGAATGAACTATCTTATAAGTAAAGTCGTTCCAGGAGCGCAACTCAACTATATTGGCAATATCATTTAAAAGTCGTCTGCTTTAAAATGTATGATGTATATCTGAATTGTCAGTATAAATGAGTCAGATAAAATTAAATTATTAGAAAAATTTTTCACCAGGTAACAAAAAAACCAAATTTGTGTAATTTACTAATGTTTGTATCTTGAGAACGATTTTCGAAGTGGAAATTGAAACATCAATAAACGTACTTTAACCTTTAATTCTCTCTATAGCTTTTATGTTTGTGCAAATGTATGTACAAAATTTTAAACTGGGGGCTTTTCAGTATGATGAATTATAATTTGATGCAAACTTTGATGTAGCTAATGGAGGACGCCACATAATATGTGGCATAGATTTGCTCTTAATATTTTGCTCTTTAAGTAAGTGCTAATTGTGTTAAAAAATATTAAACATACATTATTTCAACACAAAAGATATACCTGTTAATAATTTTAAAACTAAACATACTTAGGGCATGTGATGCGCAATAAACCAACTAATTTAACTAATTTTACAATGCAAGATAAAAGGCAAAACATCTCAAGGGCACAGCAGGACATCGTGGTTGAATAATATCAGACAGTGGGCAGGAATGACTACCATACATCTATTTAGAGCAGCTGTCAACAAAGTTGTATCTACCAACGTGATTACCAACATTCACATTGGATAGGCATCAAGAGAAGAAAAGCGGGACTAGCAAATAATTGTACAAGTAATGGCCAAGTGAACCAATCCCACTACTTGGCAAATATAAGCAAGTGACAAATATTTGCCAAATACACTAGTAGAGGAAGCGTCCCTTTACAAAACATACTGGAAATCAAGTAAAGCAGACCTGTAATACGGTTTATTTTTCTTGTGATTCCTTCTCTAATCACAGGAGGAGGCGAATTTCAGGGCATTGAATAAAATTATTAACTTAGTTTAAAATAAAGTTTCTATCAAATCTCATAATTCCCTTATGGAGCTTTTCTAATTTTAGGTTTTTCTAAGATTATCATAATTTATTCCTAATAATACCTCATATTAAGTTAATGATACGCAGACACTTTTTCTATGTCCTCTCTAGTTTTTTCTAAAACAGCATTGTTGAAACCTTTCTTAATCCTGCTATTTATATGTGGAAACTGCGAAAGACAAGAAACAACCAAAAATATTAGTAATAAAGCAGTTAAAAAAAAGAGTGTCTGATTTAATCCAGTTACGGAAATTTCCATTCGCTTAGTAAGAAGCTAGACAGGGACACTTTTCACGCTAAGGTGCTTTTCATAGCGACTTTACTAACATACAAAACCGGCAACGGATAGAAGGGTAATATAACATAAGGGCAGACAGGACGAACAAAAACTAAACACATTTCTGCTGAATCATCCATTCCATATTAAATTTTTCTGTTCGTTCTTTTTAAAAATTCCCAAACGATTTGGTTTATTTTATGATTTCGTTGAGAAATATATAAGGGGGAAATTTTATTTTGAGGAAAAGTTATTTTATTCTTCCGCCAGAGTTTGGATCAAATACTTAATTGTTTCATTATTAGTTTTTTTAGGCGCCTGTTAATGATAGACACATAAATAAAGCTACTTTGATTAGAAAGAGATCTACAAAAATCTTTTTAGTATCTGCACGATAAAATATTGTGTGTGTGTGTGTTTTATTGGCACTGGTTTTGACAACCAACTGGCCAGTCAATTTGTTTTAAGTTCTCTCTTTACAAAAGATATTGTTAGTATTTACATTTAAAACTATTGTATTGTATTAACAGTTAAGACATGGAATGTTAGAAACTTATTTACTAGATTAGTCTGTTTTGTTTTTTGTATCTTTTTTTTTTATTTTTAATTTTTTTTTTTATTTTTTTTTTTATTTTTGTTTTATTTTTTTTTTATTTTTTTTTTATTTTTTTTTATTTATTTTTTTTATTTATTTTTTTATTACTACGCTAAGACATTAACCCGATTCGACACCTCGGAGGTTTAGATCTTCTTAGTATTTTTTTTATTTTGTTCTTCATTTTTTTTATTCTTTATTATTTTTTTTATCAGAGCTTTAATTTTAAACAATTAATATGACTATATAAAATTTTATATACATCTAGATTCTTTGACTCTAAAAGATGTGTCAGATTACAAGGTAATTGAACATTAACTTGAACTAGCTTGGTAAAAAAATTTGATAATTCAATAAAATGTAAAGGACATTCTAACAGCATATGTTGTAGATCAGCTGGCTCTCCACATATACATTCATTATTATTTGCCAGTCCCATTTTTCTTTTGTAGACTGGAGTCATACAATGATTGCTTCTTATTCTACAAATAGTTTTGATGAAGCTTCTGTTGGAAACTTGTTTAAACCATGTCTTGACGGAAATTTTGGGTTGGATTATTTTATAAAATTTGCCTTTGTCCGAATTGTTGTAGTCTCCCTGCCATTTGGTCCGTTTGAGAGACCTGATTACAGATATTAAATCTCCCATAGGAAGTTGATAGGTTTGAAGAGTGGATTCTTTCATTGTTGCTTTTTTTGCCAGATCATCTACTATTTCGTTGTTTTTTATACCAATATGTGCTTTTATCCAGCACAATATGATATTTTTGCCCGATTTCAAAGCTTCACTGTTTAGTGCTATAATGTCACTGATGATATAATTTTCTACAAAAGTATGTAAATTATATTTCAGTTTATGTACAATGCTTTGACAGTCTGTAAATATAACATAGTTTAGTAAGTTCTTTTTGATTCATACATATTTTGTAAGCTTCTTTGACTGCTATGAGTTCAGCTGTGAAAGTTGTCATTTTGTCGGGTAATCTGTTGTTTATCTTTATACTTTTTTGTGGGTAGAATATAGCATATCCAACTTTGCCGTCCATTTTTAAACCATCTGTATATAATTTTTGATAACTTTCCCAATGACTTTGTACATACTGAAGGTGATCTATTTTAGTAAGAAAATCTGTGGCAAGAATATTACTTAAATGGCAGTTAAATGGAGATAAATAATCTTCATAATTTAATTTTCGAGATGAGGGTTGTTCCATTTTGCATATGTCGTCAATATAACTAGAAACGTTGAGAAAACTTTCCACAACTAAAAGCTGCTTCTTTTTTTCCCAGTAATGATGAGTTAGGTATGTAGTGGTTAATTGTACAATTTTATTTAACAACAGTTTATTGTTAACTGCCACTTTAACTATAAATTTTTCACTTAAGAATTCTCTGCGTAATGAAAGTGGAGGTTCATTAAGCTCACATTCCATGACCAATATGGGAGTACTACGAAGATAACCAGTGCTTAATCTAAGTGCCTTATTTTTTATACTTTCGATTTTTTGGAGAACAGCGTTTGATGCTGAGCCATAAAATATAGATCCGTAATCTAGGATCGATCTCATTAAATTTCTGTATAGTAATATTGAGATGTTTGGATCAGCTCCCCAGTTACTGACATTTACAGTCTTGATGATATTCATTGAGTTTTCCGTTCTTCTTAATATATAATTTGTGTGTTCTTTCCAATTTAATTTTGAGTCTAAGAACAGGCCAAGAAATTTTATTGAAGTTTTATAATTAATTTTATAATTATCAAATTGTAGGTGGTTTGGGGGAGAATAACGTTTTCTGGTAAAAGTAACAATGGTTGATTTACTCTCCGAGATTGTTAAATTCTTATCCGCCACCCATTTTTTTTATAATATTCAATCCTGATTTTAGGTTTTCATTACATTTATCTATTGACTTATTTTCTACATAGATTGCAACATCATCAGCATACTGTAAGATTTTTATGTGTCGAGGAAGTTTATTTTCTAAATCAGCAGTATACAGAATATATAATAGAGGACTCAAGATGCTACCTTGTGGTAGTCCCAAAGATGTGTACCGTGTGTTAGATTTATCACCATTTAATCTAACGTGTACTGATCGATTAATATACAAATTAATGATATTCCATGTTACAGTTTCAGGTATTCGTATTTCCAACATTTTCGCAATATAGAATGTGAAGATTAACATTGTCATAAGCCCCTTTTATATCTAAAAACAAAGCACTAACTGCTTTCTTACAAGTAAATGAACCATAAATGTCTATCAATAAGTGACTCAGGCTTTCTTGTGTGGATTTACCTTTTCTAAAACCAAACTGAGTTTTTGGTAATAGGTCGTTCTTTTCTAACCAAAATTCCAGACGGTTTTTAATAAGTCTTTCATATGTTTTAAGTATACATGAAGCCAGCCCTATTGGACGGTAAGAATCCCAATTATTTAACGATTTTCCGGGTTTCAAGATCGGAAGAATAGTATAAACGTGCCAATCGTCAGGAATCTTTATGCGCCGTGACCAAATTTCATTGTATATATTCAGAAGCACAGTCTTACCAATTTTTGAAAGATTTGATAGCATCGAGTAATGGATTTCATCAGCACCTGGTGCTGAATTTGAATTTTTCTTTAACGAAAAGTAAAGTTCAGTGTCAGAAAATGGTTTGATTAAGAAGCGGATTTGTTCTGGATAATCGTATTGCGCATTCAGTTGTAGATCCGGAATTACTAATTCTGCAGACAGTGGAGTGATATTTTGGTGGAACTCGTCTATCCATGAAGCTTCCGACAATATTATAGGGACTTTGTTCTTAGTTTTTCTATTTTTTAGTCTATTAACTTTTGACCATACATCTTTAATGGGAACCGACCTATTTAAGGACTTGACATAATCTCTCCAGCTATTTCTTTTAGCTTGTTTAGTGATCTTCTTCGCGTGGGCATCATCTTTTTTATACTTGAGTAGGTTTTCTTGGTTTGGATTATCTTTGAATATACAAAAACTTTCCCGTCTTCTTCTGACTGCTTCCTCACATTCTAAATCCCACCAGTATTTTCCTCTGGAAGTTGGTTTTTTTATTTTAAATTTGGGGATGCTGTAGGATGCAGTTATATTTATATTGTTCAAAAATTTTTCATATGAATTTATATCTTCAGATTGAGAGAAGATATCTTCCGAAAATTGTTCATATAATTTCCAGTCGGCTTTCTTTAAATTCCACTTTTCTGAATACGGGTTATATATATGAGTTGGTTGATCCGCTAATTGTATCTGCACGATAAAATATTAAATTAATTTTAGAGTTGGACCCTATTCGAACTGACTAACTGCTTTGAGAATATTTAAAATTTTCTACTTTTTTAAAATTTTTTAACTTTATTAAAATAATACACTGTTATAAATTGTTTACAGTCTAGAAATAAAAAGCGTCTGCATATTGTAAGATATAACAATTAATGCATATGCTACACAGATCCATAGTGTAGAGTTTAAATCACTAAGGGCAGGGCCACGTAGTTAGCCTTAATACAAAAATCTTGGACCAATAAATTTCACTTATGTATACAAATCCTGGGGGATTAAAGGGATCATCAATCCAAAACAGTCAGATCATATCCAGGGGCGATATGCGGATCAGATCATACTCTACTTGTAGCTAAATTAAAGCTCAAATCTAAAGCGCTCAACAAACGTAGAGAGACAAAGAAGATAACTAAGAAAAAAGGATGACCTTCTCTAAAAAGTGCACCAAAATGTATGTGCTCCTATTTCGTGAGGGTACATTCACAAGAAATATGGGAAATAAGTTCAATCAGATGCAGAAGAATCTACCACAACCAGTTAAAGTTTTAAATTCTAATCGATTAAATACTCGAATAATTATAACGTATTATCGTTTTTTCGATATTCGATTAAATAAGAGAGATAAAAATTAATAAAGGAAAGTAATGAGAAACCATTTTCATTTGTCTAGCCAATGCCCGGCATAAAGGACCATATACTTTACGATTATCTTCACAAGGGACCATATGAATTCTTCAAACTTTTATCTATTTATAGATGAAGTTATTGTTAAGATAGTAGAATAAACCGATAGACATTCAAGAATAGAAACCCTTGAAATAGCTGAGAATGGAAGAAATCTTTGTCAAAGTGATGTAAGAAACAAAACGAAGATCACAATATATGTAAAGAAATTGAGAGCCACGATCAAAACAATCAGCCCAGAGATCTGTGTGTAGAAAAATACACTACATAACAAGAGACTTTAAAGCCAAATATTACACGAGGAAACTAAGTTCCTGTTAGCTGGCTGTATACCATATATCACAAAAAAATTTTGTTTAAAATCCTTTATAAAAGGTATATAAAAATGCCCCAAACGGGCTATCACAAACACATTGCAAAACGTTTTCGGATTAAACAATCCATCGTCAGTGCAAACCTGAAAGTATATAACCACTTTAATTAAAAGAACGTTAAATGAAAATGTTGACAAAGGTTAGAGCAAAATGTGGTTAATACTTACGGTTGTACATGCTAGTAGTCCACTCAAAATATATGGGTAAAAACCCTTTAAATGTTTTGAATTTGAAGTTGTTTTACATTATTAGTATTTATAATTTGTGATGGTTAATTACCGTTGGATAGGTAACATGGCGGCGTATGACTCTACATGAGTAAAATGGTCCTGAGACGAAGTGTCTACGAGGACCTGTTGATAACAACTGATCAAAATGACATTGTTGACATGTTAGGACGGATGTTGTGTCAGAGCAGTCAGTGTAACTTACGGTAGTTGTCTAAAATTGACAGATGTCAGCCTGATTTTAAAATTGAAAAAGTTAAAATTATAATAATGTAACAGTATCAACCATCAATATTTAATCTGTATTGTAAATTAATCAAGATAGCTATATTTGATAACATTGAAAATTGGTTTTTTAAAAATTAATGTAGGTCAACTGGAATTTATGAAATTTTTGTAGGATTGATGGGCAACCAACTATACATGTGTAAGGATCTATTTATTTTAAGCTAAAGAATTTTGTCAAAAGGCCCTGTATGTTGTGAGACATTTGGTACGTAGAAAATGGTAAAAAGGGCACATGTGGGAAGATGGGTCCTAAAAGATTTATTATTGAGTATTGATGTAGTAGGTGGAGGTGTGTTTTAGATATGTTGTTGAGCTGAAATGTAAATATGATAAGAATGTGATCATAATGTGGTGTTCGTGTAGTACTCAACTTAAAACTTAAGTATGGAAGGCCCTCTATATCAAAAAACTACATTTGGTACCTAGTAAAGATAAATAAAAAAATTTTAAGTTATAAGTACGTGAACATAAATTACTGGTTATGTGTGTAAAGTAAAGATAGTAGGTTGTTTATGTGTGTGGCAAGTATGCCAGACTGACAGAAAATTGATGGCTGAAAGATGGTTAGGTGTGATATTGTTCCTACATTGCTCAAGTTATAACTCAAGAAAACAATAGGCCCTATATGTTAAAAGGAACATTCTGGAGATATTAGAAATCTAATTAAACGTTCGGTTGAAAATATTCATGTTTCATTTAAAGTACCTAATAACTTGGGTCAGTATATATCCAATTCCAAAGACCCCATCAACTATATGAACCGTAGTGGTGTGTATAGATTAAAATGTTCTGATTGTGATGCTACCTACATAGGAAGAACATGTAGATCATTGTCTTCACGCTCTTTAGAGCACACAAAAAGAGAAAATACTTCCACTTTCTCTCAACACCTTAAAGAACACAACCACAATCTCAATAGCCCAGAAGACGTCTCACTTATTCACAACATCCCACAAAAAAACTTTCTCAAACTAGACCTATATGAAGACCTAGAAATCATTAAAGAAAAACAGAGAAGTCCAAATTGTGTCCAATCGCCATGTTTCATTTAATCGAGACTTTCTTCCGCTCCACCGTCAATTATTCTCATAACTCATTATCAAACTTACTTCTTCATTAGTATTTAAATTCTCATCCTTCTCTTATCACCTACTAATCATCCTTAGCCCCCTCAAACTTTGTTCAATATATCCAACTCCCCTTCTTTCCTCACTTCTGTCTAGGCATCCAAACGTCAAATCTGACCTAATACCCAATATTCTCCATGCTCCTTCTCAACAAAATAAATTCAGAGCAGATCATGCCACTTCCTCTCCAAAAACAATTTTCATTAATATACACCATCACCCACTCAACCACATATCTTCACCTTTTCATACTGCGTTTTTCATTTTCATTTATAACTTCTTTTTACTCATCCAATTTCCCTCAGGGTTTGGTTTTCGGGTCTCTGGGGTCTTCAGTCTTTTGTAGTTTTCCCCTTCATCTTCACAATAACATTTAAACATCACACATCTTTAGTAAACTTGATAGATCCACCTTAAACACAACTACTCTTACATTTCCACATATTGTCACAATACACTCCATAAGCCTATTAACTTTTCACCTACCTACACTCTAACTTATAACTCATCCCTTTTTACTTTTATATTTCTTAGGCACCAAATGTTCCTTTTAACATATAGGGCCTTTTGTTTTCTTGAGTTATAACTTGAGCAATGTAGGAACAATATCACACCTAACCATCTTTCAGCCATCAATTTTCTGTCAGTCTGGCATACTTGCCCACACACATAAACAACCTACCATCTTTACTTTACACACATAACCAGTAATTCATGTTCACGTACTTATAACTTAAAATTTTTTTATTTATCTTTACTAGGTACCAAATGTAGTTTTTTGACATAGAGGGCCTTCCATACTTAAGTTTTAAGTTGAGTACTACACGAACACCACATTATGATCACATTCTTATCATATTTACATTTCAGCTCAACAACATATCTAAACACACCTCCACCTACTACATCAATACTCAATAATAAATCTTTTAGGACCCATCTTCCCACATGTGCCTTTTTACCATTTTCTAGGTACCAAATGTCTCACAACATACAGGGCCTTTTGACAAAATCTTTAGCTTAAAATAAATAGATCCTTACACATGTATAGTTGGTTGCCTATCAATCCTACAAAATTTCATAAATTCCAGTTGACCTACATTAATTTTTAAAAAACCAATTTTCAATGTTTCAAATATAGCTATTTGATTAATTTACAATACAGATTACAATATTGATGGTTGATACTGTTACATTATTATAATTTTAACTTTTTCAATTTTAAATAAGGCTGACATCTGTCAATTTTAGACAACTACCGTAAGTTACACTGACTGCTCTGACACAACATCCGTCCTAACATGTCAACAATGTCATTTTGATCAGTTGTTATCAACAGGTCCTCGTAGACACTTCGTCTCAGGACCATTTTACTCATGTAGAGTCATACGCCGCCATGTTACCTATCCAACGGTAACTTAAACATCACAAATTATAAATACTAATAATGTAAAACAACTTCAAATTTAAAACATTTAAAGGGTTTTTACCCATATATTTTGGTGGCTACTAGCATGTACAACCGTAAGTATTAACCACATTTTGCTCTAACCTTTGTCAACATTTTCATTTAACGTTCTTTTTAATTAAAGTGGTTATATACTTTCAGGTTTGCACTGATGATGGATTGTTTAATCCGAAGACGTTTTGCAATGTGTTTGTGATAGCCCGTTTGGGGCATTTTTATATACCTTTTATAAGGGATTTTAAACAATATTTTTTTTAAAAGCCAAAACTTGAGCCATTGCAGACCACACAGGAATCCTCAGAGCCAATCGAGAAGATATAGCATATTTATATCTAGCATAGAAGATACTGTGCATAATAAAAATATTTATATGTAAGTAATTCCCATGAAATGAATAGATAATTTTGTAGTGCCCTCGTATAACTCAAGTGGAACTACAAGTCAAAATTCGGACAAAATATTGTCTATACCATTCTCTTATCTGCAACGCTCTATTACGTAACATTATGCTAGTTTCGGAACGCTGACGTCGTATATTGTGATTTCAGAATGTATCTCTTGTCTTACTTACAGCGTACTGCAAAACCTGAGTCGTAAGCACTTCTTTTCTTCCCGTTCATTGTCTGATTCGCATGTCTCGGGTATTGCACGAAATATGTTCAGTAGCGTTTTATGAAGGCCCATCCAAGCATAATACTAGAAATGGACCAAATAATCATTGATTCCTATAATTTTAAAAAGATTTGAGTGGTCAAACAAATTTCTACAAACGACCTAAGATTGTATTTATATTTTTATTTAACCCTAGATTACCGGACTTGTTTAGCCGCACATTGATTACCGGACTATCGTAAATTTTACTACCTATATACCGTTTTTTGGCTTATTCATTTTTAAAAAGGAATTATAATTGCTTGACGCCATATTGAAGGAAACGTTTTTTTTTTGTGTAAATATTGTTAAAGACGTCGACTAAAATTTTCTTTACTGCTTCAGGTAGTTTCTCAATAAATATTGTTGAAATATCATCAGGTCCTGAAGAAGTTTTTTTAGCATTGCCTAGGCTTTTGTTTAACTCGTCTAGTGTAATCGGTATATAAATAAATGTATTTACTATCGGTATAAAACATTTGCAAATACCTACAATAAAATCAATAGATATTTACCAAAAACCAAATGAGTCGAAAAAGTACAAAAAGAGAATGAAAAAGGAGTTTTCAATTTTGTATTCCTAATGAGTACGACTACGTGGTTTGAAAACCTTTATTTATAAAATATAAATAGTAATATAACAACAAAAAAACAATATATTTCATTTGGAATATTTACTGAATTAGAAATAAAGTCGGTCCAAATGATATTTTTAATGTTAAAACTCATAAATATCAATCCGCGGATATGTCAAAAAAAATATATGAAAAAGTGGTTTCCTAATAATTATATTCCTAACTAGAACGAGAGAATTTATTAAAAAGTGGAATTGTTTGATAAATATAAATACTAGCATAACAATAAAAAACAATATATTTAATTTGTCATTTATATTAATAAAGAAAATAAAGTCGAGCAAAAAGTGATTTTTTGTTGCTAAATATAAAACAAAAACAAATAAATTAATTCGTGGAGAGGATAAATTTATGAACAAACTTTCCACATTTAGGAGAGGCGTAGTTGAACAAATAATTGCTTCAAAATATTTATTAACCCCCCATCACTCGCACCGTTAGAAAAAATCATAACATTTTTAGATATTTCGCCATAATTTTCGAAATATTGCTTCTGTTGGGTTCTGCAACCAGGAATACTCCTATGAAGACTCGTATAAGACTATGTTAAATAATGATGGGAGTACCTATTATCTTATAGCCGATAGCAGTGGTTGTTAGGCCGTCCGCACATGGGTCGACGCTCGAACTGATCGACAGCGTTGCCAACCCAAAATGTCTGAAATCGGTAGATTGGTACAAAAAAATCGGTAGAAATCAGTAGATTTAAAAAAACGGCGGTAAATTTAAAAAATGTTATTTGTTTAATAAAAAAGGTAGAGAACAGTTAAAATTACGTTACAAAAAAGTTAAACAATTATGAAAAAATTTATAAACCAATCTAATTTTCAGTTGATCATGAAAAATAAAAAAAAATGATGTTTATTCATGTAGGATAACATTTTTTTTCAATAGGGAAAGTACAGCAGTAAGTATTACGGATTAATTTTTAGTGTGTAACAAGTCTGATATACTTTCTGTACTTAATTTATTTCTCTTTTTTGTTTTCATTAAATGTATAGCCGAGAATATTCCTTCAACACTGCCGAGGAGTGTGGCAACGATAACTCTCTCACTTGATGACATGTGACAACTAATAACGATAAATAATATCCTTTCCAAGACCGATTAAATAGTTTTATACTACATAAATAGGGTATTCCCATATAGCAATAAATACTTTTCCCCACAGTTAAACAGTATACCTATCTACATAAATATGTTACGTCATTCTAAGACTATTGGGACCGTGCAAGTTCGGAACAGCGACACCTGGTATCGTAAATTAGCAAAATTTACTGCGCTTTCATGTTAGATCGAGGTTACCGGATAACTGTCAAGGACGTAGCCCCAAAAAAGAAAAGAAGAAAAAGTAAGATTGAGGTTATGTCGGTATGTTATTAAAAGGTAAACGTTGTATCACAGTATAGACAACAACGTTGTATGTAGTGTAAATATCAATAAATATATTATTAAATTACAGCATTACTGTTAATATGGATGCAATAATAAAAACTGGATTTGAGAAATTAAATCACCAAATAACTTTTCAACCAAGCACTGAGTCAAATGGAAAAGCTTTAGTAGTGGCAAATGTCAAAAAGAATGGAAGAATTATGTGGAAGAATTAAGAAAAATAAATTACCATAAATAATGCTAATGCATAAATTAGCAGGTTAAGCCCATGATATCATCATATTGGTTTGAACAATTAATTCTTTCCCTGCAAACTTTTGGACAGCGAATATATCTTAACGCATCTTCAGAAAAACTTGAACTTGATGCATTTTTGTAAACTATAAAAAAAATAAAATTTAAACATTAAACTTGATTTTTGGGTTAAAATGAACTCTAAGTGAGTGTTATGAAACTAAAATTTACACTTAACAGTGAACTTTTATTTATTATTTATTTCAAACTGACTTTAAAATCGGGCGCAAGAATAATGCATAATTTAAGTTATGTCACTTATGCTTTTTTATGATATAAATCCACTTTTCTCTTTGTAGTACTTTGTGCTTCGAAGTTGGAAACGAATAAAACTTTTGACTGTCAAAAACTGTCAAAAATTGACAGTTTTTTGTTGTATTTTTACAATTTATAACACAGCATTTCCTAAATCGCATTTTCTTCAGTCATAGAAGGTGTAAATTGTAAATAAACAAACGAATATAAAATATGACAATTGACAATATGAATTTATGAAATCTATGAAATTTGCAGTAAAAAATGCAAGATTTCTCCGCTACTCGCGCACGATCGTTTCTCGTATCACATCCAAGTAGTTCAACGTCGCCAATATGCGTCAGCGGACTTCCGAATAGTTTTAAGAAAGAATTTGTTCGTTTGTATTATCGTTTGTACGTTTTCCTTCAGAAGTATTATCACTTTCCCCATCGAACACATTTATAAAGAATAAATTCATATATTACACAATACAAACAAAAATTAAAATAATACAAGTATAATAATAAAAATCGGTAGATGGGGTTGCAAAATCGGTATATCGGTAGATAACTTCCTAAATCGGTAGGGTTGGCAACGCTGCTGGTCGACTCGATTTCAATCGCGTAGGTATTTCCCCACCGCCCAAGTTTCTTCGTTGTTTTATTGAGCTCCACGCACGGGGCGTTTAGTGGTCGTCTACAATTGCAAATCTCTTCGTCTTGTACGACGCTCGTCACATGCGATCGGTAGCGCACAAGAAAGTTCGAGTGAGACGCACGTTTGCAGTCATGGGGATAAGATTATTGTATTTAGTGTCTTCGTTTTTTATTGTTTTTTGCCCTAAAATATATTTTTTTAAGATCGACGAATATTATGTTCGTTGTTTGTTAGTACTACTAGCTTTATAGAAATATATTGTTTGTAATATATTTCTATAAAGAAATATTCTATATTTCTGAAAACATTGAATTTCTGTTTCTAGGTGTTTAATATAAACTTCGTTGGGGAAGTGTAAAAATACCCTTAATTGTATCATTATACAATGAAAGAATATGCCAATATGGATATATAAAAAATGCGTTCGTCCTGGTTGGCAGATGTAAGCAAATAGCAAACTGAATCGTCTAGTGTGCGGTGAACAATCGCTCATGTCGCAGGGTTCGTACACGACGATCACGACGTATGAACTTAGACGCGTGGCTTCGATCGACCAATGTGCGAACGGTCTTAGTTCAAATCTAACACGCGAGCGATCGCGTTCTTCGGAGCGTTAGAAAAATCTAAATACGCGAACGTTGGCGTGTGTTGATTTTTAGAGAGATCATTTAAGAACAATTATATTATTATAACAGGTGAGAATTTTAGTGAAATAGCTATAGATTGTTGAACATCCGTTAATATAAGCGCTATTTTGGTTTATTGCATGTAAATATGGACAAGAAAATGGAAAACCAGTTACTAAAATAATATAAAGAGATAGACAGCGATATGGAACCACTAATTCTGATAAGGACGTGTGATGTTCGTTCTGAACACAGTAGGTATCCACAATACAGATTCTGAGCAGTCCACACCAGACCTACCCAGTGATTCTGAAGATGTTATGAAGAAAGCGGACAAGATGATGGTTATCCAAGATTTTATTACAAAGATAAAACACCATGGTTGAAACATAAGAAACAGACTTCCAAAGGTACTTACCTGGGTAAAAGCAAGAGCAAAAAGCGCCAAAACCATATTAGAATATGGTTTTGACGCTATTTTAGAATAAAATATACAAATCAAAAACTTAGTATGATCAGAGTGTTTTATACTCGCCCTAGGGATTGTGCTGCTGTTAACTACGAGGAAATGCAAGCATTTATCGGACTTTTGTTCCTTGCTGGGGAATCCTTGCTCAAAGAGAGCGCAACATTTAAATACTAATGAACTCTGGAAATTAGATGGCACAGCTCCAGATATTTTTGCAGCTACTATGTGCATGAAAAGATTTCATCAAATAATTCAAGCTGTAAGATTTGACAACGCCACTAAGAGGCAAGACATTTCGGCAGTTGATAATCTTTCACTCATTCGAGAAATATGTGAAATGTTTGTCACTAACTGTTTATCTGCATACACTTCTGGATTTTATGTGACCATAGATGACATGTTGGAAGCGTTCCGTGCTCGATGCAAATTTAGGTAGTATATAGCCAATTGCCTTCGTCGACTATGAAAAGGCATTTGATAGTATCGAGATGTGGGCCATAGAACAAGCTATTAATAATTGTAGAATAGATTTGAGATATAGGCAACTAATACATAATATATACGAAAATGCAACTATGATAGTACAACTAGTCGAAAACACAAATCCCATCCCCATTAAGAGAGGAGTGAGACAAGGAGACGTAATATCGCCAAAGCTTTTCAACCTAGCCCTAGAAGACGTCTTCAAAACTACAAATTGGTCAACCTATGGCATTAGCGTTAATGGCAACAAGTTAAACCACCTCAGATTCGCTGACGACATAGTGATTATAGCGAGCACATTCGAGGAACTGCAAATTATGTTGGGGGAACTAACAGCCAGCTCCCAATACATCGGCCCAAAAATAAATATGAAAAAAACAAAAATAATGACTAACACAGATGAACCCAGACATATAACTATAAACAGCAGTAAGATAGAACAAATCCAGGAATATATCTTCCAAGTCAAATGCTGAGACTTGACAAAGAGAACCAAAGTGCGGAAATTACTAGAAGAGCAAGACTAGCATGGGCAGGATTTGGAAAACTTAGTTGGATACTTAAGAACCGCAAAATACCCCAATACTTGAGGAGCAAAGTGTTCAATCAGTGTATCCTTCCTATCATGACATATGGATGTCAAACCTGCACTCTAACCAAGGCAAACATAAATAAACTAGCCACAACAGAAATAACAATGGAAAGAGCAATGTTAGGTATACGACTGTCAGATAAAAAGAGGAACGACTGGGTAAGATCCAAAACAAAAGTCGAGGATATAACAACAAAAATTGCCAAACTTAAATGGAGCTTCAATGGGGCACACTGCTAGACAGAAAGACCAACGTTGGAATACTACAATACAGCATTGGAAACCTTACGAAAGTAAATGACCAAGAGGAAGATCACAGATGAGATGGGTTGATGACATTAAAAAAATAGCCGGAACAAATTGTAAATATGTTGCTCAGGATAGAGACCGATGGAAGGACTTGGGAGATACCTATGTCCAAACACGGACGACAGAAGGCTAAGAAGAAGAAGAAGATAGCCAATAAGCCAGCGAAATACAGAATCAAGAATTATGCCTTGGTGGGCGCTAGAACATTTTTCATACAAATTCTCAAAATTTACCCCGGCAAACAACCTGAAGGAGCATATCAACTACCCAACGATGCATCTCGTGTAGTAAAAAGAGTTATACGACCAATAAGTGGAACCGATCGAAATGTAACTACGGATAATTACTTTTCCTCTGTACCCTTGGCCAACCTCTTTATTGAACGATCATTGCTTGACAACGATAGGTACTTTGCATAAAAACAAACAACAAATTCCCTCTGAGTTGACAAACGTAAAAGGAAGACCATTATGTAGTAGCATGTTTGCATAGGGTGACGATTGAACACTACACAGCGATGGTTTTATTGATGAAAACACCAAAGAATTGAAAAAAAAAACTATGAAGCCAGAGATTATTACTAATTACAATCTCACAAAAGTCTGAGTAGTTGTTGTTGATAAAATGAAGGCAGAATACTCGGTGAATCGATTCGACTCGATTTAGCAATCGCTGGCCGTTTACTGTTTTTTGCAGCCTACTAAATATTTTAACTATAAACAGCCAAATAATTTACAACAATAATATCTCGAAGAAGCTACATTGCGGAGCTTGACACACAACTTTTAATGCCCATCTTCAACGAGGTTCCAATATCCCAAATCTGCCTTTTCAGTTAAGACTCAGGATCCGAAATATAACCGGAGAAAAGCTATCAGTTTTAAAAAGCACACTGGTTTAATAAAGTTTACTCGCCACCACTGCCTAGAAGAGGAAGAAATCTAATTTTGTGAGTAATGCGTACATTTTTTTGGAATAAATCCCCTTATTTGTTTTGTTCATTTTATAGTTGACCCCTAGTGGTGCACGAAGACAACCTTACTTAATTAATTTGTTTTTTGTTACATTGGCGCTCTATTTTAATTTGTTACATTGGACCGAAATACTTTTTGTTACATTAGAAGCCACTGTTGCCAAAGAGAAGGAAATTCTTGACTTTTCCATATAAGGCTGTAAAGTTCAAGTATATATAAGGCTCTTGAACTCCTAAGTGGAGCATAGAGCTTCAGTGAAAACGCGCCATCGGGTTCTATTTTGCGCTAAGGCCTTCACCTCATTCCAAACTTTCCTTGTTTTCTTATCTCGTCCATGATGGATATTCTCCAAGTTTGTACTGGGCGACCTTTTTTTCGTTTTCCTTGGGGATTCCACTCTAGGGCAGTCTTTGCAATACTGGAGTTATTTTTTCGGAGTGTGTGACCGATCCAACCCCACTTTCTGGACTTTATTTCATTTACTACCCTCTTTTGTTTGGTCAGGTGTAGTAAATCTTCGTTTCTGATGATGTTAGGCCAGAAAATACGAACAATTCTTCGTAGACATTTATTAACAAAGACCTGCAGTTTGTCTGTAAGGGTTTTTGTCGCTTTCCAGGTTTCACATCCGTAAAGTAGTACAGACATGACATTTGACTGGAATATGCGGATCTTTGTCCTCGTAGTGTATTCTCCAGACCTCCAAACAGGGTTGAGCATGCTGAAAGCTTGTTGCGCTTTTCGTATCCTCATACGAATATCGTCTTCTGTACCTCCGCTTTCTGTTATGACACTTCCAAGATAAGTAAAGTTTTCCACATTTTCAATCTGCATGTTATTAATGGTGAATAGCGTGTTGTTTCTTGCATTTATTCTCATGGATTTGGTTTTACCAATATTGATTTTCAAACCTATTTTATTGGCTTCAGTGGAAAGTGTTTCCAATTGGTCAGCCACATCTTGGAACCTTTGTCCTAACAGGCAGATATCGTCGGCGTATTCTAGATCGCTTAGGCGTGTGGTTAACGTCCATTGTATCCCTCTTGTGTCAGAGTCTAGTTTGGAGAGAACATAGTCTAGAGCTATGTTAAAAAGAAACGGAGAAAGCACGCATCCCTGTCTGACTCCAGTACGTACGTCAAATTCGTCACTGTTGATCCCATTGTGTGTCACGCTGCATTTCGCTTCAGTGTACAGTAACTTTATAATGGAAGTTATTTTATGCGGGATGTTTCTTAGCTCTAAAATTTTCCATATCGCATCATGAGATAAGCTGTCAAAAGCACGCTCGAAATCAACAAAAACCATGTATAGGGGTGTGTTCCATTCAACCGATTGTTCCATTATTAGCCTCACAGTATTAATGTGGTCTATGCAGGAGGATTCTGGTCTAAAGCCTACTTGATTAGCTCGAAATTCAACCTTGTTTGTTAATCTTTTAAGTATGATGGTCGTGAAGATTTTATTTATGGCGGTAAGCAAGGTTATTCCTCTCCAATTTTTGCATAGTGTGAGGTTGCCCTTTTTTGGAAGCTTAGTAATGATGCCTTTTTTCCAGCCCGCTGGAATGCGGTTTGTTTCCCACACCTCTCGGATTATGGGAGCAAAAGTTCAGCAGTTAGATGCGGATCAGTTTTAAGTATTTCGGCAGCAATGTTATCGATTCCCGGAGACTTGTTATTTTTCAGAGATTTGATAGCTGTTATTATCTCTGTTTTGGAAGGGGCGTCGCAAGATATACGCAAGTCTATATTCTGTGGATTTTCGACAATTTCATCTGCGTTATCCCTGGGCGTGCCTAGCATCTCCTGAAAATGCTCTTTCCATCTCTCTAGTTGGTCATTTGTTGTAGTAAGTAGTTCTCCTGTCTTGGATCTTACGACGTTTGAACAGTTGGGCCCACTTTTTGTTAGACGTCTAGTAATTTGGTATAGCTCTCTAGTTCTATTGTGTTGTGCAGCTATTTCGGCTTGTTTTGCCAGTTCTTCAGCCCATCTTCTTTTGTCTCTTCTTGCATTTCTTTTAACTGCTTTATTTATTGTTTCATATTCTTGTTGTCGGTTCGCTCTTTCTTCTACAGTTCTTGCTTGCAAAATATCTTTTTTTTGCTGTTTTCTTTCTTCGATAAGATTCCAAGTACAGTTCAAGCAGTTGTGGTCAATTCTTGAGGAAAATTTAAGGGATCATATCGGGTCCTACTGCTGGGTTTTTTAAAATAGAAATGGCAAATTCGAGTTCTTATAAATAAAATGGAAGATTTATGCACTCTATATAATTAGAAAATATGTTGTTGCTAAGATATTAAGCAATTTTTTGTTCAAATTCCCTGGTAATCTATAATAACTTTATTTTCTTAGACAAGTGCAGAAATTTCAAATAATGTGTTGTGTTTTTTTATTTGTCTGATTTTATTCCAGACTCGATTTGGAGTTTATCAAGTTAACCTATTTTTTCCACGAATCTTTCTTGCTTTTCTTGAGGGTACGTTTCGATAGGGCTCTTATTTTTTTGAAATATATATGATGTTTGTTTGTTTCATTGTTTGTTCTATATTTATTTAAAGTTTTTTTACATTATCTCGCCGCAGATTTGCAGACATTATTCCACCATAGGTACATCTCCTTTTTTGGAAAATTTGTAGTATATGTCCCAATGCATTGTTCTGTCAAATAGATTAAACAGTAAAACTAACGACGTTTTTGTTTATGTCAAATTGAAAAAATCTGCTAGGTTTTTTCTCTAACAATCTGTTGGCTTTAGAAATTTACCATTTAGTCTTAATTTGAATGGGTTCAATAGTCTTAATGGAGATGATAATGGGGTAGTGATTGCTGTTGCATAAGCCAACTAATGTTTACCAGGATTTTTTATTCTATTTTTTTGATTTTTTTTCCCGAAAGGTAGAGGTGAAGAGGAAGAGGTGCGATTTCGGTCAATTTGCCTTCTTAGTTTGATAGCTAAATTATACGAACAGGTTTTAAAAGGCCGTCTTAAGCGAAAGCAAGAAGAAAAGAATGCGCTGAGCGACCGCCTATATGGATTTAGGGCCAAAAGGTCCATCATAGATGCGGTCAGAGAGGTAACCTCTTTAGTCACGCAGGATACAAACAGGTGGTTGGCTCTCATCCTACTTGACGTCAAAAATGCCTTTAATACGGCATCATGGGAAATCATGTCCAGTCTGCGAGAATTGGGAGTTAGTGAGTACCTGGTCAAAGTAATTGACAGATACTTTACTGACAGGTCCATAAGAGAAAAAGATACCAGCATTAGTTTGTCGCAGGGTGTTCCGCAGGATTCAGTACTAAATCCCATCCTGTGGAATGTCCTGTACGACAGAATGTTGAGGCTACAGATGTCAAAGGGGTGTACTCTTGTAGCTTATGCCGATGATCTCGCACTGGTTACCAAGGCTAGAAAACGGACATGGCTAATGCGGCTAACACAGCCCTGCATCGCATTAGTAGGTGGATCAGAGAAAACGATCTACAGCTAGCGCCTAGAAAACTGAGGTGTTAGTTCTTAAAGAGACCCAGGAAAAATCCTGTCTTTGCTTTATAGTGGAAGGTTTGAAGGTTGCACTAGTTAACTGAATTAAGTATCTGGAAGTCTGGTTATCGGAAGATCTAAGGTTCGGAGTACACATCCAAAAGACAGTAGAGAAGGCGAACCGAAATCTGGAGGTGTTGATACGGCTGATGCCAAACATTGGAGAGCCAGGTAGCACCAAAAGAAAGGTGCTAAATGGAGTGTTCCAGTCGGTCGTAACCTACGCTGCTGATGTATGCGAGGAGGATGGATGTAAATATAGACGAGAATGAGAGAGAAAGAACGATAGTAGAGTGACAGAGAGAATTGGCGAATGGTAATGGAAAGGCAAGGTGGACAAAAGAACTTATTCCCGATCTGAAACCGTGGTAGGAATGTAAGTTCTGGAAAATAGACTACTTCCTGGCGCAGTTTATGACCAGACGTGGTAGTTTTGACACCTTCACAAGTAGAATAGGCAAATCTGCCTCGGCAAACCGTGCTGTTTGTGGGGTACCGGACACTCCCGCCCACAATTTTTAACTGCCAGAGATGGGCAAATGAGATAAGAGATTCGGCTGGATGAAAGAAACCTTGTAAACATAATGTTGAGAGAAGAGAAAAATAGAGAGAAGTACACTGTCTGATTCTGGGAGATGAAGAAAAAGGAGCAGGGGGACAGAGGAGGAAATTGAGCCGGGGATCTGAAATTTATGGTTGATATTATTTATTAGTTTATGGTCTAACGTCTGAAACATTTTCAGATTTACGGTAATAGGTATGGTTATTTCTAAATGTTTATTTTTTATATTTTAGTTGTTTATTGAGTGGCAAGACCACCACTTTGGAACGGTAATTAAGGTTTTATCCGGAACACGGTAAATCCGGCATTACTCTGGGGTTTTCTGGCGTAGTATCCTGCTCGGCCGAAGGGTGTCTTGTTCCGTGACGTAGAGGTCCAAAAAAGATTTCTCCCACCGTTGCCTGTCAGAATTCAATGGATACCTTCTTAGGCTCTTACTGAAATTTGGCAATACGGAAATAAAAAAATGTGTACCAGGAGAGAAGAGAAGCAAAATCAAGGTTATTATACAAATACTTAGATCAATAGAAGATATACTACCAGATTGGACATGAAAATATTTGTTGCTACCTGTGTTTAGAGCATTTATATTTAAAACATTTATTACCTTTTCAATTAGCTTACCACACACATAGGTGTATTTTTAGCCCCACCTAGAACTATGGGAAATAAAGTCACCAACTAGAATAAATGGGGTTGGTAGATGATTTATTAAGTTTGTGATTTCAGTTGGAGATAGTTTTTAATTTGGAGGAATTGATAAGTTGCATATTACGATTTTATGTGGATACCAAGCGGTTATTGCTATAGTTTCAAGACTGGTGTCTAGTTGGAATTCTTGATGGTATACATTAGAGAAAACGAAGATTGATATCCCGCCACTTGCTGGCAGGTGAGAAGTTTTGATAAAATAAAAAAAAAATTGGTTAAAATCCTTTATAAAAGGTATATAAAAATGCCCCAAACGGGCTATCACAAACACATTGCAAAACGTTTTCGGATTAAACAATCCATCATCAGTGCAAACGGTTGTACATGCTAGTAGCCACCAAATATATGGGTAAAAACCCTTTACCTAAATGTTTAAAATTGGAAGTTGTTTTACAATATTAGTATTTATAATTTGTGATGGTTAAGTTACCGTTGGATAGGTAACATGGCGGCGTATGACTCTACATGAGTAAAATGGTCCTGAGACGAAGTGGACTTCTTCGTCTCAGGACTACCTATCCAACGGTAACTTAACCATCACAAATTATAAATACTAATAATGTAAAAACAACTTCCAATTTTAAACATTTAAAGGGTTTTTACCCATATATTTTAGTGGCTACTAGCATGTACAACCGTTTGCACTGGTGATGGATTGTTTAATCCGAAAACGTTTTGCAATGTGTTTGTGATAGCCCGTTTGGGGCATTTTTATATACCTTTTATAAAGGATTTTAACCAAAATTTTTTTGTGATATATGGTATACAGCCAGCTACAGGAACTTAGTTTCCTCGTGGAATTTTTGATAAAATGTACCTAATCAATGTTGTTTTTTAAAAAAGGTGTATGAAATTGGCTGAAGTTTGTTTCTTGGAGACAGAAAAAGTCAGGAAAGAATTCGGAGATAAGATGCTGAAAGTGTTTCAAAAAGTGATATATCTAAATTGTATACTTTTTGGAAAATTGAAAAATAATATTTGTGTTGTACCTCGCTAGAATCTCTCAGTAGTTGATGCATGTTTTTGTTTAAATATACAAAAGTTACAGAAAACTTAAAATATTTTATTCATCAAGATAGACAAGAAAGATTGTTGTTTCCCGTCTATACTACTTTATGTCTACAGTTACTCTCCAATGTCTGGTGGTTTGTTATCCTTCATTTCTTTTAGTGCTTTTCTGATTGCACACTTACTCATTTTCATCTGTAAATCCGAGTTGACATTTTATTTTTATTTTTAATTGGCTGAGAATTTCCTGTAATAGTCTAGCTGGAGCAGAAAAATCATCGTCATTAGTAATATGGAGTTTGTCTCGTGAAATACGTTCATTTTACATTTACAATTATGGTTGCATGCAGGCTGGCATTAAGGTGGATACAGGAAGTAGCAAAAAGGAGTAAAATGAAAATTTTCAGGGAAAAATAAAAAATTATTGTAAATTTTTTTCTAAATAGGTAGATAGATCTTTATTTAAATAGGAAACCCAATATACATAGAACTAATTGATCGTAGTATTTTTTTATACATGCAGGCAACCGATTAAGCTTAAGGAAGCTTTTAAAACAGAGCGAATTCATTTTTTTTTTCTTTTTTTTTTCTATTTTGACTGACTTTACAACTCGAAGTGAGTTTTCCAAAAGATTAACATCGCATAAGAGTAACATTAATCTAAATAAAGTACAAGTCTGTGCAATTAGTGAACATTTTATTACGATGGACCACACGCTTAACTATGATCAAGCAGAAATATTGAGAAGGAAAAGAAATTACAACAAAAGACTGTTTCTAGAAATATGTTTAACTAAAACTACATGTAACACCTTAAACATGAGAGAAGACATTGAAAATCTTGAAACATTAAAAAAAACAACTGTATCAAAGTTCTTATAAAAATTACACAGATTAGAGGGAAGTTCACATAAGATCATTTTTTATTTGTGTTTGGCTTTTCCCTTCTGAATTACCTAATAAAATAAACTCTGTTGCTTGTTTAATTTATAATTAATAATTTTAAGGGCAAACGAAACATTTTTACATATTATGTCAAAATATGCGATGAAGGTTTGAATAAACATAGTCCCTTTCTCTGTCAAACTAAGCTAAATTGCATATAAAAAATAGAAGAGACATGGAAACCATAGTAATTGGTTTTGAATTAAAAAAAAAAAGAAAATCAAATTATTAAAATGTCTTCAAATGTAAAGTAATTCTGCTAATTTTATAATAACATCCTCACAAAGGTAAGCCTGTTGAAATTACAACAACTTCATTGTCTAATGTAGTTTTTTGTTTTCAATTTTAGTATGTTTTGAAGTAATTACTATTTAAATGGAAATAAGCCACAAATAAAGATTGAAGTACGTTTATTGACGTTTCAATTTCCACTTCGAAAGTCGTTCTCAAAATACAAACATTAGTAAATTGATTTTTAATACAATTTACTAATTTTTTTATTTTGAGAACAATTTTCGAAGTGAAAATTGAAACGTCAATACTTTAATCTTTAATTGTGACTTATTCCCATTTAAATAGTAATTACTTTAAAATGCCACAAGAAAATAGCTTCAGAACAATAGTATGTTTTGAGAATATTACTGATGCCAATGATTTTTTTCAGCTTCAGCTCTTCGTCTATAATGGTCTTTGTTGTGAATCATAGAGGCTTAAGTAATATTCGCATTATTTGTTCTGGTAATTTTAAAAACCTTTAATTTATTTGTAAAACCACAGCAGTATAGGCATATTTTTTTAATGAGAGCGAGTTAGGTTCCATAAAATTTCCTGTTTCTTAGATTTACAAGGTCAAATCCAAACCTTTCCTTCTTAGTATGGTATTTGTATCTTTATTGTTCCGTATTTTTCGAATATAGGAAATGATTTGCCGCGAAATCAAAGTAAAATTTAAGAAAGTTATAATACTAAACAAGAAATTCTGTTGCTGACATTCACAGTAACCTGAATTTAAATTTGCGAAATCGTTTCAGTTTCAGTGAATGCCGGCATTTGTAGACTACTGTAGCCGATAAATCAGATTTAGAGCGCAATAGATTTTATAGAAAGCTGATCCAAGGCCCGGAATAAGCCACAAAACAAATTTAGAGTATATGAGAAAATTGCATACACAATATATGTTTATATGTTTATATGTTACTATATTTATATGTTTACTATATTTATATGTTTGCTTTACATTTATTTCTCTGTTATTACAAAATCCGTTGAAGATTATACTGTGAGAGTACGAAGATATTTATTGTAAAAAATAGTTTGTTACATAAAAAGTAGGGTAGATAATTTTTGGTTTTTTGGAAGTCGTCTATAACAAACCGATTGTACTGCACCCAATTGGCTTATTATACTCCTTCTCGAAGGCTTATCGAAATAATCTGGAATTTTAACAAGACCAGTATCTAACATTTTGACGATGCACGTGACCATTCAAAACAAATGTCACTTCGTCACTAAAACAAATGTAATTTGATATAAGGTTGAATGCTCGAATAAATGAACTTTGATCAAATTAACAGAGACAGATATCGAGCAAAGTTTATTAATTAAATCTTGCCCAAGTACTTTCGCTTCCTAGAGCATATTGCAATACATCACAATGTTTGCTTTAACTTAGTGCTTCAAATAACATTAGATATTTCTTCTTTACTTATATTAGTAACATTTCTAATAAAATATCTAAACTTTTTACTTTTACTTCTACTAAAAGTAATATTTATAAATTAAAATGTAATAATTGTGATGTCTCTTATGTTGGTAGGACCATAAAAAAGTTATTTACTAGAATTTCAGAACATTTAAAAAGACCAAACTCTTCCAAAAAAGTTTTGGTCAACACTTATTATTCAGTAAACACAATTTTAACATCAATACTGGTTCATGTATCTTACATGACATTAGTAGAAAGAAAAACCACTTGGAGTTTCCAAAATGAAAAACCAACCTTCATTTTATAGTAAAAACATAAAGCATAAGGTTTCCGACAATTTTTCATATTTAGCCACTGGAATACGGTGAAAACATGACTTATCCTTTGAAATTTCCTGATGCCAAAAATCAAACGCAAACAAGAATTTTGCATTTTCTGTATTCTCCATGAATCAAATTCAGTGAGACACGCATTGTAAAGCACGTCACAATAATTTAATTTTGATAATACCAGAGCATTACATAATAATGACTTTGTGACCCTACTTAATAAATTACGGTTTTGATACAGTAATTTTAAAACTGTATAAGCTCTTTGTAAACAAATCCTTACATGATAATATGTAAACCTTAAAACTTCGTCGAACCAAACCCCTAGGCTTTTAATCATTTTGTTAAAAATTAAATTGTCATTTCCTAAGATAATTCGATTGGCATAATTCTCTAAAAATATTTTCCTATGGAGATTCCTTTCAAAAATGATACCCTGAGTTTGTGATGTATGTAATTTTAAACAATGATTTTGAGAAATAATCTGCAGATTAAGAAGGTCATGATTTATTGCATTTACCGCTTGATCACACTCATTTGGATAAAATAACATAGAGTTGGGTATCGTCTGCGTAATAATATTGTGAACAGAACAAAAACACAGAAGGAAAATTAGATGTGTATATAGAGAATAAAATTGGACCTAGTATAGATTCTTGAGGCACATCAGTATTAAGATCTAGAAATGAAGAAATATTTTGATTAAGTTTTACTGCGTGACATCTATTAGAAAGATATGATTTCATTAGATCAACTGCTCTCACTTCTAGACCAATATATTTTAAAATAGAGAATAACAAATTATGGTTAATTGTATCAAAAGTTTTTGAGTAGTCTAGAAGAATTAGAATTGATATTTTGTTTTGGTCATAGGCTCTAAAAATATCATCTGTAATATTTAATAAAGCAGCTATATCTGGACCTAAAACAGGACTGCATCATAGGGATTATGTTGTTATTTTTTAAATGCGTTTGTAACTGAATATCAATCACCTTTCCAAAATTTTAGATAATGTAGGCAGATCGCTTACTGGCCTTAATTCATTCATGCTTTCTGTAGTTTTAGTGTTCAGTAAACGGATAACATGTGCCCGTTTCCATTTAGTGGGAAAAATTGAATTTGTTAAGCAAAAGTTAATGATATGTGTGATATAACGTAGAAGAAAGGGAATACACAGTTACAGCGTTAGTATGTTAATACCAACATCAGCGATAACTTTACTTTAATACTATTAATAATATGTAAAAGATTAATTTTAGATACTGGTTTAAAGGTAAGAGAATAACTGAGGGAATGCTTAAAGTTATTTTCATAGAATATTTGTCTATTAATGTCTGCTTTCATGTTTGGTATGACTTCAATAAAGTGTTTATTTATCTCATTTGCATTCCACACGTTTTTAATTTCGAAGTGATTTTTGGATTTGCAATTAATTACCAAATATTTAAAATTATTCCACATATCTTTGGAAGACTAATCATGTATGTTTTTAAAATATGATTTTTTCTCCCTTATAGTCAGAGCTGTTACTAAGTTGCGCAATACTTTGTAGTCATTCCATTGATTTATATTTTTAGTAAACTTGTAAGCAGTAAGTGCTTTATCCCTATCTAATATTAATTGCTTGATGGTATTAGTTAACCATGGAGCATATTTCTTTGAGATTTCATTTGATGACTCAATCAGCACATATAAGTTATATTAGATTTTATGTAAATACCTACACCTCCACCTGTGTCATTTTTATTCCTGTCGACTCGCTCAAAGTTATAGCCAGGTATATTAATGTTAATTAATTAATGTTAATTAATGTGCAGCCCTAGCACCAAGAAAATCATAGATACAAGACGTCTCAAACAAGACAACACATATGTGGAAACCAAATTTAAAATAAACGAGAGCTTAAGGAAAGTCAAAGAAGATAATGCAGAAACTCTAACTATTGACCAAAAATGGGGAAAAATTCAACATGCCCTTGTGTCAGTTGGAAAAGAAACCCTCAAACCACTTAAAGAAAAAACAAAACCTTGGATGACAGTAGAAATTCTTGAACTCATGGAAGAACTAATGTTATAGTAGGTGGCGCCACCTAATGTCATCGGTAAAACTAATATCATTTTCTTATTAAGCACACTAAAGAATAGCCAAAGATACCAAATTTTACTTAAATCGGTTGAATAGTTTTCAATATATCTCTAAAAATAATATAAAAAAAATATTAATGAATCACCCTGTAGAACGAAAACTAGCAACATTTTACCTAAGCAATTTGAGCTCAAACGCTTTATTTTGATGTCAGCTATCACCCATTAACTAATGTTCAATTAATTATGGGACACCCTGTATTAAGTTTGTTGTTGATTATATTTGTAATAACATCTGGTAGGTCTTTTTTCTCTTTCTCTTTGACACCATTGATAATAAGGCATTTAATACGTTTGTCTTGTTTTAGATATTCAATGTTATGTTGGTTTTGAATTACAAGTTTTTGCATTTTATTTCATTTTTTTTGACGGAATTAATTTATTCTAACATATTTTGCTCAAAGTTATTTATTGAATCTATTTGGGTACCTCAGATATTACTGGTTACTTGAGATCTTATATCCTTCATATCTGTTGTAAAGCTTCCTCAAGTTTCTCAACACGTGCTACAACACTTTTATTGATTATTTCAGGAGTATTTCTTGTTGATGGCATTTTCTTTAAACTTGTAGTAACTATTCGTATAACTACACTAACTAGTAGTGAAAACGATTAAAATTAATGCGGTTTACCTTAAATAATTTAGTTATAAAAAGAGATGAAACTCATAGAGGTGGGAAATAATCAATAGAAACCTATAATTTACATTACATTACATTACCACCGTCGATAGTTTCATATCTTTAGACGTTATTATAGTATTAGAAGTGTTTAAAATCGCTTTAAAACCCGGCAAAATAGCGGAAAGGATAGAAGACGGATTTTGTGAGAAAGATTGAGATAAAGCTAGTTTTTAAAAGTGGCTATATGACTTCAGTCATAATTATACGGATGACCTCGAAAATATTTTATTTTAATAATTTCTGATGGAAGAAGAAATGATTGAATAAATTAAGAATTAAAGTAAAAAACGTTAATTAGTAGCGATTTTAAATTATAAATCTTTAAATTTATTTAATTATAAAAATAACTCAACTGAAATGTTGGACTAAACTAAAGGTAGGTATGTTTTGTCCGAAAACAGGTATTGTATGTGGAGTTGGTGTAATACTTAGACACGTGGTCTATTGACAAGAAGATTGGGGTTCAATTCACACCAATGAAAAAATTTTTGTTTTACTCAATCAAAAAATAATAGAAAATATGACACATATTAGGTAACAAGTTTTCGAAAAACTCATTATTTACAATTTATTCTTATTCCAATGTTATAAAACGGAAATACAAAATAATTCAAATTCAAAAAGATTTTTATGTTTAACTTTAAACACTTCTAATACTAGTAACGACTGACATAAATGTTTAGTGATTCAAATCAAAACGGTCTCTGCATAATTTCAAATTATTAAAAAAACAAAACCACATGTGGGTTTTGAACTCTAATCGTCTGCGTCGCAGTGTCGAATTCTTACCACTAATCCACGAAGGACTGATGTTTATTTCCGTGACAAGAGTGTATGAAACTCCTCAAATCATAGTAGAAATTATTCTTGGTTAATAATTTAAAACTTTAGATTAAATAATCACTATTAATTAATTTATTTTATTCACATTCTTGCTTAATTGTGGTCAATCATTTTTTACTTTATGCGAAATTAAAAAATGTCACTGAAATACGTCACACATACGATGTCACACATAATAATTATGACCGAGGTGATTTAGCTCGAAGCTAACGTCTAAAGGTGTGAGACTATCGATAGTGTTAATGCAATGTAATGTAAATTATAGGTTTCTATCGATTCTATCGATTATTTCCCACCTCTACGAGTTTCATTTCTTTTTATTTCACAAGGTAACTGTGTTTTCTATCTCTTACGTTAAAAAGCCGGGTGGTAAAGCACTCACCACTATATATATATATATATATATATATATATATATATATATATATATATATATATATATATATATACATATATATATATATATATATATATATATATATATATATATATATATATATATAAAGTACGACAGTTAATTTCAGTACAATATATGTACTTTACTGTGATAGTGGAGGGATATCGTTCAGAATTTGGAGAATAAAAGAAAGGACTACTTCATCCTTTTTAACGTTAGGAAGACGTTTCGTATACGAATCTATACATATCATCAGTTCATCTACAATCCGGTAAATTAGCATGCATCAATAGAAAAAATTGCTAAAGATTTATCTTACAAAGATATATGTTCTTCTTCTTTCAGTGCCTATTCGTTCCGAATATTGGCAAAGATATAGGTAACTCTAAAAATTTACTTATCGACCTAAATTCTTATAAACGTTTAGTTTTTTATAAGAAAAAACAGAACTAAGTTAGTTTTGTATATGTAAACTATTAAAAAAAATAGAAGTATAAAAGATTGATTGAAACAATAATACGTTTTATTTTAACTTTAGCTAGCATCACTTTGCCACTTTGTTTCAATCTAATTAAATAAAAATGTATTTTATATTACCAGCTAAATACCAAGCGAACACTTAAACGGTCCAAAGGGGACGAGGCTTGCCAACAGGGTAATTATTTCCACGTGTGTGTTTAGCCTCTTTCGAATAAACCCGATACAATAATGACATTTAGTTAAGCTCATACAAACAGAGTGTTAATTTCAAGAATTTTATGTTAAATATTATGTTAAAAATTACATTTTATAATTTTTGGTTGACGCTTTTATTTCCACTACGGAAATCGTGTTCGAAAAAGAATGTTTTAAATTAGGAAGTTGTTATTATAACCAAAAGTTGTTTGGTGGTTGACTGCTAAACATCTTTAGCTGTAATAAAAACTCCCTCACGTATTACCAGAACCGAAGATATGTTTGCAGTGAGAAAAGCAGGATTTTTAAGCCAATTTACTATTTAACAGAGTGGTATTTCTAGTTATCTTTATCTGATTTAGATGCCTAGTATATTGAACTTATAGAATGAAATCTATTGAAAAGTTTATAAAACCCTATCAATGATTTAGTATAAATTCCATTGACGCCGTGAATATTGTTTCGATAGTGCGATTTAACACTTTTCTCAAATCTATATCTTGTAGTTTCTTTATCAGAAATAAGTTCGTTCCTGGTTGCCCATCACAGAAGGATCTAGCAGATAATTTCAGATTCAATTTAATGCGGGAGAGATCTCAACGAAAATCAGATGTGTTCAGTGATGTACAATCGCGGTGACAGAAAACATTTATAAGAATAAAGGAAATTTTCTCTTCGCGAAAATAGTTTGAAACTATTGGCTTTCCTCATATAAATTCTGCACACTAAAGGTGATTTTTGTAAAAGCATTCTGTAAGAAAAGATGGTATCTTTGTATAATAGTTGTTATAGTATTGCTTTAGTTGAGCAATAACAATTATACGAATGATTAACTACAGTCTTAATTTGGATTTTATTTTTAGCAGCTTAGATCTTAATAATGATAATAGGGAGTATAATGCTCTATTTCTCGCAGCTATACTGTTTCCTCCTCGAGTTGTAAAAACACCTCTCTCACGGGTCCTGTAAAATGAGCGACTGCATCTAGATCATCAGCAAAGGCCAACAATAGTTTTGATCCTCGAGTCGCAAATGCCCCTATCATATCAGACCATATTTTACTTATTGCATATTCTAAAGCTAAATTTAATAGCAATAGTGATAAGGGGTATCCTTGTCTAAGTCCTGATATTATACTAAATGGGATCGATGTTCTGCTTCCTATCTTGGCCTGTGCATATGAGTCTGTCTCGCACATTTGAGTTAGTTCCACTAATTTTCTTGGTATTCCCATTTCTAGCATTACCTAGCCCTAATCTACTTTGCGTACCTAATGGTATCTAGCTTACTTACTTACAGACTATTTACTTATTACTCTACGTATACAGTATATTCAACCATCTTACACGTCTAAATGATTAACGGAATTTGCAGGAAACCTTTCATTGTAGGTAAACTACAATAGTATTCTCCATCATGTTTAACACTGATAAATTTTAGGTATAAAATAAATATGTCATTAACCCGTTGTTTATAGTTTTGCATATTTTGTTACATTTTTTTAATAAATAGTATTCTGGCATAATAAATAGTAAGTATTATTAATTTTTAGAAATTATTACAAACCATTTAACATTGCCAACAAACCTAACCAAATTTTTTTACAAACCCTACAATTATTTTCCATGAATTAAAAATAAATTGAGGAATTGCATGTTGTGAGAATGTTAGTCTACCTGCTAGTCTTTCATATGAAAATTAGTTTTCTTTTGTAAGTTTTTGCAAAAAGATGTTCTGGGTGAATACTGAGATAAACGTTTTTTTTTTTCAGTGAGCGAAAATACGAAAAGGCGATGGCAACCAGCTCTTACTGCAAGACAACTGGAAGAGCTTCTTAATAAAGGTCTGAATGATAGCGATGATGATAATTATTGCATGTCGGACTATGGAGGTGATTATGATGCAGAAGACAATATTTCAGTTATACCATCTTCAGCTAAGTGCAGCACTCGATCCAATTCAAACATAAATATTTCTTACAGTTTAAATTCAAATATTGCTTCAACATCAAACAATCCTGAGGAGTATCAACAACCTTATTCAACTTTGGGTTTTCCAGATAGCGATGATAAAAATTCTGACGATTCAGTTTTGGATCCAGATTATCCTTCCAGAAGAGGTGTCTACTAAGAAGACAAAAACATTTATATATTCATCTAATAGTGACACAGAGCCAGAAGTAAATAGTAACAACGACCATGTGGATGTTTCATCTTCCAAAAACTCGGAATACGAGTGGTCCAAAAAGATAGATCCAATATTAGACTATGATCTATTTCATTTTAGTGAGAATTCAAAACTTAACATTCACTTTTCAGAAGGTGCCACCCCCTTAGATTTCTTCAGTGCTCTTTTCAATGATGAAATATGTAAACAAATTATGGAGGAAATGGAAGAACTAAAGGAACTTTTTGGAATCCTGATAATTATGGGCTTTCATACGTTACCTACAATAAAATACTACTGGTCAACTGACAGAAACTTTTTTGTACAAAGAGTCGCAGATGTCTTTACTGTGAAAAGGTTCTTAAAAGTGTTGAGGCTGTTACATATCAACAATAATTCAGAAATGCCCCACAAAGGAGACCTTATGTTTGATAAATTATATAAAATTCGACCTCTCATAACGTATTTCAAAACAAAATTTTCTGAGGCTTACACACCATCACGAAATTTGTCAATCGACGAAAGTTTGATCACGTTCAAAGACAGAACTAGTTTGAAGCAGTATATGCCAATGAAGCCAGTGAAAAGAGGAATAAAAATATGGGCAAATGCCTGTGCAAAATCTGATTATCTCATCGACTTCGAGATCTATCAAGGCAAAACTAACAAAGTTGTTCAAGAGACGCTTGATCGTGGATATTGTATTTATTTTGACAATTTTTTTTTCCACACTGCCAATTTTCAGTACTCTGTTAGAAAA
Organism: Diabrotica balteata; assembly: GCA_918026665.1. Classification (NCBI taxonomy): domain Eukaryota; kingdom Metazoa; phylum Arthropoda; class Insecta; order Coleoptera; family Chrysomelidae; genus Diabrotica; species Diabrotica balteata. Next base: position 9,664,532 of record OU898285.1, read on the forward strand.
AAATCTGTTTGCTTATGGCCCATTCCGAACAACTAGAAAATACTTCCCAAAGCAACATTTAGCTAATGACAAAAAAATTAAAATGAGTGAGTCTGATTCTGTAGCTAGTGAGAACATTTCCGTATACAAATGGAGAGACCGTGGGACAAAATGGGTCACAGTTGTTAGCAACATGCACAATTTGAAAGAAGAAAACACTGTTTTTAGAACAACACGTGATGGAACATGTGAAGAAGTAGCTTGTCCAAGAGCTATTGCTGATTACAATATGTATATGGGAGGAGTTGATCACTTTGATCAAATAATGTCCACCTATTCAATCCAAT